>JAMKFB010000039.1:486697-519197 GCA_036247105.1 Cirrhinus mrigala | reverse complement strand
GTTGAGCTGTAAATGCCACTTGACTACAGGTTTGGAACAACATAAAAGGAAGCAAATGACAGCACTGAGGATTTTAGTTGTTAAACTGGTTTATTGATTTTCTGTTTTCAGTCTTACAGATCATCAGATTTACAGGATTAGAAGGTGATCTTGAGAGATGAATTTTGTGGAACTGCTAATGCAATTCAGTGAACAAATGGTAACATTTGGTTAAAAAAAAGTCTGCTTTTTAATCCCATAAACATAAACCAGTAAAAAGATGGATTTCTCTAAACAAAAGCACATTACAAAAAGGAAAAAAAAAAAACAGAAATCACAGTAAAATGGAGCATCTAGCACAAACCCAGTAGGTGTACCAACACAGAAGCAATAAAAACCAAGCACATCTGCCCTAACATTGATGTTATATAAGGGCCTTTGCGTACAATCCTGAGGTACTAGAGAAAAGGAAAAACATCTGGACTATTTATTTATCATTTTCATCCAAAATATGCGCGGGTCTCGTTAACGGGACGAGTTGGAACTGGAGCGGGAACGATGTCGCCTGCGACCCGGAGACCTGGAGCGGGAACGTCTTCTCACCGGCGAGCGGCGCCGCGGAGACCGAGACCTGTGAAAAGGGCGAACTGTCAGCTCTGGCAAAGATAAATCACAGATGCACATGCGCTAATTATCTGATAAGACACATAAAAGGCAGGAAGTCTGTCTTCTCTGTGAAGGAGTACGAATAAACAGAAATGCGAGGTGAAAGGACAGATTGCACATTTGCAAACAGGTGCGAATTGCAGACTGAAATGAAATTCAGGCCTGCAAGGGTATTGGATTGATTGCAGGGCTCGCAAAAAAAAAAAAAAACAAAAACAAAAAAAAAAAAAAACCCGGTAGCCCTTTGGGCAAGCACTCTTTAGATTATGGTAATCTGAAATAAATGTAACATCTCAAAAAAAGCACTGCAAAAAGACATTTCATTATTTAGTGTCTGCAGGATTTTTAAAAAATCAAAGAGATTTTAATGACCCTTTCTAAAGGAGAAGTCCACTTCCAGAACAACAATTCACAGATAATGTACTCACCCCCTTGTCATCCAAAATATTCATGTCTTTCTTTCTTCAGTCGTAAAGAAATTATGCATTTTGAGGAAAACATTTCAGGATTTTTCTCCATAGGAGTTTAAATTTCCAAAATGTAGTTTAAATGCAGCTTCAAACGATCCCAAATGCGGTTTTAAACGATCCCAGCCGAGAAAGAAGGGTCTTTTCTAGCGTAACGATTGGTTATTTTCATAAAAATAATACAATTTATGTACTTTTTAACGTGAAACGCTCGTCTTGTCTTGCTCTTCCCAACCTGTTTTTTTATTTCCCAGTGCATAACAGTTAGGGTACGTCAAAAAACTCCCATCTCATGTTCTCCCTCAACTTCAAAATCATCCTATAATTGCTGGTTTACTTTTTTTTTTTATTTTTTTTAAAAGGGTGTTAATCTTCATTGCATGTTCACTTTGCAAAGACTGGGTCGTTACTTCTGCAGCGATGTAGGATGATTTTGAAATGATTTTTGAAGCTGAAGGAGAAGTTATGAATATGAGTTTTGAGACATACCCTGTCTTGAGCCAGAATACACAGAGTTCAGGGAGAGCAAGCCAAGACAAGCATTTGAGATTAAAGAGTATTCAAATTTTTTATTATTTTTTTAATAAAAATAACCAATCGTTTCACTAGATAAGACCCTTCTTCCTCAGCTGGGATTGTTTACAACTGCATTTGGGATCGTTTGAAGCCGCATTTAAAGGGATAGTTCACCCAAAAATGAAAATTTGATGTTTATCTGTTTACCCCCAGGGCATCCAAGATGTAGGTGACTTTGTTTCTTCAGTAGAACACAAACGAAGATTTTTAACTCAAACCGTTGCAGTCTGTCAGTCATATAATGGCAGTCAAGGGCTACCAAATCTTTGAGAGTAAAAAAACCATACACAAACAACCAAAATTAAGCCCTGTGAGTCGCGTTGCTGCACTGATGTCCTAAGACACAAAATGATTGGTTTGTGCGAGAAACTGAACAGTATTTATATCTTTTTTTTATTTTTGATTTACCACTATGTCCTGCTGTCCTGAGCGCTTGCACAGCATCTGGCGTGTGACGTGTATGAGCTCTGGCATAGTATACGCAAGCATTGGATGCAACTCTGTGCAACGTGTAAACCATGAGTGATGTATAAGTGCAGATCGCTTCCGATGCTTGCGCCAGATGCTGTGCAAACGCTCAGGACCGTAGGACATAACGGTGAATCAGAGGTTATATATAATAAAAAAAAAAATAACAAAAAAAAAGGTTATAAATACTGTTCAGTTTCTCGCACAAACCGATCGTTTCGTGTCTTAGGACATCAGTGCACCGTCACGAGTCGCAGGACTTAATTTTGGTTGTTTGTGTATGCTTTTTTTTTTTTTTTTTTTAAAACTGTCACAGGTTTGGTAGCCATTGACTGCCATTATATGACTGACAGACTGCAACAGTTTGAGTTAAAAATCTTTGTGTACTACTGAAGAAACAAAGTCACCTACATCTTGGATGTCCTGGGGGTAAGCAGATAAACATCAAATTTTCATTTTTGGGTGAACTATCCCTTTAAACTGCATTTTGAAAGTCCAAACTCGGAGCACCATAGCAGTCCATTATATGGAGAAAATTCCTGAAATGTTTTCCTCAAAAAAAAAAAAAAAAAAACTATGACTCTTTATGACTGAAGAAAGAAAGACATGAACATCTTGGATGACAAGGGGGTGAGTACATTATCTGTAAATTGTTGTTTAAAAGTGGACATCTCCTTTAAGACCCGCACAAGTGAAATAAACACTATGAGTGGGGTTGGGCAATGTCTATGGTAACATTAAACCATAACTTTAAGTGAACATAAAACAATCCTCACATAAATGAAGTTGGAGTGCACCTCTGAAAAGTATCCCGTTTAAAGTGGTTGTAAAGATGTTTCATGAATAAAACGCTTCTCGTCAAGGAAAAAAATAAATAAACAAAGAAATATATATTTTTTTAGTGTTAAATATTAAACACAGTTAAACTGGAAAAATGAATATTTTAACATTAATTAGTACAGTCAAAATTAGTGTTTTAATGCACTAATTTTGACAGCACGCTCTCTCTACTTCGGCTTGCTCCCTTTATCAAGGGTTGCCACAGCGGAGTGATCCACAAAGCCAATATGGCACATTTTACGCCAGATGCCCTTCCTGCTGCAACCCAGCCCTGAGAGTGCACTAACTCGTGCAACCCTAGTGCTGGGACACACTAATTCATATGAAAACACCCACAATGCATTTTGACTTTGGAACATGTAGTGCTCATATTTATACAATGAAATCATAGCTCTATTCGTCACAATAATCCATTTCATGATTCTTGTCTTTTTGTCCCCAAATGCAAGACCTCATGAAATTATAATTAAAAAAATTCTTATACCATTTAAAGTATTTGAGACTTTTTATGGCCTTAAATATGATACAACTAAATTGAAGGCTTTTAAAGGACCCACAGGAACCCTGTATTTAAGACATGGGCTGTATTAAAGACAAGGTCGTGATGCATTTTGGTAGCCCGACTGGTAGACACAATAGTGATTCTGTGAGCCCTAAATTGGTTCCCATCGACCCACACAACATGCCAGTTGAACTAAAACACATGAAGGAAAAAAAAAAAAAGCCAACCTTCTCCTCATGCGAGGGGGTGTGCGGCGCCACATGGGAGGCGGAGGAGGCATTCGGCGCGGAGGTGATGGTCTTCTCGGAGCAGGTCGTATCCTCTGGGCAAGGACAGCCGTGGCTGTGATTTCCTGACCATCAATCTGACCTGAGGACAGTAAGAGTGTGTTAAAAATCCCTTCTAGTGAACTGATCCGTTTTATTATTATTATTGTTATTATTATTATTTTTTTTAATATTCAGGTTGTTTAATTTTTTATATTTTCTGATTTCTTGTTAATGTCTAGTTTTTACATTTTTCTTTGTTTCGTTTTGCTATTATAGTACACCAAGTTAAACAAATTGAAAATGAGAAACGTGACCTTGCTAACTAGCTTAAATTAAAAAAAAGTTAAGGTCCCATTAATTAATGCATTAATTAAACTAACAATGAGAAAGACATCCACTACAATATTTATTAATCTTTGTTAATGTCAGTTAATTAAAATACTTTATTCATGTTAGCTCAGGTACATTATGAACAGATTTTCATAATGCATTAGAAAATGCTGAAATTAACATGAAAATGAATGTTAACATGTTTTAGAATACATTTTCATTGATAGCTCATGTTAAATGTATTTTAATAATCTTAACAAATGAAACCTTATTGTAAAGTGTTACCATTTTTAAAATATTTTATTTTACTACTTTCAAGTACGTACTTTAAATAAAACCATTAAAAAATGTTTTTTTTTATAGAAGGGTTAAAACAAACAAACAAACAAACAAACAAACAAACAAACATTTAATTACTTAAAGTAACTAACATTTTTTTTTATGGTTTTATTTAACAGTAACAACCCTGCAACTGTCAATTCAGCTGTTTTCCCCCCCTCACACATACCTCCATCCATGTGTTTGAGGGCTTTCTGGGCGTCCTCCGGAGACTCATATTCCACATAAGCGTAACCCTTTGACAGATTCGGGTGCAAACGGTCCGGGGGCATGTCAATCATCTTGATCTTGCCGTAAGTTGAAAAGATCTCTTGAATATGTTCCTACAGGAAATCAAGTACAGAAGCAGATCAGCAAAAAGCAATACAGCAGAGATGAGTACTGAAGTAATAATAAGTGCCAGTACACCAATACATGTTCAACTATTTAAAGAAAAAAAAAAAAAAAAAAAAAAAAAAAAGCATGTTTAAATATGCTACATTAGTGTGCTGTTTTTTTGTAACTTTTGTAATATTTAGGTTTCAATTTTTGATTGTCTTGAATACTTCATAATGCTGTAATATAACTAAAAAAACATTTTGAAATGCTTGTTAATTTATGGCAAGACACCAGATGAACAGAATAAAATTTTAACTAATATATATCACCATACATTTCCAAGCTGCTTAATCACAGTACATTAAGACAACTGTTTTATATTACAGACTTTCTGAAATGTTATCTTTAAACATGCAACTTAGCATTATCTAATTAAATATGCACCAATTTCTGCATTTCTGAACATTGTATAAAGCAAATTTCCATTTCTTGTTTGATTTTGTTGATATTACCCTATAAATTAGAAAATACTGTCATATATACATAAATGTTTTTCAGAATAAAACGTTATACCAGGTGAATTATATGAAGAAACCCCTCTGTAAGAACCTTCAGAATACAGACAGGAAAAAAAACTGGAAAGTTTAGTGCATGTAAGACCTACTGAAATGGAGACTTCAAGCTCAAAACTACAGACACAAATAGATAGTGTAATAGAATTACACTTAAATCTGTTTTGTGGATGTTTTCTTTCTACTAGCCTGAAAGACGACAAGTTATGGAAAGCTACATAGCTCAAAAGTGACCAGTACATGGGGACAAAAAAATAAAAAATAAATAAATAAATACTACATAAAATGGCTACCTATGTTTTTAAAAATGTGTTCATACTAACAAATTAAGCATGTTTATTAGTGTATTCGATTTGGATAAAGAATATTTTGACATATTTAATTAGAGATCGACCGATATATCGATTTACAGATATTTTAGCATTTTACCATAAACAGTTATCGGTTTTGTAATATCGGGTTCACCGCCATCTTGTGGGTGTTTTGAGAATTGCGCGCAGCCATTAATGCTCATATTAGATGTGATACATAAATGCCTGATATGTAGCTAGTTTATGCAGCTTGGCTCTAAGAAATAGAGACAAACTTACAGTCACGTAAAATAATTCATCAAGTCCTGTCCCAATAAACATAACTTTGCCTGAATTAAATAATATACAGCCATGAATGAGCATATGTTGGAAATGAAAGCGCTGAATTTAATTCTCTCTCTTTTGCCTATATGCTCATCATTAGCCTCGTGAAGTCGGAGTCACGTATAGGCTTAAACCATCATAAGAAATAGAAACGAACTCACAGTCACGTAAAATAGTCTGCCAAGTCCTGCCCCAATAACTTTGCTTGAACTGAATAACATACAGCCATGAATGTTGGAAATGAAAGCACTGAATTTAATCATCTCGCTGTTGTATGCTCATTAGTCTCATGAAGCCGGAGTCACGTATAGGCTTAAACCGTCATAAGAAATAGCTTGAACTCAGTCACGTAATATAATCTGTCAAATCCTGTCCCAATAAACGTAACTTTACATGAATTAAATAATACAGCCATGAATGAGCGCATGTTGAAAATAAAAGCACCAAATTTAATTCTCTCTCTGTTGTCTATGCTCATCATTCGTCTTGTGAAGTCGCTTTCATTTTGCCTTTCACTCACCGGTTGATGCTCTGATGGTCACTTTTAACACTTGTTTAAAACACCCTCAATTATATTCACATTTACTATATAACCATTATTTTTCTAATTCCAAACATTCCAGAGAATATTACCCAGTGAATTCTTCACTCTTTAGCGTATTAAACAGCTTATAAACTGTAGTTTAAAGCAAAGTTGATATGACTCCTGTCCTTTATTTATTTTCTCCATTTGAAAACATTCTGCATTTATTTTGCTTATTAGTGTTGCAGCTGATGCTGGTGGTTTTTATAAATAAAAATGTTTTTATTGTTGTAATATGAAGATTAAATTTAACATGAAAGACTGCTAATTTTCAACACTTTTTAAGATGACTGAAAGGAGGAAAAACCAAAGTGAAGTATGGATTTACTGATTTACTTTATAACAGTAAATAAATCTCGGTTCTGCATACAATTATGCAAATAATCGGTAATAAAGAATCAATATCGGTTGATCACTATATTTAATAGAAGTGACTGAATGAGAAACGTCACTGTTTAAATTCAGTTATTATTCAGTGATGCACTGATCTTGAACCGTACCTTGGTTACGTTCCTGGTGAGTCTACCCAGATGAAGTTTGGTGGGTTTGGGGCTCGGGCTCCTCCTCTTCCTCTCTTTCTCATCAGTCCGCTTTTGTGATTTGGACCTGGTTAAAAGCACAAGTTCAGTAGGTGCCACACCTGGTTTTGTCATCATTACCTAGTTAATGTCATTTGAATAAAGTGTTTGGGTCAAAAATCCCAGAACATACTTTGATCGTGAACGGCGTCGGTTATCATGTCGACGGCGGCTTGGGCTGGGAGACCCAGAAGACCCGGATGAACTAGATGAACGAGAGGAACTGGATGACCCAGAGCGGCTGGAACCAGAGGAAGAGCTGGACCCGCTAGACGAGCCAGAGCTGGATCCAGAACTACTGCTGGAGCTGGAACTGGACCTGGATCTGATGTGGATTGAGATATGCATGGTTAGAAAAGGGTCAAAGTATCATCCAAACATAGACACTAAAGTTCACTCCATCCGACCTGCTGCTGCTGCTCCCGGTGGAGTTGCTGCGGCGCTTGCGGATCTTGTCTCGGCCTCGCTCCTTCTCCGCTCCCTCTTTCCCTGCAGCCTTCTCCTTCCCTCTCTCCCTGGGTTTGTCCTCCGAACGCTCTCTACGTTTGGTCGGTGATGGAGCCCTGTGAGAAAAAAAGAAAACACTAGTGTCACATTAAGCCTGCATCTCAAACTAGTAAGCTGCTACGCTCATAATGTGTCTTAAAGTGTTTTCATGCTTGTATGACACTATGCAATGTTTTCTCGCACATTACATTTATAACCTATAGCTGGAGGAAAATGAAGACGCTTAGTTAAAACACTGGATAGGGGGAAAATATGCACTGTGACATTGGTAACACATATTTAACGTGAAAAAGTATTTGAAACTCACTTAGCAGCAACATATATGACAGAAATGATTTAAAAAAAAAAAAAACATTAATAATAAGGGGAGTTCAAGTACTTAATCCTCTCTTATATAATGGATATTAATAATAACCACCATAAGCTGTCCAAAAAAGTAATTAAAATGTAACAATCTATAATAATTTTGAACAGTATGACTTCCTAAAAATCTTAATGCTGATCTTTATGATGATCCTCATTATTACTGAAAGTTGTATAAAAGTGTTTGTACATTTAAAAAAAAAAAAAAAAAAAGTGCATTGTCAGCTGTATTTATGTACTAATAAATGTATAGAATCTAATTTATTATGTACACAATTTTGTGAACAAGCCTTTAGATCAAAAGGTTAAGATTGTCACCACATTCAAAAATTGCAAATTTATTACAAAGACTACTATAGCACATTTTAAAAGAAACAAAAATCAGTTTTAGTTAGTTTAATTTTAGTAAAATAATCATGAATCCAACAAAATCTTTTACATTTTTGATATTTTTATTAACAAAAAAAAAAAAAAAAAAAAAATAAATAAATAAATAAATAAATATATATATATATATATATATATATCGATTTTTTTTTTTTTATATAGACTTTGTGTACTTTCTATATACTTGAAATAATACAAACAAAATATATACACACAACACATTTTTATTGTTTATTTTAAAAATCATGTGCCATGGTATTCTTTGTAATAGATTTGAACGGAATTAGCATAGTAAACAACTAAATTAACATGACAACACCATGGTAATTCTTTTATACTTCTTGTTTCGATGCGATGCACTTCATATAAACCGAAAGCAGATTGTTCAGAATAACCCACGAAAATATTAAACAATCGTTTAAAATAAAGTACTAAATAGCAAGTCTTGACATCATTCACCAAAGACATTCAATGTGCAGACTAACAAATACACCACATGGAAACTCCTAACACGAATGTATAAAAATAGATGTTTTACTAGACATAAATAATATAAATCCTTAACATTTGACGGCTGCGTTGATTTTAAAGAAATTACATTTATTGATTCGCTTCATTCAACGCGCGGAGCTAATGCTAATCCTACCATTGAGCACGATTAGTTACGCAAAATGTCGACGATTAATAATAACAAACGCCGCTAGTATATTTCTGTGTGCACTCAATCTCATATATGACACAAAACCGGTTGCATATTATAAATATTGACCATAATAAAGACTCGAACTTACATGATGAATGAACAGCGCGGGTCACACTCAACGCCGAGCGTAACTACCGTCGCGTCTTAACGACGTTTGCGTGAGGACGCAGGTGTGACGAAGCTAATCCTGCGACGGGCGTACGGAGGCGGGGCATGTGTTAATGCATTGGTCATAAAGTAAACCACTAATGTGTGTGTTTGAACGACACACACTGTTGTTGTGTTGACATTGACATATACACGTTTTGGATATGCATACGAGCTTTGCCATGTGACTTTATAATGGAGCAGATCGTCGCGTTAAACATAAATAACAGAAGAGCAAAGTCGCAGTAGGTGAGAGATGCTTGATTTCCATTGTGTGTTTTAGTGTACTACATCCCTATGCATTGTCGCTACATGAATCTGAACTTGGTCCCTGCTTGAAAATTATAACTCGTAGTTTTTGGAAAATGGCGGCTGGTCTAACCCTTTTGAAAAAAAAAAAAAAAAACAGCTTAAACCAGTCTAAGGTTAGTTGATCCTGGTGGTCTGTTTACCTGGGGGTTGAGACACTTGTCAGAATTGCGGACCAGCTGAAAACCAATTTGGAAAGTGATAGCATATAAACAGATAATAGGCAGTGTGCAGTATATTCTTTTTTCTTTTAGTAATTTTCAGAAATCCAAAAATGGTATTATGGTATTGCGTAGAAATGGTATTTGCATAGAATACAAAAAGACATGAAAATAATGAATATGCAATTATAGATAGATAGATAGATAGATAGTCAAAATATTGTAATACATTATATTATCTAAATCCATTCTGTATTTGTTTTGTGTTTTTGTCATTTTTAGTTTTGTTTGTTTTATGTTATTTTATTCTAGTAAATGTTTTATTTCAAGTAGCGAACATGTTTTTTTTTTCTTTTAGTTAACTATAATCAGTTTTAGTTAACTATAATAACCTTGAATCCAACAAAATCTCTACTTTATTAAATAAAATAATGAAATGAAAATGAGTATAAAAATATATACATATACATGAATATTATCAAAATATTATAATTCATTATTTTATAATTATATATGTATATATATATATATATATATATATATATATATATATATATATATATATATATATATATATATATATATCAAGTGAAATTAAATTAAAATGAAAAATGACAACTAGCTGACAAAAGTTTTTTATATGTTATTTAACATATATTATTAATTAACATTAATTCATTAAATAATTAACAAAATAACATTTATTTTGTTTCAAGAAGAAAAACTTTTAATGGTTTTTATTTTATTTTCAGTTTTAGTTATCTATAATAATTATTTATTATAATTATTATTAATTATTTTATATTTTTATTACCTATATACACTGCCCTTCAGAAGTTTGAGATCAGTAAGATTTTTAATGTTTTTGAAGAAGTCTCTTATTCTCATCAAAGTTCCTTTTATTTAATATAGAAAAAAGTAACATTCTGAAATATTATTGCAATTTAAAATAACAGATACATTTTCAGCATCATTACTCCAGTCTTCAGTGTCACATGATCGTTCAGAAATCATTCTAATATGCTGATTTATTACTTTTATTATCAGTGGTGGAAGCTGTTGTGCTGCTTAATTTTATTTATTTTTTATTTTTTGGAACCTGTTCTTTTTTCTGGATTCTTTGATGAATAAAAAGCTTTAAACAGCATTTATTCAAAATAGAACCATATAAGTCTTAACTATCACTTTTTATTAATTTAACAATTTAGTTATCAATTTATCCTTGCTGATTAAAAGTATTATTTTTTTTCAAAGAAAGAAAGAAAGAAAGAAAAAAAAATACTGACCCCAAACTTTGAACGGTAGTGTATATTGTTACAAAAGATTTCTATTCTAAATAAACGCTGTTTAATGATTTAATTTGATTTGATTTGATAATAAATCAGCATAATAGAATGATTTCTAAAGGATCATGTGACACTGAAAACTGGAGTAATGATGCTAAAAATTCAGCTTTGCATCACAGGAATAAATTCTGTTTTGAAGTATATTCAAATAGAAAACCTCCATTTTAAAATGCAATAATATTTCACAACATTACTGTTTTTTTCTGTATTTTTTAGCCAAATAAATGCAGCCCTGATGAGCAGAAAATTATTTCATTCTAAACATAATTTTTCAGGTAACATCACTCTTGTTTTTGCCTTGATTTCAGGATCTGCTTGAACGAACCAGCCTTTTAGTGTCAGTCCTGTGGTCTCCAGCATGGGCAGACTGGATGATGCTGCCAAGCGCAAGGTGGTGGAGCTACGGGAAGCAGGTTTGAGCTTCCGCAAGATCAAAGCCGTACTGGAGCTGGAGAACATCAAGGTTTCTGCGCAGGCCATCTACCTTTTCCTGAAGGAGTTTCAAGGGAGAGCTCGAAAGGAGGATGGAGCAGCTGCGAACAGCAGTCATCCGGTGCCAGTGCCAACGTCAGCGAGGGAGGTTGGCAGCTCTGAGACGCGGCCGGTCGGCTGGAGCGATCAGCAGCTGAGGAACCTCCTCAGAGAAGCATCTCGAGTCGCTGCCTCCCAGCAGGCTGCGTCATCCTCGGATGCAAGAGGAGGACAGTCATTCGGGACGGGTTCGGCAGGCATAAGAGAGTCACAAGGTGGGGAAAAAGATGAAGACATCCGGATTGTCAGCGTCACCTCGTTGGCACAGGGAACGCAGCATGCTGGCGTCCAAGGGCCGCGCTCAGGTGTGGGAACGGGAGCGATGAGTGGTGCTAATTATGTAAGACGACGACACACACCTTCACCTGCCAATCCTGTGCTAGTGGCTCGCAAACGACTGCTGGATAAGGCTTTGCTCCATAGAGCACGGGTAAGCAGAGTGTACTAATCTATAAATATATATTATTTCCAACAATGACTGTATGATTTTAAGATCCATCTTTTCACACTGAGGACAACTGAGGGACTCATATGCAACTATTATAGAGTGTTCAAATGCTCACTGATGCTTTAGAAGGAAACACAATGCATTAAGAGTCGGGGGTGAAAACTTTTGAATGGAATGAAGATGTGTACATTTTTCCTACTTTGCTTAAATATCTTATTTTTTTCATTTAGTACTGCCCTTCAGAATCTACAGAAGATACTTACATGTTAAAATAAGTTACATTTACCCTGAACTTTAAATTCAAAAATTTTTCATCCCCCGACTCTTAATGCATTGTGTTCTCTTCTAAAGCATCAGTGATTATTCGAACACTTTGTAATAGTTGTATATGAGTCCCTCAGATGTCCTCAGTTTGAAAAGATGGAATTTAAAATCATACAGTCATTGTTGGAAAGGGTTCAAATACACAGAAATGCTAAAAAACAAAGAATTTATGGAACCTGAAGGATTTTCCGAAGAACGGCGGGCAGTTTAACTGTTCAGGAAAAACAAGGGACTCATGAACGATTATCACTAAACAAACAAACAAACAAACAGCTGTGAATCATTTAAGTAACAACACAGTATTAAGAATCAAGTGTATGTAAACTTTTGAACATTCAACTATTATTTTCTCTTGTGGACTATATGTAAACATCTTTTACATGAAATATGAAAAATTATTTATGCTAGTACTACATAAAAAAATTATTTTGGTAAAATAATCAACATTTTTTCAGATTCTGCAAGGTGCATGTAAAACTTTGACCTCAACTGTATACATAAACCGCTGTTCAGAGGTTTGGGGTTAGTAAGTTTTTTTTTGTTTTGTTTTTTTTTTATTCAGCAAGGATGCATTAAATTGATCAAAAGTGACATTAAAGACATTTATAATGTTACAAAATATTTCTGTTTCAAATAAATGCAATTCCTTTGGACCTTCAATTAATAAAATTCATGGGAAAAATGTATCAAGGTTGTCACAAAAATATGAAACGGCAAAACTGTTTTCAACATTAATAATGAGCAGAAATTTTAGAATGATTCCTAAAGCATCATAACTCTAAAGGCTAGATTATTGCCTGCTGATAATTTGACTTTATTTTCATAAAAATTAAGCACATTTCACCACAAATTCTCATGACTATAATGCATAAAGCAATTTTATTATATAATTTAATATATAATACAATATAATATAATATAATTATAATCATATTTAAAGAAAATGTGATGCATTTATACATTATGGTGTTAGTTGTTAATTTTGGTATTATTTGTACACTAAATTATTTTAAATTATTAAAAAAAATCAAAGTTATTTTTTCAGTATAAAAATGACTGGATTACAGTAATTAAAACATGTAAAATGTGCATACTGCATGGTAATATACTTAATTAAAAAAAGTGATGCAAAATCATCTTATTAAAATATCATTTACAGAAGACATGTTTATGTGATATCATTTTTAACTTTTGTGGTTGTTTTTAACCTTAATAACTTAGATGTGTTTTGTGAAGGTCAGAGACAGCGTTCCACAGAGCGGCCAGCAGATGTCTCTGTCAATGAGACGAGACCCGTCCTGTTTCTCTGGATCTGAAGGCAGAAAGCTTACGGTACCTCAGACAGCTTCTTATGACCTGACTACAGCCAGACCTCCAAACATTGTGAGTTATGAAACATCATCATCATTCCAATTCTATTATTATTAGAGACAGAAAAAAAGAATAGTTTTTAATAACCAATAACAATTATTTGTGGTTAAAGTTGGCATGGAATGTAATTTGCAATAGTCTTTTCTTCCCTATTGTGATGTATATCCAAGTGAAATGGCTTCTTTAACAAGAAAAAATGTAGGGCGGGGCTAAATTTTATCCATGGGGAATTGATTGGTTTGCTATTGGTGGATTTCATGTGAGTGACAGGTTGATCCTACCCTCATCCCAGTAAACATATCATCAGAGAAGATTTATTTTAATTAAAGAATATGATGACCAATTAATTTAAAAACAGTGCAGTATTCCATAAAAATATAAGAATTGTCACTTTTGATTTTATGGTGACTTTTAAGTGTCTCATCCCATAACCAATATACAGACTGATTTTTATTTAATTTAATAAAATATCATTTTAAAACACAATATTAATGTTTCTTCTTCTTCTTATTATTATTATTACTATTATTATTTCTCACCAATGTAGATTGTGTGCTTAATTAAATTTTTATTTTTTCAGAGATCATTGCACCAAGGAGCCAGTCCTCACAGGAGGTGGATGCACCAGCGGGTTGGCGTTCCCGCTCGCGCTCCTCAACACCCTCCACGTGTCGGCATCCGCCTCCCTGACCCTTCCACCACTGTGACGACGTCCCAAAATCCAGCCCCCCCTGCACGGGTCCAAAACGTGAGCAATCAGCCTTCACCTCCTCCCCAGCGGAGCAGCCTGGACCCTGGAGCCTTGAGCGGCCTGCAGGAGCAGATCCAGCTGTTGGGCTCCGAGCTGAGAAGTTTGGGACTGGCGTTGAGGATGATGGTGGACCATCAAGGCCGACTGGAGAGAGAACAAGCCCAGCAGACTCAAGTCCAGAAGCAGATCCTCAGCACCCTGCAGGATCTCGTATCCAAATTCGAGCCTCTGCAGTCCACACCTGCGCCGACGCTACCAGCATCTTGCTCCATGGCCTCCTCCGTGCCCTTCGGCCAGACTGCGACCGGTCAGGGCACTTACGCTCAGTGCAGCCAAGCTCAGACGCGATACAACGAAATCCATGATTCTGGTCTAGAGAGCATTGAGGTGTTTTCTCTGGACCAGCTCAGCCCACCCACCATGAATGGGTTTCAGCAGTGCCCGACCTCCGGCGGGCCCCCGTTCACCCACACACAAGCACGCACGCCGACGTTCACGCAAACCCACACGCAAACATTCGCGGCCAGCGCACTCCAGTACACACAGCCGCACACAGACTCCTTTACAGGGATGGATAATAAATCAGTGCCCTCCACCAGTGCAGATGGCTCATTTCAGGCTTGTAGCCCCCCTAACCAGTCTTCTAGTCTTCCTGTTTCTCCACGCGAGCCTGAGCTGAATATCATTAAGGTGGAGAACGTCTGAAATCTGGACTTGAAAGGCCAAATAGTTTGGGCTACATTGTATTTTTAATTGTACACAACTGTTTTAGCTTCCCAGAGAAAGTAATACCAAGAAACTTACTAAGTAGTTTTCCATTTTATTTAATTGTAAACAGTAATTTGCCTTTTTATATGAAATGAAAATAAATATCAGTAGACATAGTTTGTTAGTCTGTTATCTTTCAACATCTATATATTTTTTTATTTATTTTTAAGTATGCACAGGATTAAACTAAAGTATTCATAGTAATGTTTGGTACATGCATACTTCTGGGTTGGGAAAAGGCAAACCTTAAAACAGCAATAGTTCATTGCAACACAGAATATGATGCAATACAATGCAATAAAAAAGATGTAAATTAAGATCATTATTTAAGATGTAAATTCATTGTGTTGCATGTGGCCAAGCACAAAAATAATTACTTATTTGCCAGACACATTAAGCAAATGATATTGGGTCACAAAAAAACAAACAAACAAACTGTTTTTGTTTAAAGGGCGCAGTTTTAATCTACCAGCTTTATGCAGTTGTATTTTTTTAAAGAAGTTTTTTTTTTTTTTTTAATATATATAAATATGATCTCTTTTACTGGTGTGACTAATTTGTAGCATATTCTCTTCAATATAAGAACAAAAAATAAGAAAAATATTTATCATAAATGGTATATACAGTTAAGGTCAAAAGTTTACATGCACCTTGCAGAGTCTGTAAAATGTTAATTATTTTACCAAAACAAGGTGGATCATACAAAATGCATGTTATTTTTTTTATTTAGTACTGACCTGAATAAGATATTTCAAAAGATGTTTACGTATAGTCCACAAGAGAAAATAATAGTTGAATTTATAAAAATGAACCCATTCAAAAGTTTACATACACTTGTATCTTAATATTGTGGTGTTACTTAATTGATCCACAGCTGTTTTTTGTTTGTTTTGTTTAGTGATAGTTGTTCATGAGTCCCTTGTTTGTTCTGAACAGTTAAACTGCCCACTGTTCTTCAGAAAAAATCCTTCAGGTCTCACAAATTCTTTGGTTTTTCAGCATTTTTGTGTATTTGGACCCTTTCCAACAATGACTGTATGATTTTGTGATCCATCTTTTCACACTGAGGACAACTGAGGGACTTTTTTTTTTTTCTGAAAAATAGCGGACTCATGAACAACTATCACTAAACAAAAAAACACAGCTGTGGATCATTCAGGTAACATCACAGTATTAAGAAAATTTTTATAAATGTAACTATTTTTTTCGTGTGGAATCTTTTATGTGAAATATCTTATTCAGGTCAGTCCTGAATAAAAAATAATACGCATTTTGTATGAGCCCTCTTATTTATTGTGGTAAAATAATTAACATTTTGCAGATTCTTCAAGGTGTATGTAAACTTTTGACCTCACACGGTTCAAATTCAGCAGTAAGAAACATTCAGTTTCTACAAGTTAACTAGTAAGCAAATAAATGATGTCACAATTAGTAAAACACTTAAGAAAGCAACATGGTTTCCACTGTTAAACAATTCACAGCTCAGTTCACTTATTTTCACAGTGCTGTTCAACACAATCACCTTCTTCCTCACTAGTTGTTATGACAGAAGTGACTTTATACGTCTTATAAGGAGGAATCAGCACGTCTTCCTCATGAGGAAACAGAGCAATTTGCTATATCAGCACCTTCACAAGTGTAGATTTCAAAACAAGATTTCGATCCAAAATCTGCCACTGACTAGACAGTTATAGCTATTATGTAACTTATAAATAATAATATTTTAAGGGGTCATCGGATGCTAAGTTCACTTTTTCATGTTGTTTGAACACTAATGTGTGTTGGCAGTGTATGTACAAATCTACCCTATAATGATAACAATCCATGCAGTGGTTTTTAATTAATCTGTAAAAATAATATCCGCATTTTCAAATCGAGCCGTTCTCAAAAGCCTGTCGGTGTGCCTTAGACCAGCTGTCACAGTCCAGTAACTTTCCATGTTTTGATGCCGGAGCAGGGATGTAAGTTAGACAAGAATATCTCCGATTGAGCGATTGAGGTGTTGTGTTGCTGGATATAATAATGAACATAGTGGTCGTCATTTACTCCCGACATCTGAGCCGCCGAAAATGCAGTGGATTAACTTACCTTTGTGAAGGGAATGCGCCTCCCAATCTACATATATCCGTCTATGTTCGCGCGAATGATTAATGATCCAGCTTCACTTACAGCAGAAGTGAGTATAAGCGTTTTTTTATGAATCTTTGCGATCGCCTTTCCTTATAAAGTGGTAGTTAGGAAGTTTAGCTGCTAAACCCGGCTAAATGCGGCTAATGTAAACAAGATCGTCTTTCCACAGAGAGAAGAGAGGGGCGGGGTGAGCAGAGCTCATTTGCATTTAAAGGAACAACCCCTTAGAATGAGATGATTTTGGCAGAGCTGATTTTGGCAAGGTAAAAAGAGTGTTGTTTTACAAAACCATTGAGAATTTTTAATCAAAGTATATTAGAGACTTTTCATTAAGACCCTGAAGAATCATATCAGCTTGTGGAAAATGGGCATCCGATGACCCCTTTAAAGGTGCGTTCACGCCATATAGGAATTCCCGTAATTACAAGATTCCAACTTGTAAAAAGCGTTCAAGTCCTTGTAGAACTCGTAATTACAACTTGTGAACTGGGAGTCTTCTGAGAGCTACGACTTGTACCACATGACCGCTGTACCACCTGACCAACGTAGGCTCTGTTTAGGCGTTGATAGTGTTGCCATAGAAAAGCATAATTCCGAGTCTGAAGACGTGAACAGCTCCGAGTAGAACGTCACATGTTGTCATCTCAAAATTACGGTAATTACGATATGGCGTGAACGCAGCATGAGACTTGGACCAGTGACAGATGTACCATGTGACCGCCGCCAGGCTAATTTTGGCGCTACTTAGGCGCTACCTCTGAGTCCGACAACATGGAAAGCTATAGGTGTGTTCGACTTAACGCAGTGCTGCGCAGCTTGATCAAATTCTGACTTGAAGCAGTGCATGCCGGTTAGAAATTTTGTCCGACTTGAGGCGGTGCCGACGCCTCATGACTGTCACGTGTGCCATCAAAGTACCGCGATGGCGATTCGAGAGCAGCCGACGAACTCAGCCGGCGCAGACAGTTTCTTCAGATTCCTTCTTCTTCAGAATTTAAGTGTACAGCGTGTCAGTGCATGTATATGTGATATAAATATATGTGAAGTAATGATACCATTAAGACACCTTTTAATACTTTAAGTGGTCTAAACCTTACTCCCTTTGTTTTCTGTGTATATGAAGTCTCCATTTATATACAGCCACAGAAGGAAAAAAAATAGATCATTCCAAATGTTCATATAATCAGCATTTCTAGGTGCATCGGTGTCATTTTACCTGTGTCTATTGATTAAAAAAAAAAACAAACAGAAGGTTTTTAGTAAGTGCATGTAGTTAATTTTATACAAGGTTACTGTATATAATTGTAATTTAAACTTTTCCTTTATATCACTATTGTATTGCTTAAAAGTGAACATGTTTTCTTTGCAGTATTTATTTGAGGTCTGAAAAAGTACAGACCATCTTGTTTTGACCAGTTTCCTACTGACATACTGTCAGTAGTTAATATAATCACACCAAAACAATCCTTTTACCTAAACACAGAACAAGCAATATTCAGAAAAACAAAATAATTTTGAAATGGTGTCTTAATTTGTTATGTGGCTTTGTATATAATCAACACAAAGCAGTATGTGTATTCATGAGTAGATATGTCACACAAACATGTTAAAACAATCATTACAAGATTGCATTGGCATGGAAATAGATCATATAAAACACAGACCTCGTAAAAGATTTTTTGATGTTTATTGTATCACAAAACCATATACAGCACATATAGACCTATAGAGGATGACACTGTGCTGTTCCAAACATACAAAAAGAAAGGAAAAAAGAAACAGAAGAAATGAAACTACGTAAGATATATTACAACAAATCAATAAAAGAAAGAAGCCAATCATTTATTCTATACAATCGTTTTGCTTTTTTATTGATCATATCTTTAAGTGTCAAATTAGTTTGTTGGTTACTTTTATGTAATGCAATAGGACGTTTATTATTTGTATCTTGGTTTTGTAGTTAGCTATAGGACATTTTTCAAATATAAGCAGTTTATGCGGCTGCAGGTGCAGGAGCTCTGATGACCACATGGCTGTTTCACGATTGGCCAGATTCACCGCATGACAATGATCACGTGTGTTTTGGGTTTATTCTAACATCCTCAAGTCGGATAATGCTGACAAATCTGTGTTTTTAGAACAGTAAAAGTGTTTTTACTGTAGTCGCAATGTTATATTCAGTCACATTTATTCATAAAACACTGATAAAAGCATATATAACCCCACTTTATTAGGATTTAAATAGTATATGTTTATGTTGATCATTATTCTTGTTCAGATGGCGCTGTATTAAGCAGTATATGAAACGTGTTTCTGTTGCTCATGAAAACGCTTTTGAAAAGTCTGTGTATCTGATAAATATTGAATTTAATTCACTTCATCTGTGACGAGTGCATGCAAACACCGCGAGAGCGTCACTAACGAGAGCAGAAAGTGTCCGACTTGACAGCTCCGTATTCAACTCCGCCTGCGATTGCTTTCGGCTACTCTCGTTGATCGCCGTATGTAGCCGTAGATGAAGTCGAACACACCTAAGCTGTGTCCGAAACCGCTCCCTATCCACTATATAGTGCACTATATTGGGTGTCAGCCATTTTGTAGTGATGTCCGAATTCTGAGTGAACGACTTCATTCCCTACATTCGTTCACTACTTTTTACCCACAATGCATTCTGATTTCGAGTGTACAACCGATGTAGCACTATATCCCACAATCCAATGCGGAGAACCGACGAGCTGGAAGAGAGAGCGGGAGCGAACAAGTTTGAATGAGAGATGCCATTTATATCTTTATTATTTCTGCTTTAAATATTAAATCATTATTGTTTATTTCATGCATTATTCATATCAAAATATATTATGTAGGCATTAACTCAGTTTAATATTTTACTAATTTAATGAGCTGGCATCTTTGTTAATTTACAAAAAAATGATTATAATTTGGTGGATATTTAAAAATGTTCGTTGGTAGCTTATTCATTCTGATGTTATATTAACGGTCGCCTGAGGGCGCTCTACGACCATTGGCATATTACGCTGCTCGGGAGAGTTTCAAGATACTACAAGCAATAATTACATAAAATTATGAGCATGTAATTAATGTATGTTTATTTTTGTTGACAATATTTTAATAGTATTTAATGATTATGAACACATAAGCATTACAAAACAAATTAATACCATTAATAAAACCATAAAGCTGACGCGGTGGTATGTATAATTACAGTATAAAGTAATTTTAAGTGTTATTGCTATTAATATTATTTTCTAAAATAAGGTACATGTAATATAAAAGTACATGTGACAATGTTTTTTTTTTTGGAACAGCTCCAAGTCTCATGCGAATTGTAACGTTATACATCACCGTCCGAATTCGTTCACTTCATTTCGTTCATTCCTTCTGATATAGTCCACTCAACGGCCATTCACTATATAGGGATTAGTGAATGAGTGAACGAGTGAGCGATTTCGGACACAGCTCTAAAGACTCGAGAGATGAACTAATCAATTCTCTTTCCGGCTCAAACATTGGTTAAGTTTATGTGGCTGTCACGTGATGAACGAACGACTCAAACCCGAAAACTAAAGACCCAGGTAAACAATGAATTAATCTTTTCTTTTTTCTTATAGCATTATAGTTTCGTATTGTTTGTAGTGTGATCAACGTTTGTGTAAGCACTAGATGTGTTAGGGAAGTAACACGTAACATTTTAATTATATTTTGCTAAAATGAACGAAATTAATGAAATGACTCGAAAAAAGATTCGTTCATTTTGCTGAACGAGACTCAAAGGTCCGAATCGGTAAAATGATCCGAACTTCCATCACTAAAGTTAAGCTTGCATATCATCACAATTTATATAGGTTTACAAAACAGTGTTCATGCTGTCGTTTTTACTTGAGTCTGTCTTATTAACCTACTCAGCAAGTTACAGTGGTTTCTGTCGTTTTACTTTATATGATGTGATACTGATAGCAGTCGTTATTGTAACGTTATTTCTTTAAACAACTGTTTTTGACAAGTTTAAGCAACAGCGGCATGTAATATGAGTTGCTGTCAGATCTGTCCAGCAGGGGGCAAAACAGTCCTGAAAAAGCGTCGTGAAACGTTACACATTGAACAGACAAACGACGAACAAAAGAAAATGACTGACAGTTGTTTTTGTTACAGTATCTGTGTACTTTATTTTATTATGTTCATTGTGTAAACAAAATCTGTTTTTGGACAAAGAATGATTGAAGAAGAAATAACTGTCTGAGAAAAAAAAAAAAAAAAAACATATTTATCCGCATGGAACTGATAAATTAAGAGCTTTTATTTTTTTTTCAGTTAAAAACTGTACTTGTGTGGTTTCTTGAATAGAGCACAGTTCAGGTCACTTTTTCTTCCAGTGCTTTTCAAAGTAAACACAGTGTCACACCAGAGATTAGGCTGATATTTTCTTCTCCTGACAGAAGTGACTTTAAATTTCTCATATGGAGGAATCAGCACCTCTCTCTCATGAGGATACTTAGAATATTTTGCCACATCAGCACCTTCACAAGTGTAGATTTCAAAACAAGACTTAGATCCAAAACCTCGAGCAATGTTATAATCAAGAGAGGATGAAGCAAATGAGCCAAAACGAACCTCTTTGTTCAGAACATGCTTATCAAATTCAACACTAGTACCACGGTAAGTTACCCTGCATCCATACTATGTTTTCTTCAGAATCTGTATCGCATCTGTTAACAGAAAGTCAAGTGAATACCATTTGTACATCATGTGTTTGTACTGATTTTTACCGTAACGATTGGCAGGATTGAAAAGATGATATACATTATTATCGCTGTACACATAAATGGCGATTAAATGATTCCTTGTCAAGTAACCATGTGGGAACTTGACAAACATTTCACCCATTTGCCAACCCTTTCTAAATTGAGGTGAGTTATAGATTTCTTTCTTTAGATATTTTGTCTTCACCAGATGTGCCATTTTCGACGTACAGCCCTTATATTGGTCATCAACAGAATTCAGTGCCATATCCAGTTTCAGTCCTTCAACAGCTGCTCTGTGATCCTGCAGAAACAGGAATCACAATGATCAATCATCAGTATTCATGTTTGTAATATTCATACTAAAACACAAGCTTACCTGTCCAAGAGCAGCTAAAATGAGAAGAGAGTTTTAATGATCAGCAGCATCTTGATTCAGTCAAATCGCTCAGATGATCCAGTATATCTAGTGAAGCACAGATGCTGAAAGACAAGAAACACAACAGCGTTTTTGAAATAATCACTTAAACCTGTGACGTTCACTAATATTGACCTTTACTTTAACCTCAAACATACCTGAGAATATTGTTGCCTCTTTTTGCCAGATTCTGTTTTCTTCTTGTTATTTTACAGGAGCTTAACAATAAGAGGACAGGGTCAGAAAATTCTCACTGCCAAATGACAATGGCTCTTTAAACTAAGAGATGAAGTAGGTGGCTTTTTATATTGCTGATGAAGTAAAAGCTGTCTCTGGTTTCTGTGGATTCAAACAAAACAAATTAACCTTTCAACCCGATTTCTTGAGAAATCATAATTGTACGCAATCATGAATTCACATGAAAATGGGCAGCAATGTAAGTAAACAGGATGTCCCATCTCTAACTCAAACCCTAACTCTGGAAACAAAGAACACTGAGAGGTCAAAGATGATTTTCAAGCATACAAAATAGCAAACAATCTATACAGAAGACACCAACTAAAATGTCATTCAGTTTAATTTCACCCATTTGGACATTTTATTTTCACAAAAATTGTGAAAACATTGAAGTAGACACTTGCATTTAATATGCTTTTAATTTTATTTGATGTGGACCAAAAAAAGGACGTCTCGTGTTTGACACTTCACATAAATATATATTATTTAGGCTTTTACTACATATCCAAAAGGCCAACTTAAAAAATGTTACAAATTTAAAAAGCTTAAGGAGAAGGTGAAATTACAAGACAAAATAAAATACTGTAATTTGGTATTTATGTGTATACCAACTCAAATTGTGAAGTATACCCAAAATAAGGATGCAAGTTTTGATGCGACGTTGTGTTAATGTTGGGAAAGAAGTGACTTCAACTGTGCAGGTCATTTAAAAAATAAAATGTAAAAAAAAAAAAAAAAATAGTTTGAAATGTTTTGAAACATTTACCCCCAGTTTCACAGACAAGGCTTAAGCCTAATCCCAGACTAAATGTAAGTCTGAGCTGTTTCAAAGAAACTTGCAATGACTAATCTTAAATATATCGGTGCCATTGTTTTGTCTTAAGATGCACGTCAGTAATGTTTTTTTTCTTTTGCACGTTTATACAATTTACTTAAATGTCCTAATTGAACTATGGCCTAATCCTGGTTTAGTATAAGTCCTGTCTGTGAAACTGAGCATTAGAGGTCAAAGACCATTTTTAAGCATTCAAAACAACAACAACAAAACATACTTTTATTTTTTCCGTGTACATTAGAATGTGTTTTTGTTTGTTTTTCTGAGCAAAAAATTACTATCATACTTTTTTTTTTCATGATTTAAAGAAGACACCAACTAAAATTTCATTCAGTGTAATTTCACCCATTTTGACATTTTATTTTCACAAAAGATCTGAAAGCATTAAAGTATACACTTGCCTTTAATATGCTTTCTATGTATATAAAATCACTTGCGTTCATTTTAGTTGACCAAAAAGGGTCTTTGATTCTGAGAATATACATATATTATTTAGGCTTTTACTACATATCTAAAAGGCCCGCTTAAAAATGCATGCAATGTGTATTTGACTAATCTAAATGTAAAAAGCTTAGGTAGAATGTGAAATTACAAGACAAAAGAAAATTTCGTGTCCACTAACCACTAAGTAAACCCAAAATAAAGAAGCAAGTTTTGATGCGACACTGTGTTCATGTTGGGAAACAAGTGACATTGAACTGTGCAGGTCATTAAAAAAAAAAAAAACTTCGAAATGTATGGTGTAATCTTCAGGTGACAATCCCCTCCCCTCATTACATCAAAATTACATCAGGTTTAAAAGACGATACTGTTTCAGTCATTCTACTTCAAAATTCCATGTTTAATTCAGTGTGTTACTTGCCATTTCTTTGTAATTAATTGTGAAATTTATTAGCAAGGTGAGGGGAAATAGTTTCTACACTAGTATTTTTTAGTGTTGGCCTACTATCATTAATTGTTCATTCATAATAAAGCAGTTTTATCCAATCTGAAACATTAAAATATTTTTGTATTTGTATTAATGGACATCATTAGGCTACCGTTAACCAAGACTTAAAAATTATGAAAAAAGTGTCTTCATTTCATTTAAACACTTCCATTAAGTAATGTTAGCATATTATAGAACATTGTTGCAAAGTGTTGCAACTACAACATTTTAAGTTCTAAATTAGGAGCCTGATTATTCTGTCTAGAAAAATGATGCATGTAAAAATCAAAAGGTAAACATTTATTTAACAAATTTTAAGTAAACTGGAAAATCAGCAAAATATTTGATAAAATATAGGCTATTTGATGCTGCATTGCATTCAAAAAGTCATTTATCAGTTATCACACTACTGCTATCAGTTACGAAGAGCTAAAAAAGCAAGTCCTAAAATTGTTCAGTAATGTGCTGAAAAAAGATGTAAGTAGAAATGAAAAAAAATGACACACAGGACACTGAATTGAGTCACTTAGAAGAACTTTATTTCGTAATGTTAAAACTAATTGTTTTCTGACAAAGAATTATTGAATTTCAGAGAGAAAAAAAAAAATTTGATTTGTGTGAAACTGATGATTAAATCATTTCATTTCAGTTTAGTTTTTCTTGAATAGAGCACAGTTCATGTAACTTGTTCTTCCAGAGCTTTTCAAAGTGTAAACGGTATCACACCAGAGATGCTTATAATATTGCTTTGTTTTCACAGCAGTCACTCTAAACTTCTCATATGGACGAATCAGCACTTCTTTTATGTAAGGATATTGAGAATATTTTGTCAGCTCAGCATATTCACAAGTTAAGATTTCAAAACAAGACTTAGTTCCAAAACTTTGCGTTATTTTAGGATTAAGAGAGGAGGACGTAAATGAGCCGAAACAAATCTCTTTGTTCAGAACGTGCTTATTAAAATCAGCTGTAGTACCACAATAAGTTACATAGCATTTATTTTGTTGTTTCTTCAGAATCTGTAGCGCGTCTGTTAACAGAAAGTGAAGTGAATGCCATTTGAATGCCTTGTGTTTTTTCTACCGTAACGAGTGTCATCATTAAATTGACGGTAGATCTAGTGAAGCGCAGATAGTGAAAGACAACCAAAACCTCACCAGTGTTTCACAAATACTAAATAAGACAGATAGCAGAACTGCTTAAAATGGTGACTTCAATTTATGATGTTTACTAATGGAAGTGTAATATCACCTGTTGTCTCTTTTGTCAGATTCTGTTTTCTTTTTTTGTTATTTTTCAGGATCGCAGAATCAGTGATGAGAAGAGAGGATCAAAAAAGTCAGTCGCTCACAGGCAGACGAGTCTATACGACTCTTCAAACCATGAGATGAGAAAAGTGGCTTTTTTATAATGCTGATAATGTGCGTGTGTTTTAAGAAAAAATAGCTGAAGTGCATGTTGTAGCAATCTCAAGTCAAGTCAAGCTTTATTGTCATTCCGCTACATGTGTGGACATACAGTGGAACGAAATGTCGTGTCTCGCAGGACCACGGTGCTACATAAATAAACATAAATACACTAGATGTAGAAACAATTTTTTAAACCTATACATGTAACTATACATATACTATAAATAATTGACTATACATACACATAACCTAAGACAGACTATACAAGTAGTTTACATAATAACTGTGCATGATAATGTGCAGAAGAGGTATTTAAAGGTTAAGATGCAAATAGTGCAAAAAGATTTGTGGTGCATTGACAAGTAAACATTTGTAAGTCCTTATTAGGTCCTTGTAACGTTAATAAGTGTTAATAAGAAAGTGTTTGGTGCATAGAGAGAAAAGAGTGTTTCTACAGGTGGTTTGTCTAGCCCACTCACCTGTATGTAGCACACTCAGAGGTGCACAATGTTTTCTGTGTACATATAGTGTTTATAGGAAAGTGTCTGGTGCATATAGAGATGAAAGAATGCATTACTACAGGTGGTTTGTCAAGCCCACTCACCTGTGTGTAACGCACTCAGAATTGTTTTTCAACAGTTTACATTGTGGATAAGGTTTCAGAGGGGGGTGAGGTGGTTGGAATTAAGGGCTCTCACAGCCTGGGGGAAAAAGCTGTTGAGCAGTCTTGCAGAGCGGGCTCTGATGCTCCTGTAGCGTCTTCCTGATGGCAGGAGCTGGAAGAGATGATGGGAGGGGTGGGTGGGGTCCTTCACGATGCTGGTGGCTTTACCTGAGCATCGTGCAAGGAAAATGTCCAGAAGGGAGGGGAGAGGGGCACCGATGATCTTAGCAGCTGTGTTCACTGTCCGTTGTAGGGTCTTGCGGTCAGCAGCACTGCAGTTCCCGTACCAGACAGTGATGCAGCTGGTCAGCACTCTCTCAATGGTTCCCCTGTAAAATGTGGTGAGGATGGGTGGAGGGAGACTTGCCCTTTTCAGCCGGCGGAGAAAGTGTAGGCGCTGTTGTGCCTTCTTGGAGAGTGACATGGTGTTGGTGGTCCAGGTGAGATCCTCCGTGATGTGCACCCCCAGGAATTTGGTGCTGCTGACTCTCTCCACAGCCGAGCTGTCGGTCAGTGGGGGGTGGTCAGCAGAGTTTCTCCTGAAGTCCATCACAACCTCCTTTGTCTTACTCACATCCCATTCGGAGGGATTGTTCCTTTAAATGCAAATGAGCTCTGCTCGCCCCGCGCCTCTCTTCTCTCTGCTGCTCTGAGAGATTGTTTACTTTAGCCACGCAACTTCCTAACTAGCACGTTATTAGGAAAGGTGAATGCAGAGATTCTTAAAAAAACCTCACTCACTTCTGCTGGTGGTGAAGCTGTATGGCATTATTTTAATGACAAACGTCGAGAGCGCATTATTGTAGCGCGAAAGTAGATTAATACTGCTCGTACGTGGATTTTCTTTCAAAACCGGACGCGTGCCAGATTCACTCTGCTCTCGCCCAGAGAGATTGCACGCACTTAAAACGTGTCTCTCCTCTCTCTCAAAGTGTGCGTGTGCGCGCTCAAACTGTGTCCTATGCACTCGCAAATCTCTCCGTGCTCATTTGCTAGAAAATAATTCCTTTCGCACCTGGATTAAACGTTTTTCAATAGTTATCATTATGCACTTTAAAAAAAAAAACATCTCAAAACAGATTTTTAGGGCCTTTCCTTTATTTTTTTTTTTATTGTTGTATTTTTGTTTTACACTAGTTATTGTACTTTGTTAATAGAATGACCATTAGAAATTGGGTGCTTTGATGCTTACATATAAATAACCTCTGTCCAACTGGTTGGTCAAACCCCTCTGAGCGATTTATCCAAAAATCTCAGATTTATGAAAATAATTGCAGTAAATTCTCACTATGGCAATAATAAGCAACAGTTCCTATCAAATCAACATCAAATGCAAAAATAGATGTAAATAATGAAAGACATCATCATAACAATAAATGCTCTCACAGAATCACTCTTTGGACATTTATTGGTATTTTTTTTTTTAATCCAGTGTTTGTTTTCAGTTCTGATTTTAGCTTTTTGTTTGTTTGTTTGTTTGTTTTTTTCATGAAAACCCACTAAACTCTTTTCTAAAACAGTGAATATACAGTTATATGACAGTTAAAGGTAATTGCATTGTCTGCAAATGCATTAAACTGTATAGAACATAATGTATATAATGTATATAATGTATAATGTTAACCCAAGTACATATGACCACATGAACTTTAAGAATCATACTTTTTTGTTTGTTTGTTTTGATAAATCGCTCAGGGGTTTGACCAAACAAATGAGGTTATTTACAAATCATGCAAGCATCCGATTCCTAGCTATTTCTTCTATATTAATATGACTACATATTACTAAATTGTAAAGAGCGCTTGTCCGGTTTTTTTCTGGATATTATTTTTACAGATTAATTAAAACCACTGCATGGATTTTTATCATTATAGGGTAGATTTGTACATATGCTGCCAACCCACATTAATGTTCAAACAACATGTAAAAGTGAAGTTTGCTTCTGATGACCCCTTTAAGTTTAGCTTGCATAGTATCACAATTTATATAGGTTTACAAAACAGTGTTTATGCTGGTTGTTTTTACTTGAGTCTGTCTTATTAACCTGCTCAGCAAGTTACAGTGGTTTCTGTCGTTTTACTTTATATGATATATGATACTGATAGCAGTCGTTAATGTAACGTTATTTTTTTAAAACAACTGTTTTTGACAAGTTGAAGCAACAGCGGCATGTAATATGAGTTGCTGTCCGATCTGTCCAGCAGGGGGCAAAACAGTCCTGAAAAAGCGTCGTGAAACGTTACACATTGAACAGACAAATGACGAACAAAAGAAACTGACTGACAGCTGTTTTTGTTACAGTATCTGTGTACTTTATTTTATTATGTTCATTGTGTAAACAAAATCTGTTTTCGGACAAAGAATTATTAAAGAGGAAATAACTGAGAGAAGAAAAAAAATATTCGCATGGAACTGAAAAATACATTTATTTATTTATTTACCACTTGTGTGGTTTCTTGAATAGAGCACAGTTCAGGTCACTTTTTCTTCCAGTGCTTTTCAAAGTAAACACAGTGTCACACCAGAGATTAGGCTGATATGTTCTTCTCCTGACAGAAGTGACTTTAAATTTCTCATATGGAGGAATCAGCACCTCTCTCTCATGAGGATACTTAGAATATTTTGCCACATCAGCACCTTCACAAGTGTAGATTTCAAAACAAGACTTAGATCCAAAACCTTGAGCAATGTTATAATCAAGAGAGGATGAAGCAAATGAGCCAAAACGAACCTCTTTGTTCAGAACATGCTTATCAAATTCAACACTAGTACCACGGTAAGTTACCCTGCATCCATACTGTGTTTTCTTTAGAATCTGTATCGCATCTGTTAACAGAAAGTTAAGTGAATACCATTGGTACGTCATGTGTTTGTACTGATTTTTACCGTAACGATTGGCAGGATTGAAAAGAGGATATACATTATCATCGCTGTACACATAAATGGCGATTAAATGATTCCTTGTCAAGAAACCATGTGGGAACTTGACAAACATTTCACCCATTTGCCAACCCTTTCTAAATTGAGGTGAGTTATAGATTTCTTTCTTTAGATATTTTGTCTTCACCAGATGTGCCATTTTTGACGTACAGCCCTTATATTGGTCATCAACAGAATTCAGTGCCATATCCAGTTTCAGTCCTTCAACAGCTGCTCTGTGATCCTGCAGCAACAGGAATCACAATGATCAATCATCAGTATTCATGTTTGTAATATTTATACTAGAACACAAGCTTACCTGTCCAAGAGCAGCTAAAATGAGAAGAAGAGCTTCAATGATCAGCAGCATCTTGGTTCAGTCAAATCCCTCAGATGATCCAGTATATCTAGTGAAGCACAGATCCTGCAAGACAAGAAACACAACAGCGTTTTTTGAAATTATCACTTCAACCTGTGAAATTCACTGATGGAAGAGTAATATTGACCCTTACTTAACCTCAAACTTACCTGAGAGTATTGTTGCCTCTTTTTGCCTGATTCTGTTTTCTTTTTATTTTTCAGGAGCTCATCAATGAGAGGACAAGATCAGAAAATGCATTAGCTCGCTGCCAAATGACAATGACTCTTTAAACCAAGAAATGAAGAAGGTGGCTTTTATATTGCTGATGATATGTGTGTGTGTGTGTGTTTTAAGAAGTACTACCTGTCTCTGGTTTGTGTGGTTTCAAACTAGACAAATTAACCTTTCAACATGGTTTCTTGAGAATTCATAGTAATTGTACACAATCATGAATTGACATGAAAATAAGCAGCAATCTAGAGAAGTAAACAGGATGTCCCATCTCTAACCCAAACCCTAACTCAAAGAACACATAGAGGACAAAGATAGTTTTCTGGCATCCAAAAAAAAAAAAAAAAAAAAAAAAACTAAATAAGCTTTACTTTTATTTTCCCCCCATACATTAAAATGTAAGAGAAGAATTAGAAGAAAATACTGTAATTTGATATTTATGTGTGCACTAACTCAGACTGTGAGGTAAACCCACAATGAGGATGCAAGTTCATGTTGGGAAAGAAGTGACCTTGAACTGACAAAAAAAAAAAAAAAAAAAAAAAAAAAATTTGAAATGTTTTGAAACATTGAGAGATCAAAGAAGGTTTTCAAGCTTAAAAATAAATAAATAAAAACCTTTACTTTTATTTTCCCCTGTGCATTAGAACATGTCCTTTTTAATTAATAAAAAAAAAAAAAAGAAAAAAGAAAAGTGAGCAAAAACTTTCATACATGATTTCCAGAAGACACCAAGTAAAATGTCATTTAGTGTAATTTCACCCATTGTGACATTTTATTTTCACAAACATTCTGAAAACATTAAAGTATACACTTGCATTTAATACACTCTCTGTGTATATAAAATCACTTGTGTTAATTTTATTTGATGTGGACCAAAACGGACATCTCGTCTTTGACCCCTGAGATGTGTATATCATTTAGGCTTTTACTACACATCTAAAAGGCCAACTTGACTAATCTAAATTTTAAGAATGTAAAATACTGTAATTTGATATTTATATGTACACAGATTGTGAAGTAAACCCAAAATGAGAATGAAAGTTTTGATGTGACACTGTGTTCATGTTGGGAAAGAAGTGACCTTGAACTGTGTTTTGAAACATTTAGAGGTCAAACAAGGTTTTCAAGCTTAAATAATAATAAAGAAAGAAAATACTGTAATTTGATATTTATGTGTACACTAACACAGATTGTGAAATTAAGGATGCAAGTTTTGATGCGACGCTGTGGGGAAAGAAGTGACCTGAAAAAATACTTTGAAATGTTTTGAAACATTAAGAGGTTAAAGATGGTTTTCAAGCATAAAAAACAGTAAAAATCCTTTGCTTTTACTTTTCTCCCATACATTAGAACGTGTCCTATTTATTCATTCATTTATTCATTCATTCTGAGCAAAAACTATCATACATTTTTACACGTCAATCCTGTTACTGTTTTTAATTTCATAAAAATTGTAAACATTATATTTAATACAGCCTTCCAGGTTTTACCATTGTAACTCTAACTATATGTTATTTTGGACAAAGCCATTTTTTTTTTAATATCTCTCTTGTAAAAATATATTTTTTCTTAATTGACACCCTCCAAAATTAGAATGTTCTTGGTCATCTGAATGACAAGAAATATTTTTAAAAGTCAAAAAATTTAAAACATACGAAGACATGAGGTAGAAAAATAGTCATAAAATAATAAATTACATAGCCTGAGATGGCACAGTACAATGTTTTGTCATTTTAAGATGTCTTCATTTCAGGGATATTTTAAAAATGTTGATTAAACTTATTTTATTTAGTTGTTTATTAAATTTTTCAAAGTGGAAAAGGCACCTGTTTCGCGGAATGATTTAATACGCTTTCTATGTATATAAAATCACTTGTGTTAATTTTATTTGATGTGAACCAAAAAGGACATCTCGTCTTTGTCCCTTGAGAAATAAGGATGCAAGTTTTGATGCGACGCTGTTTTCATGTTGGGAAAGTAGTGATCTGAACTGTGCAGGTCATTTAAAAAATATTTTGAAATATATGTTGTAATCTTCAGTTGACAAAATGTACTTGATTTCACAGTCACTAGCACTCATCTGTTTTCAAAAGATAAAAATGTTGAAATTAAAGTAATTTCTTTGGTTGATAAGACTGTTGATCAATCCTACCGCCAGAGTTTCCTCATTTCTGTTCTTGCGTAGAAAACTTTTCTCTGTTGGACAGAACACTTTGGCCACCTGAGCAAAAACATCCATTAAAATTACATCATGTAGTTTTAACTTCCAACTTTAAAGTGCTGTTTCTGTTTGATCTTTAATGGTTAAAAGAGTGAATCTTCTCACTGTCTAATAGAGCAAAGGTTTCAAAGTTTCCAAAAAGGGTTGTT
>JAMKFB010000039.1:373858-486197 GCA_036247105.1 Cirrhinus mrigala | reverse complement strand
GCTCCCATCAGTTGAAATAGAAAACAGTCATTGTAAATAGTAAAATATTTTTAAATGTTACTGTTTTTGCTGTACTTTGGATAAAATAAATCCAGGCTTGGTGAACAGAAGAGACTTTTTTAAGAGACATTACACATCTAAACAATCAGCAAGATATTTTTTCTAAATGTCTTGGAAATATATATGTGACCCTGAACCACAAAAACCAAGCTTTTCATTGATATATGAAAAAAACAAACAAACAAACAAATGCATTCTTAGCAATGCATATTACTAATCAAATATTAAGTTTTGATATATTTACAGTAGGAAATTTACAAATATTTTTATGGAACATGATCTTTACTTAATATCCTAATGATTTTTGGCATTAAAGAAAAATTGATCATTTTGACCCATACAATGTATTTTTGACTATTACTAGAAATATACCTGTGCTACTTAAGACTGGCTTTGTGGACCATGGTCACATATTTTAAGCTGCATTGCACTCAAAAGGTCATTTAGCAGTTATCAAACTACTGCTAACAATTATGTAGAGCTAAGAAGCAAGTCCTAAAATTGATCAGTGATGTGCTGAAAAAAGATGTATCTATAAATGAACACATTTATTCACTTAAAGGACACCGAATTGAGTCACTTAAAATAACTTTAAATCATAATGTTAGAACAAATTGTTTTCTGACAAAGAATTATTGAATTAAAAAAGAGCAAAACTATATTAAACTGTGTCAAACTGATGATTAAATCATGTCAATTCAGAGCACTTTTTAGTATAACAATAAATGTAAAAGTATAAATAAAGAAATGGCACACAGGACACTAAATTGAGTCACTTAAAATAACTTTATTTCATCATGTTAAAACAAATTGCTTTCTGACAAAGGATTATTGAAATTCAGAGAAAAACAAAATGAAACTGATAATTAACTGATAATTAATTTCAATCCAGAGCACTTTTTTTTCAGTGCAGCACTTGTTTTAGTGTTTTTTGAATAGAGCACAGTTCATGTAACTTTTTCTTCCAGTGCTTTTCAAAGTGTAAACGGTATCACACCAGAGATTATTATAAGATTTCTTTGTCTTGACAGCAGTGACTCTAAACTTCTCATATGGAGGAATCAGCACCTCTTTTGTGGAAGGATGCTGAGAATATTTTGTCAGCTCAGCACCTTCACAAGTGTAGATTTCAAAACAAGATTTAGTTCCAAAATATTTTGTTACTTTAGGATCAAGAGAGGAGGACGTAAATGAGCCGAAACGAATCTCTTTGTTCAGAACGTGCTTATTAAAATTAGCTGTAGTACCGCGATAAGTTACATAGCATTTATTGTGTTGTTTCTTCAGAATTTGTATTGCTTCTGTTAACAGAAAGTGAAGTGAATACCATTTGAATGCCTTGTGTTTGTACTGTTTTCTACCGTAACGAGTGTCATCATTAAAATGACGGTATATATATTTACCGGTGTACACACGAAGAGCGATTAAATGATTTCTTGTTAAATGATCTTTTGGAAACTTGACAACATTATTACTGATTTGCCAATAATGTTTAAATTTAGCTGAGTTATTGATGTCCATCTGCAGATATTTTGTCTTTACCAGATGTGCCATTTTCTTGTGGCAGCCCATATATTGGTCATCAGCTGAATTCGGTACCATATCCAGTGGAAATATCTGCTCTGCAACAGCAGCTCTGTGATCCTGCAGCAACAGAAATCATAATGATCAATCATCAGATATATATTCATGTGTGTAATATTCATACTAGAACACAAGCTTACCTGTCCTAGAGCAGCTAAAATGAGAAGAAGAGCTTCAATGATCGGCAGCATCTTGATTCAGTCAAATCCCTCAGATGATCTAGTAGATCTAGTGAAGTGCAGATACTGAAAGACAACCAGAAACACAGCAGTGTTTCACAAATACTAAATAAGAGAGAGAGCAGATAGCTGCTTAAAATGGTGACTTCAATCTGTGATGTTCACTAATGGAAGTGTAATATTACCTGAATTGTCTCTTTTAGTCAGATTCTGTTTTATTTTTTGTTATTTTTCAGGATCGCAGGATCAATGATGAGAGGAGAGGATCAGAACAGTCAGTCGCTCACAGCCAGACGACTATATGACTCTTCAAACCATGAGATGAGGAAAGTGGCTTTTTTATAATGCTGATAATGTGTGTGCATTTTAAGAAATAAGAAGTAGCTGAAGTGCGTGTTGCAGCAATATGATTTCATAATTATTGCATGCAATGGTGAATTTGCATTAATTGTTTGATGAAAACGATAACCTAAGCCTGAGTTCAAAAGGGGGAAAAAAAACAGGGTTTTCAACAGAAAGCAATGTCAAAACTGAGATAATTCGCTTTAGTTCCTAAAACTTTTGCACTTTACACAGACAAAAGCCACTCACACTGTCTTCAGAAAATTTTTAAATTCTGGTCTGAATTATGTTTTGATCAGCTCTTAGCATACTGATGGATCAGTTTTATCTTTCTGCTCTACACTCTTAAAAATAATGGTGCTTTATGATGCCATAGAACAGGCCTGGGCAGAGTTTAGCTCCAACCTTGATTAAACACACCTGAACAAGCTAATCAGTGTATTTAGGTTTACCAGAAAGCTACAAACAGGTGAGTTTTATCAGGGTTGGAGCTAAACTCTGCAGGGACACCGGCCCTCTAGGACCGAGTTTGCCTAGGTCTGCCATAGAAGAACCTTTTTTTGTCTAAATGATTCCATAAAGATCCTTTAACATCTGAAGAACCTTTCTGATTCACAAAAGGTTCTTTGTGGTGAAAAAAGGTTCTTCAGATTATAAAAAGGTGAGAAAGAGATGGTTCTTTAAAGAACCTTTGACCTTTTAAAGCACCTTTATTTTTAAGAGTGTAAAAAGTTTTTTAAAAGTAAATTAACTTAAAAGTACAAGTTATTTCAACTAATAAGTTAAATCAACTTAAAAGTACAGGTCATTTTAACTCACTTTATTGTAGTGAGTTGAAATGACTTGTAGTGCTAAGCTGATTTAACTTAAAATTTTAAGACAGCTGCTGAACTTAACTTTTTAAGCTGAAACTGGTAAAAAGGATTATAATATAATTTAGGTTATAAGGGTTCAAGGTCAGATCTATGACTGGTGAGAGATCCAGCTCATTAATAATCTGAGCCAAATCTCAAAGTAAGTGACTAGGAATATACAGAGATGAATCATGACTTGGCTGTTGTAATAAGACGTTATAATGGATTTCAGACAATGGCCAGTATTAGTGGTGCTGTTTTGACAGAAAAACAATAAAAAAATCACAATGAACAGGCTTCACTTGTCCGCACCATCAATTCACTGACTGGGTTACACCAGTTTATAATATAAGAAATCTCAGTTAACAATTTTGACTGTTAAGCATGACAAACATAACACCTTTATATCATTTGGACAAACCGATCATTAAGAAAAGACAAACGCACAGATGGTGAGAGAAAAACTGAAGACTTTATTGGACACTAAATGTATACAGAGAAATAAGGCATCAAAAGGTGGCAGTAGAGAGTAAATGTTCATGTTTCTGCTTCCATTTGCGTGACACACAAGATCAAACATCTCCAGATTTGAGTCTCTCTCATAGACTGTCTGCAGGTGTTGCCTTCAATACGGTGGTTCCCGTCTTTTCAAGACGAGTCGTCTGAATTCTGGGTTTGAGAATGTGTCAAATAAAGGGTGGGATTTTGGAGTCATTCTGATTGGAGCAGCGCTGGAGCCCTTTCCGTGAAGGTCCAATACAGTCCAAGTAATTTAAGCCTTAAAATGTGTGTGGATTTTCTGTGGTAATTCAAGGAACTGGACTAAACAGGTTCAATATATGGTTAGGCCTATAGGTTCCTTTCAGGACTGAATTTTACCAAGGGGAGACACCGACATGTTTCCCAAAACCTCACTGCTGTGTCCTTCCCTTGAAAACAGGGAATTCTGCGAATATACATTTTGAGACTACGGATATGGCCATTAGAATTACTTCTAAAAGTATATGTGCGAATATAAGATAATCTGCTCATGTGCACTGTTACCAAACAGTCTTGAAAACAGAAAATAGCAGAAAATATTTTATCTACACCACCGTTGACAGAGGTGTCATTTTTTGTATAGCGCTCTGCAGAGCGCTTCTCGTGCTGTGTTGCCATGTCCTCTTATTTTAACCATCTTTGGGCTTGTAGCTTGAGCATGGCTCACAAAAGTGGGCAGTTGTGGGTCACAATATCTTGGTCATATTTTAAATACCAAATATTTAGATTTATTTTAAGTTATTATGAATCTTGTTCTTGTTTTGTTAGGGTTCTTTTTTAGTAATTTCTGGCAACAAAAATGAACAAATGAGTAAAGACTTGCCCACTATTTTTTGTACCAGAGGCACATCTCTGGTACGAATGGTTAAGAGTGTTGTGGTTTCATAAGATAGACTTTATTGTTTTGGCAATAAAGTCTATCTTTTGGCATCAAAACCCAAGACTCAAGAGTAATTCTTTGACGGGGAAGAGGGGAAACCACAACATAATTGGCGTCACGAACAGGATTGGAAAGAAGCAAGAAAAGACCACTTTGGGCTGACTTGATGAGCAACACAAACTCAGTGGCCACAAATAAAGGTAAGCAGTATTTGCTTACATAATCAGTTTGTGTTGTTTGGCTAGAGGCTGCCCGTGGTGGTCAAGACACTTAAAATTGCTCCTCCAAATTTAAAGAACTAAAATAAATGGGATAAAGATTAAAATAAAAGGAAAATGGGTTTTGATTCCAAAAGCACTAAATGCATGCATTGATCTGTATTTCCTGTTGAGTGGGACTTGAGGAGAACAGTGAATTCAGATTTTCATATTTAAGTAGAGTTAGATTAAAAGAGTTGAAAGAGAAGCGCTATTAGGAAAGTCCTACAAGGGTAGGCAAAAGTCCTACAAGGGTAGGCACTGCAAGGGTTGCCTTTCCTTGAGCCAAGGTTATCAAGTGAAGACAGAGTGCAAACTTGTAAGGTTATTTATTAAGTCCTATGGATACCGCTCTGTTGGCGTTAGGAAGTTACAGAGGGCCGCGTAAGTAGGCAAAAAACCTGCAGAGTACTGCTTTTTTACTGTGTTGAGGAAAGTTTCAGTAAAAGAGCGAGTAGAACTGACAGGTCACTCAGGAAGAGTGTAGTCTATTTAAATGTATGTGTGTGGTTGTATGAGCATGATTGATGTTTGATAGACTCTGCATCTTGTGAGCGGTGACTGCGGGCCTCCTGTGTTTCACAGAGAGAGAGCGTAGTTGTTGCCTCGCTGGAGAGGAGTAAAGGAATGCCGAGCTCTAAATAATAAGTGACTTATATGAATTTTGTTCTAAATGGCTACAAGATATGGCCTTTGAAGATTATTGTAGCAAGAGACCAATAAAAATAGGATATACATTTATTATATTATCATAATAGATGAATAAATAAGATTGCACGTGCTTAAAAATGTATATATTATGTCTGAAGACACTATCGTTATCCCTGGGAGACAGTATGGAAGTTAATCCATTACAGAGTTTCAAAGATTTGGGTTTGAGTTAACTGAAAGATAACTTGTGGAGAGCAATGTTGAATGAGAGCAAGATTGGGTGACCAAATTAATAGAAATTTTGATACATAAGCCATAGACATTTCTCAATAAGAATGTAACTTTGGTGATTAAATATATGTAGGTTGTAAATTCATTCACCATTACTAGATTATTCTGAACATCTATGTGAATTTAAAAGAAAATTATGATGATTTATTTTACCATAGGCATGTCATGCGGTTGTAGAAAAACTATTATTTTGTTTAATTGTAATATTCCTAGATAATAAAGGTAGATTACTGCTGTTTTCTGCATTTTGCAAAGAAAAAACTGCTTGCTATTTTTCTGCAATGAAGAACTTGCTTTACTAAAATAGAATAAGGGAACTGCTGCTTTAACCAGATGAATGTTTTTATATGGTTGGACCATTGAAAGATTTGGCTGAAAAGTGAAATTTATAAAAAAGAGCTAATTGCTCAGATACAAGTTTGACTAAGGTCAATTTGATTAATGCGGTCTCTGAGTGTTAGAATTTCAGATGGCTTCTACAACAGTGCCTGGAAAAAAGGAAGCAATGCACTGGAGTCTGTCTACCAGTGTGGTGAAGAGGCAAAGACAAGGCTGCAGAGAAAAGAAGAGGGAGAAGCAGATGGACTTTCCTCCCCCCTCCAGAAAGAGGAGTGCATACTTCTGCATGGAGAAAGGCTGACTTAAAACAGGAAAAGGTGAATCTTTCACTTGAGACTTTTCCTGAGGATGAAGAGAATATCCTGAAATGCAAAACTGTGGCAGGAAAGCCAGGCTGAGAGGAGGCAGAGAAACAACAAAGACCATACACCACATCAGGCCATCACAGACTGACGACCCAGTGCAACAGACAAACAGCTTCAACAGACTAATGGTCTACACAGAAGAACTTTCACCACTTCCCATTGCATGCAATTGTGCTGCATATCTAATGATCACTATAGAGACTGCTTCAAACTTGGTTATTATATTAGCTTAATTAGTATTGGTTATTCACTGGTCTCACAGCAGTTCTTGAAATTCTGTGTTTTAACTAACATTCTTGATCTGCTTTTCAACAGTTACCAGTCCAGCCTTAGGTCTTAAAGAAAAGGAATCTTGACAGACAGAAGCGAGTTCATGACTTACTGATCACACAAAATGGAGCTGGATTTGGCATAGTGAGGGCTATTTAATTAAACTAGGGGAAATCATCAACTGATCGTCAACAAGAATGCTGAGTTCTTATGAAGAAGACAGGGTAGACAAGACGTCTAACAGACAAAAATAGGGCTGATAAAATAAAATATTGGTCACTCCATTTTGTTTAATGGTCATTTTTTAGGACTAGATTAAATAAGAATAATATGTCTGCAAAGTTCCAAAATTATGAAATCACAAATGTTGTCATCACTGGGGGTAACAAGATAGAATTATTTTGGCCATGGATCCTAGATCATGTGGAGATCTCCAATCCTCTTTTTAGATAGCATGACTAAAATTCAAAGTAGACAAACATGTGACATTTGAGAAATTACAATTGGCTTTCTTAATTGCACCGTACCTGAGCTAATTATTCCAATTAAAAATAATTTATTAAATTCTGTTGAAAAAAGAGGTTACACAGCAGACCTATTATCACCAGACCTATACTTAGTAGAGTCTGATAACGAAAAGCTTATGTTAGTCTATTCAAAAACCTGTTGCTAAAATCATTCAGTTGACAATCTGCTGAGGTTGCACAAAAAATTAAACTTGATTTTAGCCTAAGAGTGGGGTGTGAAAGGGTGTGAAAAAGTGTGAATGATGGTGTGCAATGGTGTGACATGGAGTGTAAGAAGATGTCTGACGAGACACTGAGGCAAATCAATTAATTTGCCAAAACAGCTGTATGCAAAAATTGAAATGGGGGCCCACAGGGCAGATTATGCCTTAAAATGACCCTGGATGAATTGGTTAAGTTTCCTGGTCAGCACCTAAGTTGTTGTGGCGGAAAGAAAAACAGTGCCACACTTGCGCAGCGTATTACATGGGAAGGCAAAGCAAGGAAGCTTGCTCTTTCCACTCCACAGCTAACTTGCTTTTTCAGCATCCCCTGATGGAGCTGATTCTGTGTCCAAAGGATAAAATATTGTCTTTCTGATTGTTAACATTAATATAGTGGGTTGAGTGTTTTCCAGGGTAAAAAGCCTGTGCTACCGAACAAAATAGATTAAAAAAAAAAAAAAACTAAACTATAACTAAATTTATAAAACAAAAAGAAAACTTAATTAGCAAATTGTTGAGAATAACATTGAAATTAATCAAAAATAGTAAGGATGAAAACAATTTAATAAAGCCAAATTCTTTATTATAGAAAATGGGTATTAACCCTGCTCCTTATGTTAATACAATGGATTGCAAACAGATGTATGAGAAGCCAAAAAAGGGGCCAGGACAGCCCTCAACCCACTTGACATTTCTACAGGTCTCACCAAAAAGGACGACTGGCCAGATGAAAAATTGAACATGCCTGATATCACTAACCAAAACCTCTGAAAGTTTCCATTTACAGGCAACAGCAGTTCTGTCAAGGCTAAGGAAGGTTTGCCCCACCAGTGTGTGCAGTTATGATCTCAAGGGGAATATCACATTGATCAGCAAAACGGGACCACATCTCTCACCCTAAAACACGCCAACTAGCTTCAACAACCCTACACAGCATGGAGTGAGGGATTAAGGGCGTGCTAGTAACGGCCCTCCCTTGCCAACGAGGGAAAGACCATTGCAACGACTCGCAAAGAGTCACCCTGGTGAAGATGGACAAAAGGACGTTAAAAGAGAAGGAAACATGGAGCAGACAAGAAGGGAGAACACGCGGAAGGAAGACAGAATCAGAGAATGAAGAAGACATGTAAAACTGTGTCATGGAAGAACTTTTAATATTAAAAGGATTAGGGAGGCAGGATATTTTACTTCTCCCCTGAAGAAAAATGTATAGGTGGGGGAAAGATGCTCATGGTTTTGACTGTTGTGCAAAGGGGGAAGTGACAAGGAAAGTTAAGCAACAAGGGTATTGGTCACCACACTTGAGTGCAATGGAATAGGATTTTTGGTCCACATGGGAGACTTATGATAGGTATAGGGTCAGAAAGGGAATAATAGCTCAATCTTGACTACAACTGAACCAGGATTGTATGAAAAACAACACAGGAATGTTGAAGAGAATTATGACATGTAGGAAGACGATACCAAGTTAAATGTTTTAAGGGAAACAGCACAAACAATTAATGATATGAGTGGGCAACTTTCACAACCGCTAAGCTAAAAGACTGCCTATTCTGTTCTAAAACACAGATGAGCTAAGTAATAGTAGTCCCTAATCCATTCAGTTATGAACATTGTGCTGTATTCAACAGAAACTTTTGTCATTTAGGAAGAGACCTAAGACCTTTTTGTCCAGCTGAGTGTCTAGGCTCCCTAAGCAATGCTAAACAAAAACCCTTCTACAAGCATATACCTCGATTGAGAGCTAAATGTAGAAGCGTAGATCTAACTGAAGATTTGACAATACAACTTGATCAAGTAGAGATTCCACTATGGTATACCATAGACTACAGTAAAGAATATGAGTGCTTTGTTAAACCTACAGGGGTTGTGAATGTGGGACAATTTAAAGGAAAATGTAGTGTCGTTTGGAATTTGGATACAACGATATTTCGAAATGTTGATGATTCTAAGGACTTTCCACCCCTTCGGGCATCAGGAACAAGGAAAGGAGAACAAATAAGTCCAGCTAAAACCTGAAGAAATCAAACTATATCACTACCCGCAACAGACATATATAAGCATCAAACTATAGCATTAGCTGACCTTTTTTGGATTTGTGGAAAAAGAAAACTTTTATCTGCCTTACCCCTAAGATGGAGAGGAAAATGCACTAGAGTACGATTAACGCAAGAAATCCGTATAATAGAATGGGATTCGAAATCTTCATTGGGGAGAAATGAAACAATTAATTACAGAGTTAAGAGAAATTATATGCCAGATCCTAAAGTATACATAGATTCAATAGGTCAACCCAGAGGTATACCGGATCAATTCAAGGCACGAGATGAAGTCAAATCAGGTCTTGAATCAATATTCATTTGGATTTCACAAAATAAAAATACAGAATGGATAAATTATATATACACTACAATCAACAAAGCTTCATTAATTATACCAATGAAGCATTACTTTCTTTAGGAGAACAATTAGATGCAACCAGAAAAATGACATGACAAAATAGATTAGCCCTTAATTGGATGCTAGCAGACAAAGGAAGGGTGTGCGTCATATTCGGAGACCTATGTTATACATATATCCCTAACAATACAGCACCAGAAGGAGCATTTACAAAAGCCATGACCAAACTCAAAGAATTACAAGTAGAAATGGCAACAACGCTAGAAGAGATGAAAAAACATGGAATTGGTTAGATTTAAAATTAAGATCATGGGGAGCATGGCTAGCAAAATTAGGAATACTCTTGGGAGTGACAATCGGCATAGGAGGATTACTATTTTGCTGTATACTACCATTATTAAAATCCCTAGTTATCAAGGCCACAGTTAAACAAATGGACATGTCAAGGCATCAAGATGATGAAAAAAAAAAGAATCTGACTCAACATGAATGTTATCAGGACTTGCTTTACAAAACTGCTTTGCAATTACATCTGGCAGATGAGATTTCAACTTCTTCTGACGATGAATAAGACAAATCTATCTGTAATCTACATTTTATATTATATGTGTTTTATTTCAATATCAGATGATACGTATCTTAGTTTGATTTCTCTTTGTTTAGTATTATTCTTATGTACTCTTATTTTCATTGTTCTATATGTATTTTACATAATTGTGATAACCACAGGCAAGGCCAAACCAACTGCACGCACATGCTTTAACAATCTATGTTAAATGGAAAAATATGTTAAGGTGTCAAGGTCTTTTACTCCCTTCTAGCCAAAAGATAAGAGGGGAGATGTTTGGCCCTAACATCTTCCGGAATGCCGTGGCATGATTTAGTTAATTGATAATGAAACATAGTGACTTCATTTTTGTCACTGAGTAGTAATTACTGAGAGGCCGGATCTTGACACAGCACTCCGGAGAAGGTGAGACGTAAACGTCTCAAAGGGGGAATATGAGGAAGATTTTATTAACTAAAATATAAAGGAATTGTGTCCAAATTATTTTACTATTATAGCTGCAGTTCTACCCTATATTTTGCTGGACAAGCACATACTGTTATGGTTAGGGGCCCACGGGTGAAGCCATGGTATGAGCACAGTATGCCCTTATTTAGAGAGTTACTAATAAAATCCTGCTATAGAAAACATCTGTCTCCCTCATAGTGTTTACTTAGGGGACCCCCCAATAATTTAGGTTGACATGCTTACGTGAGAAGACCAGTATAAAAAGCTGTCCTCAACCAAGTAAAGATCAGTTCGTTTTATAGTGGTCTTTACATGCAAGCATGTCAACCTTAGTTATTGGGGGTCTCCGGAGTAACCACTATCATGGCAAACAGATGGTTTTCCATAACGTGGCCTCACTAGTGGGCCCCTATAACAACACAGGATGTGCTTGCCCAGCGAAATATAGGGTAGAACTATAATGGTAAAATAATTTGGACACAATTCCTTTATATTTTAGTTAATAAAATCTTCCTCATCAGTCCGCCAAGAGAAGAGGGGCGGGGCGAGCAGAGCTCATTTGCATTTAAAGCAGCCTCAACCAGAATGAGATGATTTTTGCAGAGCTGATTTTGACAAGGTAAAAGGGTGTTGTTTTACAAAACCATTGAGAATTTTTAACCAAAGTATATTATAGACTTTTCATTAAGACCCTAAAGAATTATATCAACTTGTTGAAAATGGGCATCCGATGACCCCTTCAATCAAACTGAATAACTTGAATAATTAAATGTTTCGATAAACAAACGTAACATTAGAATTTCTGTTATTTACTACTTGATTTAATCATTTAAATTAAACTGGTAGCTAGTTTTGACTTAATGCAGTGAGATGAACACTTAAGAAAACTCATCATTGCTCATTTTGTAAAGCGTCATGGTGTTAGTAAAGCTGCCCACAACAAAACCACAAGCTTCACTCTTCTGCACAATGAACACCACAAAAACTCCAACGTAACAGAAACTCTTCTCAGTCTCCTGATTAAGATTAAGTTGAAAAATATTAAGTCAGTTTTTGTTTTAAAATATGTAAGTGGATTCAACTTCTGTTTAAGTTTACTGAAACAAGTTAAATTTAACAAGGATATATATAATATGTGTTGATGACATTTTTTGGTTTAAATAAAGAAATGTTTTAGAATAATGTAAATCACTTAAATGCCACAGAACTGGGTCACTTAAAAATGACTTTATTTCATTATGTTAAAGTTATAAACAAAATGTATTTTCTAACAAAGAATTATTGAACAAAACTGAGGGGGAATAACATTCTTTATATATGGAACTGATGTACATGATTTTATTGTTTGATTTTAAGCTATTTTGTTCAGCGCACAACACATTACTTTATTATGGTCTTGGTTGGTTTCTTGAATAGAGCACAGTTCAGGTCACTTTTTTTTCCAGAGCTTTCCAACTCATACACAGTGTTACACCAGAGATCTTTCTGATCCTTTCTTGTCTTGACAGCAGTGACTTTAAACTTCTCATATGGAGGAATCAGCACCTCTTTCTCATGAGGAAGCTTAGAGTATTTTGACACATCTGCACCTTCACACGTGTGGATTTCAAAACAAGATTTAGTTCCAAAACGCTGTGCTATTTTAAGATCAAGAGAGGATGAAGCAAACTGTCCAAAATGAACCTCTTTGTTCAGATCAGGCTTTTTAAATTCAGCTTTGGTACCATGAAAAGTTAAGCAACATTTCTTTTGAGCTTTCTTCAGAATCTGTATTGCATCTGTTAACAGAAAGTGAAGTGAATACCATTTGTATCTCATTTGTTTATACAGTCTTTTACCACATTGAGTGTCATTATTAAAATGCTGATATACAATACTATCACTGTACACATAAATAGCGATTAAATGATTCTCTGTCAGGTCTTTGTCATGTGGGGTCTTGACAAAGTCTTTCCCTTTTTTCCAAGCAATTTTAAAATCAGGTGAGTTATTGATTTCCTTCTCTAGATATTTTGTCTCCACACGCTTTGTCATGTTCTCTCTACAGCCCTTATATTGGTCATCAACAGAATTTAGTGCCATATCCAATGTATATATGCCACCTTCAGCAGCAGCAGCTCTGTGATCCTGCAGCAACAGGAATCATAATGATCAATCATCAGTATTCATGTCTGTAATTTTCATACTAGAACACAAGCTTACCTGTCCTAGAGTAGCTGAAATGAGAAGAAGAGCTTCAATGATCAGCAACATCTTGATTCAAATACCTCAGATGATCTAGTAGATCTAGTGAAGTGCATGTGCTAAAAGACAAGAAACACAATAGCGTCTCACAAATACTAAACCAGTGACTGAGTATAATAGAAAGTAATATGTTGACCTTTCATGTAAACACCAAACTTAACTGAGAATATCGTTCTTTCTTGTTGTCAGAATATGTTTTTCTTTATGTTATTTTTCAGGAGTTCAGGAGCTACATCAAAAGGAGAAAAGTCAGTCACTCAGATGAATGACAAGTCTTCAAATCAATCTCCGATAATGTGTGTATGCATGTGTGCGTGCGCTAAGAAATAATAGCGTGATTGTGATGTATCTACCTCACGTAAATGGTTTAGATCTTTATCTCACGTGAAGGTCTGGTGGTTGTGTGGTTTCACACCAGACAGACTCTTGAGTTCCTGTCTGTTTAACATGAATGCTAGATTTTTTTTTCAACCTGATCTCCTCAACATGTGTAGTAATGGTCCATGACAGAAATTGTTGATGAAAATGTATATGTCAGCAGGATGTCCCATCCCTTCTCCAACCCCTGAACCTAATGTTCAAAAGAAATAAACATAAAAATGTAACATTTATGAATTAACCAGCTCCTATTTTATACAAGTCCTTGTAAAGAAGGTGATTCAATTGGCAATGATGTGTACACTAACTATTAGCCATTAAAACTAGTGTCTATTTCTGCTTTTTGATCGAGAGAGGAAATTCAAGTCTAAATAAACCTCCTATTTCAAATTCATATTTTCATGTTTGTGGTAAATTTTCACATTTGGAAATGTATTTCAGGCACTGTGAGATCAAATAAACCTGAATTAATCCTGATGCATCAAGCTCATCCGATGCAACACTTCTGTGTGGTCAAGGTCTGTGTGGTTTCAAGCAGAACAAACTGCTTGAAAGATCCTGTCTAAGATGAGTAATAGGCTCATGTAAAAAAAACGTACATTTCAAATGATATACTCATTTTATATGAGGTCTAGAAAACTTTTTTTTTTTCAAACAAATATTGTGGCTGGAGGAGCAAAACGACAGACACGGTGGGCGTGATGTCAGGCCTCAGAGAGGCTTTTATTAAACAATAAAATAAACAAGTGTACAAAAAGGGGGAAATAAAAGTGTCCAAAATAAATAGGGGATCTGGTGTCCTCGTCGTGCTGGGGGTTCCATGAAGGAGAGGCAGTGATCGAAAGGGAAGGGTCCAGGTAAGGGGCGGAGTCCGGCGGCTGCACACGCTCCCTTCTTCGGGTCCGCAGCGCGAGGGGCGGAGGCTTCATTCAATTGAATTGAATTTCTTTATTGGTATTACCAACAAAATTTCACATGCAATCTCCACACTAAATGCAATCAAAAAAAAAAAAAAAATAAATAAATAAAATTAAATAACAATTTAATATATAAATAGACATAACAGACTTAATAATTAATACAATAAAACAGTGCTCATTAGCTATTAAATCACGATTTACACTACTGAAATCTCAGTCATTTATTAGCTTGATTCAAAGCGTTAATGGCTCTAGGAATAAAACTGTTCCTCAGACGTGAAGTGCGGGCATAAAATTACTTAAGGCACCTATCAGATGGCAGAAGTTCAAACATGTGGTGGCATGGATGTGTAAAGTCTTTACAGATACTGATAGCCTTTACTAAACAGCGTGACCTATAGATGTCTTCTAATGCTGGTATAATTCAACTCCAGTTATCCTCTGTGCAACACAACCCTCTGGAGTGCTTTCTTATCATTTACTGTACAGCTAAAAAAACATACAGAAATACAATATGTTAGAATACTCTCTATGGTACACCGATAAAAAGTAATCAGCATCTGTTGAGGCAAGCAATCTTTCCGTAATGTCGTTAAAAAAAAACAATCTTTGTTGTGCTTTCTTTACTAGTGCCATGACATTTGTGGACCAAGTGATGTCTTCATCTAGCGGCTTTGACCACCTTGGCCCACGGCACATCCTGGGGAGTAAATCGGCCCGGCATCCTGGCCCGCAGCCGTCTGGGTGCGGTTGACGTCCGGACCACAGGTCCAGCAGCTCGTCCATTTCGGCGGCGCTCAATCCCTCAACGCTCCCTTCCTGGACCCACGAGGAAGAGACCGGTCACCCGAGGAGCAGCGCGCTCAGTGTTTCAAACGCGGCGGTGATGAGGCTTCACTGACGTTAGGTGTGCCTCATCACACACCGCCAGACCTGGCTATTTCGGCGCCCCTCCTCTCTCGCACGCCCACTCCCGTCGGGAGCCTGGTGAAGGGTGGAGATTAAGGGACGGGGAGAGGCTGATAAGTAGTAGAGAGGCAGCCGACTCATCACAATATCTTATTGAACAAACCCCAGATAGCATATGTATGTCTGCAGGATGTCTGTTAAAGATCTCTTGGTCTCGAAAGCATCTGCTGTTTACAAACATCTGACAGACAGTAAGATGTCAGTTTTACATACAATCTAAATCATAAACATCTAATAGACGTCTTTTTGACATCTGATTAGAAACGTCCTATAGACATTTCAGATGAGCAAACACTCTTAAAAATCCATCTTTCAAATGTAAATGCAGATGCCAAATAGACATCTCTGTGATGTATGTGTGCTATCAGGGACCTTAATTGGATTTCTCAGTTATTTATTACTGAAGAGAATCTCTACCATTTATCTGCTAGTTGGGAACATTTATCAGTGTAATAAGATGAACACTTATGAAGAGACTCGTCATTGCATAGGTTTGAGTTAATAAAGCCACCACAACAAAACCACAAGCTTCACTCTTCTGCACAGTGACTCTAACTAAGAAAGAGTAAGGCCTGGGACCAAATTCTTAACTAATTTTAAAACCATGGGAGACCACAGACATGAAGACAGTTTTTTCCAACTTATTTTTAGCCTTATAATCCTCTGAATGCACAAACTAGACGCTCTGACCAGACTGTGAGACCACACACTTGTTGATCGTAGGAACAATTTCACAGGGACATGAGATCTTACAGAGAATCATGAGATCAAACGTGACTAGAAAAGAAAAACACATGGAGGACAAACAACGTTGTCATCTGGCTCTCTTGGCACACATTTTGTTGTACAGTGAAAAACAAAATAGAAAATGAATATAGGTGATGTTCTTTCTCAGTACTTTACTTTCGTGGCATGCATGTGGATGCGAAGTTTCAGCTATAGAAGCATGCAACCTCCAGTACAGTGATGGCCAAAAATATTGGCATACTTGCAATTCTGTCAGAAAATGCAACACTTCTCTCAGAAAATTGTTCCAATTGCAAATGTGTTGGTGTTCACATGCTTATTATTTTTGTTTGCACTGCAACAACACAAAAAAACAGAGAAGAAAAATCAAACTTGATAAAATTTCACACAGAACAATGAAGGATTACAATGAAGGATTGCTCAAATGGTGGATATAGAACCCCGATTAACTCCCAAACAAATTCAAGCTAATCTGCAGACACAGGGTACAACATTGCCAGCTCTCATTATCCATCGCCATCTGACTGAAAAGGGACGCTATGGTAGGAGACCCAGTAGGACACCGCTGCTGACACAAAGGCATAAAAAAGCAAGACTGGAGCCGCAGTACTAATCAGCCACATTTAACTACTATGTGTGAATCTGAAAAAATATTTAGGAGCACCAGTGCGACTGACCCAATCAGCAGAATTGTGTTTGTGCTCAAGAGAGCTTCAAAGGTTTCTACACCATGTTTTTGCAGTATTGAGTAACATATCACAGACATATCTATTGGTTCTTTGAACACAATATTAATCAGAATACACTATTGCCCCAAACACCTGAGTTATGCAAACTCATGAATCCGGTCATAATAAGACACAATGTAAATACAAGATTCACTGTACGGTGTAGAGAGCTTTGTTGATTATAATGGAGCTTTGTGAGATCGCGATGAAAGGTGTGTGAAAGATTTTAAGTGAGTCTGTAAATGTGATAAAGATTTAATACAATAGTTCAATAAACAAGAAGTTAATATTAAGTGACTTACATTGTCTCACTATAATGATATTGTCTAATTTTGCCAATGAAAATAGTCTCAAAGTCCCAGCTGAGCCACTGCACATCTCCAAGTAAAGACAGTCATAAAGACAGTTACTTACTTAGTTCCTGAATGAATCAGCTGTTCAGACAAATCAATTGAACGAATGATTCAGTGATAAACTGAATTTCAAAAACTTGTAAGTGCTTTGAAGTGTGTAATTAGATTTGTACATTTAAAATATTTACCATCCTACAGGTTTAAATTCAATTCAAATTCAATGAACCGGTGACAGGGTAATGGCTCATTGGCTCAAGGCTCATTGATGCACGTGGGGAGTGGACACTGGCCTGTGTGGTCCGATGAGCTACTGTAGCTCAAATTACCCAAAAAGTTGGTTCTGATGGAAAGGTGTCAGAATTCACAGTGCATCACAGATTGTTGCATATAGGGCTGCATAGCTGCAGACCAGTCAGGGTGCCCATGCTAACCCCTGTCTGCTGCAAAAAGAGCCAACAGTGGACGTGTGCAACTGAACTGGATCATGGAGCAATGAAAAACAGTGGCCTGGTCTGTTGAATCATGTTTTCTTTTACATCATGTGGATGGGTGCGTGTACATTGCGTAATTGGGGAACACATAACACCAGCATGCACTACGGGAAGAAGGCAAGCCGGAGGAGGCAGCGTGATGCTTTGGGCAATGTTCTGCTGGGAAATTGACACATACCACCTACCTAAGCACTGTTGGCAATCATGTACCCTTTCATGAAAACGGTATTCCCTGGTGACTGTGGTGTCTTTCAGCAGGATAATATGCCCTGCCACAAAGCAAAAATGGTTCAGGAATGGTTTATAGAGCACAACAAGTTTGAGGTGTTGATTCCTCAGATCTCAATCCAATTGATCATCTGTGGGATGTGCTGAACAAACAAGTCCAATCCATAGAGGCCTCATCTCGCAACATACATGACTTACAGGATCTGCTGCTAACATTTTGGTGCCAGATACCACAGCACACCTTCAGCACCTTCAGGGGTCTAGTGGTGTCCATGCCTCAACGGGTCAGGGCTGTATTGGCAGCAAATGTGTGACCAACACAATGTTAGGAAGGTGGTCATAATGTAATGCCTGATCAGTGTATACCTGCCCCATTTAATTAAAAAAAAGTGTTGGCAAGATTATTTAAACACTCTGCTTTGTGCAATTTTCGGATTTGTGGTACCACAAAGATAATTTTTACATTCAGAAACATATTTGACTGTGAGATCACTATAGAGCTGAGTTAGTCTTGTTGTATTGAACCCATCTGATAATGCAGCACTTGTGAAGTCCTGTGTTTTCATGTAGGACAAACTCTTAGTTCCTCAAGATAAGTAATATGGGCTTCATGTATAAAACCTCATGTATAGTTCAAAAACTTATACTCAAAAAAAAAAGTCCCTATCATAATTAAAGTTCATATAACTAAAAAGTACATTTATTTAATAATTTCTCAATTGTTTTCTATTGAGAACAATCTTAATTTTTCAGCTATGTAGCCATATTATTTCTGACTGAATGTAATGGGATGAACACTTGAGAAGAGACTCATCATTGCGTAGGTTTTAGCAGCCATTGCTCATTTAAAGTGTCACGGTGTTTATAAATCCACCCACAACAAAACCACAAGCTTCAGTCTTCTGCACAATGAAGACCACAAAAACTCCAACATGACAGAAGCTTTTCTCAATCTCCAACATGACTAAGATGAAAAATCTTGGGTAAAATTAAAGGGGTCATCGGATGCCCATTTTCCACAAGTTAATATGATTCTTTAGGGTCTTAATGAAAAGTCTCTAATATACTTTGATTTAAAATTCTCAATGGTTTTGTAAAACAACACCCTTTTTTACCTTGCCAAAATCAGCTCTGCAAAAATCATCTCATTCTAAGGGGTTCCTTTAAATGCAAATGAGCTCTGCTCACCCCGCCCCTCTCTTCTCTCTGTGGAAAGACGGTCTTGTTTACATTAGCCGCATTTAGCCACTAAACTTCCTAACTACCACATTATAAGGAAAGGCGATCGCAAAGATTAAAAAAAAAAACAAAACTCTTATACACACTTCTGCTGTAAGTGAAGCTGGATCATGAATGATTCGCGCAAACATAGACGGATACATATGTAGATCGGGAGGCGCATTCTCTTCACAAACAAAGGAAATCTACTGCATCTTCAGCGGCTCAGATGTCGGGAGTAAATGACGACCACTATGTTCATTATTACATCCAGCAACACAACACCTCAATCGCTCAATCGGAGATCTATTCTTGTCTAACTTACATCCCTGCTCCGACATCAACACATGGAAAGTTACTGGACTGTGACAGCTGGTCTAAGGTAAGAGCTCATGTCAATCAACTATTGTGGGAGCGGCCTCTGTTGGTGTGACGCCTCGATTTGAAAAAGGGGATATTATTTTTACAGATTAATTAAAAACCACTGCATGGATTTTTATCATTATAGGGTAGATTTGTACATACACAGCCAGCACACATTAATGTTCAAACAACATGAAAAAGTGAACTTAGCATCCGATGACCCCTTTAATATTAAAAAATGTAATTAAACAAAAAACAAAATCTTTTTGTTTTGATTAAAAAGTGGAATTGCACTCACGATGCAATTCTGCCAGTTAGCTAGATAAAAAGCAGTACAAACGTTCAGTAATGTGACGCAAATAGATGTATGTAGTTAAGGTGTTGGCCGTGGCACAGTTTAGGTCACTTTCTTACCAGAGCTTTTCAAAGTGAACACAGTTTGACACCAGAGATCTTTCTGATCTCATTTCTTGACAAAAGTGACTTTAAACATCTCATATGGAGGAATCAGCACCTCTTTCTCACAATCAAGCATAGAATTTTTTTATTAGCTCAGCACATTCACAAGTGTACATTTCAAAATAAGATTTAGATCTAATACGTTTTACTCCATTACGATCAAGATAAGATGATTTTTTTGTTTAAATTCATATTTTCAGATTTGTGATAACATTTTGTTGAAGTAATTGAATTCAAATTCTCAATTGATTACTACAGAAATAACATTCGTTACTAAATATAATGGATGGACATTTCTCAGATGAAGAGACTCGTCTCATTGCACAAATTTTAGCAGCTCATTTAATAAAGCATCATAGAAAAATATATGTGTAATTTCTTTATATAAATTAATACATTTAATAGAGATATATAGCATATATAGATACATATATATTCAGTGAGGCCACTGAATTTGATCACTTAAAATTAACTTTATTATGAATTGTGTTTTTGACAAAGAATTAATGAAATAAACTTAGAGAAAAACATTTTTTACATTGATTCATGTGGAAATTTAAAGTGCTTTATTCAATGCTCTTCAATGCTTTCCAAAGTGAACACAGTGTGACGCCAGAGATCTTTCTGATTTCTTTTTGTCTTCACAGCAGTGACTTTAAAGGAGAAGTCCACTTCCAGAACAACAATTCACAAATAATTTACTCACCCCCTTGTCATCCAAGATGGTCATGTCTTTCTGTCTTTATTCGTAAAGAAATTATGGTTTTTGAGGAAAGCATTTCAGGATTTTTCTTCATATAATGGACTTCAGTTGTGCCCCCGATTTTGAACTTCCAAAAAGTAGTTTAAATGCAGCCTCAAAGAGCTCTCAATGATCCAGCCAAGTGTCAGACCTGTGTGTGCCAGTCGGACTGTTTGTGAGTGCTTTCCCAGTGTTACCCATATTTGGTCTTCCTGTTCCTGTCCTCGTTAGTCACGTCATTGTCAATCATTGTCACCTGTCCTGTATTGATTGGTCTGTTCTGTGTATTTAAGTTTGGTTGTTCCCCAGTGTTGGTGTCGGTGATTGTTTGTTACTCAGTTCTTGTTGTCGTGATTTGCTGTTCCCTGCTGTTTTCCTTTGTTCATTTATACGTTGGATTACTTCAATAAACTGCACTTATTGGATCTCCGTTCTCCTCCTGCGTTATTCCCCGCACCCGACGACACCATGACACCAAGGAAGAAGGGTATTATCTAGCGAAACGATCTATCATTTTTTTTCGGAAAATAAAAATGTGTTTACCTTTTAAGCACAAAAGCTCGTGTAGCACAGGTTCTGGTATGCACGTTCACGACGCTACATATTAAATCAGGTCGAAAGCTCACACCGAATGTAGGCAGAACTACAGACTCAGTGTTTACAAAGCGAATGTGCAAAGACTCAGGAAGTGCACTGTTTACAAACAAAAAGGTACAACGTGTCGGACGATTCTGAAGTTGTACGAGAAAATAAGATGGAGTACTCTATGCCATACTCTACCTTTTTGAGCCGGAGTACACAGACGATGAACTCGATTCATAGTAGTGATGGGAAGTTCGGATCATTTTACCGACTCAAACCTTTGAGTCTCCTTCAGCAAAATGAACAAATCTTTTTTCGAGTCATTTCGTTAATTTTAACGAAATCAGCATTACGTGACAGCCCCATAAGATGAACGAACGACTCAAAAAACCCTGTGAACTAACTCCAGTACAGAACCTAATAGGTTGTTGCGCATGTGCGACTGAACGAATCACTCCCCGAGACGACTCGTTCTTCGCGAGTCACTTTAAAGATTTGTTAAAAATGAACGAATCGTTCAAGAACGACCCGTGGACGCGCATCCAAGAGCCTGTGCTACCCGAGCTTTTGTGCTTAAAAAGCATACAAATTTTTATTTTGAGAAAAAAAAAAAAAAAAATGATCGTTTCACTAGATAAGACCCTTCTTCCTCGGCTGGGATCGTTTAGAGCCCTTTGAAGCTGCGTTTTTGAAAGTTCAAAATTGGAGGCACAATTGAAGTCCATTATGTGAAGAAAAATCCTGAAATGCTTTTCTCAAAAACTGTAAATTCTTTACGACTGAAGACAAAAAGACATGAACATCTTGGATGACAAGGGGGTGAGTAAATTATTTGTAAATTGTTGTTCTGGAAGTGGACTACTCCTTTAAACTTCTCATATGGAGGAACCAGTACCTCTTTCTGTTCAGGATCCTTAGAATATTTCATCACATTAGAACTTTCACAAGTTTATTTTTCAAAACAAGATTTAGACCCAAAATCTTCTGCTACTGTACAACTAAGTGACGAGGATGTAAATGAGCCAAAACAAATTTTTTTTTTTTTTTTTTTTCTTCCCAGAACACTGTTCAAATGTAATATTTGTACCACTGTAAGTTGAATAGCATTTCTTTTGTGATTTCTTCAGAATCTGTATTGCATCTGTTAACAACGTACAAGTTAGTTAGTGTACACATAAATAGCAATTGGATGTTTTTGTAATAACTGTAATCATTTTCAGTAAGTTTCCAAGCATTTGCAAATTTAGTTTCAGGGTTAGACATTACTTGCTTTCTATATTTTTTCTCCACCTGGTCTGACAAAAAAATAAAATAAAATAAAATAAAAATAAATAAAAAAAAAATTCTAAAAGCATACAGGAGCATGTGAAATCAAGGGCTTAGAGTAGCAATAACAAGGTTTTGGCAAAAAGCCTTTGTCAAGGTAAGATTTCTTGCATGGTAAAGAGAGATATAAGTAGACAATTATTCACAGGTGCAAACAATTAATCTCAATCAACAGTCAATTAACATTAAAAAACCCAAATCAGGTCCCGCTAAACAACAAATACTGAGCACAAAATACTTACACAGCAACTTAGCTCTCAATATTCAACACGCTGTGTGCATATGCTTGTTCATTTCATTAAGATTATGTAGTTAGTGAGGCAGAAACATTCTGGAATCAAGTGCCCTCTAGTGGACAACCAGGGCACCCCAGCTGGTGATTGCAACAGCTGTACAGTGGAAGTACAAGAGTCATTTAAACATTTATCTATTATGCTGAATATTGTTGCCTCTTTTTGCCCGATTCTGTTTTCTTTTTATTTTTCAGGAACTCAACAATGAGAGGACAAGATCAGAAAGTGCATTTGCTCACTGCCAAATGACAATGACTCTTTAAACCAAGAAATGAAGAAGGTGGCTTTTATATTGCTGATGATATGTGTATGTGTATGTGTGTGCTGTAAGAAGTAATACTGTCTCTGGTTTGTGTGGTTTCAAACTAGACAAATTAACCTTTCAACACGGTTTCTTGAGAATTTCTAGTAACTGTACACAATCATAAGTTGACATGAAAATAAGCAGCAATCCAGAGAAGTAAACAGTATGTCCGATCTCTAACCTAAACCCTAACTCAAAGAACACATAGAAGACAAAGATAGTTTTCTGGCATCAAAAAAAAAAAAAAAAAAAAAACTAAATAAGCTTTACTTTTATTTTCTCCCATACATTAAAATGTAAGAAAAGAATTAGAAGAAAATACTGTAAGTTGATATTTATGTGTGCACTAACTCAGATAGTGAAGTAAACCCACAATGAGGATGCAAGTTTTGATGTGACACTGTGTTCATGTTGGGAAAGAAGTGACCGTGAACTGTGGAGGTCAAAAAAAAAAAAAAAAAAAAAAAAAAAACACAACACAATCCTTTAAGGTGTTTTGAAACATTTAGTGGTCAAAGAAGGTTTTCAAGTTTAAAATAAATAAATAAATACAAAACTTTACTTTTATTTTTCCCCTGTACATTAAAATGTGTCCTGTTTAATTAATAAAAAAAAAAAATAATAAAATAAAAAAAAAAAATAATGAGCAAAAAAAAACAAATTACTATCATACATGATTTCCAGAAGACACCAACTAAAATGTCATTTAGTGTAATTTCACCCATTGTGACATTTTATTTCCACATAAGTTCTGAAAACATTATAGTATACACTTCCATTTAATACACTCTCTGTGTATATAAAAATCACTTGTTTTAATTTTACTTGATGTGGACCAACACAGACATCTCGTCTTTGACCCCTGAGATATGTACACTGACCAAAATTATAAATGCAGCATTTTTGTTTTTGCCCCCATTTTTCCATGAGCTGAAGTCAAAGATCGAAGACTTTTTCTATGTACACAAAAGGCCTTTTTCTCTCAAATATTGTTCACAAATCTGTCTAAATCTGTGTCAGTGAGCACTTCTCCTTTGCCGAGATAATCCATCCACCTCACAGGTGTGGCTTATCAAGATGCTGATTAGACAACATGATTATTGCACAGGTGCACAGAAATACAGAGGCCCATACAAGATCCTGAGGCCCGTTGTTGTGCCATTCATCCACGACCATCACCTCATGTTGCAGCATGATAATGCACGGCCCCATGTTGCAAGGATCTGTACACAATTCCTGGAAGCTGAAAACATCCCAGTTCTTGCATGGCCAGCATACTCACCGGACATGTCACCCATTGAGCATGTTTGGGATGCTCTGGATCGGCGTATACGACAGCGTGTTCCAGTTCCTGCCGATATCCAGCAACTTCACACAGCCATTGAATAGGAGTGGACCAACATTCGACAGGCCACAATCAACAACCTGATCAACTCTATGCGAATGAGATTTGTACTGCATGATGCAAATGGTGGCCACACCAGATACTGACTGGTTCTGACATTTTAGAGTGGCCTTTTATTGTGGCCAGCCTAAGGCACACCTGTGCAATAATCATGCTGTCTAATCAGCATCCTGATGTGCCACACCTGGATGGATTATCTCAGTAAAGGAAGTGCTCACTAACACAGATTTAGGCAGATTTGTGAACAATATTTGAGAGAAAAAGGCCTTTTGTGTACATAGAAAAAGTCTTAGATCTTTGATCTTTTCATGAAAAATGGGGGCAAAAACAAAAGTGTTGTGTTTGTAATTTTGGTCAGTGTATATTATTTAGGCGTTTACTATATGTCTAAAAGGCCAACTTGACTAAATTTTAAGAATGTAAAATCACAAAACAAAATAAAATACTGTATTATATGTACACAGATTGTGAAGTAAACCCAAAATGAGGATGCAAGTTTTGATGTGACACTGTGTTCATGTTGGGAAAGAAGTGACCTGAACTGTGCAGATCATTAAAAAAATATTTTGAAATGTTTTGAAACATTTAGAGGTCAAAGATGGTTTTCAGTCATTAAAAACAGTAAAAAAAAAAAAAGCTTTACTTTTATTTTCCCCCCATACATTACAATGTCCTGTTTACATTTTTATTTTTATTTTTTTTACTTCATACATTTTTTTCCATAATTTCCAGAAGACACCAACTAAAATGTCATTCAGTTTAATTTCACCCGTTTTAACATTTCATTTTCACAAGAGTTGTGAAAACATTAAAATATACACTTGCATTTAAAATGCTTTCTATGTATATAAAATCACTTGTGTTCATTTTATTTGATGTGGACCAAAATGGACATCTCGTCTTTGACTCTTCAGATAAATCTATTTTTTAGGCTTTTACTACGTAACTAGAATGCAAAATTACAAGACAAAAGAAAATACTGTAATTTGATATTTATGTGTACACTAACACATATTATGAAGTAAACCCAAAACAAGGATGCAAGTTTTGATGCGATGGTGTGGGAAAGAAGTGACCTGAACTGTGTAGGTCATAAAAAAAATATTTTGAAATGTTTTGAAATATTAAGAGGTTAAAGATGGGTTTCAAGCATAAAAAATAGTAAAAATGCTTAACTTTTACTTTTCTCCCATACATTAGAACATGTCCTATTTATTTATTTATTTATTCATTCATTCATTCATTCTGAGCAAAAACTATCATACATTTTTACACGTCAATCCTTACAAAAGTTACTGTTGTTAATTTCATAAAAATTGTAAAAATTATATTTAATACAGCCTTCCAGCTTTTACCATTTTAACTTGCAGAGAAAACCTTTCTCTTTTGGACTGAACACATGAGCAAAAACATCCATTATACCAAAGTTACATCATGTAATTTTAACTTCCAACTTGAAAGTGCTGTTTCTATTTCATCTTTAATGGTTAAAAGAGTGAATCTTCTCATTGTCTAATAGAGCAAAGGTTTCTAAGTTTCCAAAAAAAGGTTGTTTCCCCCATCATTGACTTGTATTAATGTTGCAGTTTGGAAGCAATATTTATTTCATTGTGAATAGACTGGCAGGATTTAAGGCATTTATTAATTTAACATGTTCATTTTCACTGTAAAAAATATTTTAGTGTATGATAATAAATATTTCAGTCATTCTACTTCATGTTCATTTCATTTCAGAGTGTTATTTGTCATTTCTTGTACAATTTATTAGCAAGTTCTGAGGGGAAATAGTTTCTAAACCAGTATTTTTTAATGCTGGCCTATTACCACTGATGGTTCAACATAAAGCAATTTTATCCAACTTGAAATACTAAAATATATTTGTATATGTATTAATGAACATTATTACCATTAACCAAGAATTTATATACTGACTCCAATCTTTTGAATGCTGCAGTGTATAATGTTACAAAAGCTTTTTATTTCAGATAAATGTTGATTTTTGGATCTTTCTGTTTTTTAAAGAATCCTTGGAATTGCATTCATCTGTTTTAAATATTGATAATAATAATAATAATAACAACAACAACAACAACAACAAATGTTTCTTGAACAGCAAATCAGCATATTTGCTGTTATATATTCAAATAGAAAACAGTTATTTTTAATTATAGTAAAAATATTTCAAAATTTTACTGTTTTTGCTGTACTTTGGATCAAATAAATGCAGGCTTGGCAAACTGAAGAGACTTCTTTAAAAGGCATTAAAAATCTTACTGTTCAAAAGGTAAAAAAAAAAAAGAAACTTTTATTTAACAAATTGTAAGTAAACTAGATAATCAGCACAATATATATTTTTTTCTAAATATCTTGGAAATATATATGTGACCTTTTTGTTTGTTTGTTTATTTGTTTTTTTTTGCAAATCTGAAAGCAAATCTGAACAAATAAGCTTCCCATTGATGTATGGTTTGTTAAGATAGGACCAAGATAAAATAATATTTGGCCAAGATAAAACTTTTGAAAATCTGGTATATGAATTTTTATATATATAAAAAAATAAAAATGGCACACATTGAATCACTTTAAGGACACCAAATTGAGTCACTCAAAATAACTTTATTTCATAATGTTAAAACAAATAGTTTTCTGACAAAGAATTATCGTATTAAAAAAAAGAAAAAAGAAGCTATTCTGAACTGTGTGAAACTGATAATTAACTCATATCAACTCAGAGCATGTTTTTCAGTGCAGCACTTGTTTTAGTGTTTCTTAAATAGAGCACAGTTCATGTAACTTTTTCTTCCAGAGCTTTTCAAAGTGTAAACGGTATCGCACCAGAGATTATTATAAGATTTCTTTGTCTTGACAGCAGTGACTCTAAACTTCTCATATGGAGGAATCAGCACTTCTTCTGTGGAAGGATGCTGAGAATATTTTGTCAGCTCAGCACTTTCACAAGTGTAGATTTCAAAACAAGATTTAGTTCCAAAATATTTTGTTATTTTAGGATCAAGAGAGGAGGACGTAAATGAGCCGAAACGAATCTCTTTGTTCAGAACGTGCTTATCAAAAGTAGCTCTAGTACCACGATAAGTTTAATAGCATTTATGTTGTTTTTTTCTTCAGAATCTGTATTGCTTCCGTTAACAGAAAGTGAAGTGAATACCATTTGAATGACTTGTGTTTGTACTGTTTTCTACCGTTACGAGTGTCGTCATCAAAGTATATATTTACCGGTGTACACACGAATAGCAGTTAAATGATTCCTTGTTAAACAACCTTTTGGAAACTTGACAACATTTTTATTCATTTGCCAATAATGTTTAAAATGATGTGAGTTTTTCATTTCCTTCATCAGATATTTTGTCTTCACCAGATGTGCCATTTTCCTATGGCAGCCCCTTTATTGGTCATCAACTGAATTCGGTACCATATCCAGTGGTAATATCTGCTCTGCAACAGCAGCTCTGTGATCCTGCAGCAAAAGGAATCATAGTGATCAGTCATTAGTATTGATGTCTGTAATATTCATACTAGAACACAAGCTTACCTGTCCTAGAGCAGCTAAAATGAGAAGAGGAGCTTCAATGATCAGCAGCATCTTGATTCAGTCAAATCCCTCAGATGATCTAGTAGATCTAGTGATGTGCAGATGCTGAAAGACAAGAAACACAACCGCTTTTCACAAAGAAATGTATTACTCCAACAGGAATATGTTACACAATCATTTTCTAAACTGATATAAGACAGTTTTAGATTTAACAGAAATTATTGAAATAATCGTGATTAAAACACTGATGGAAATGTAATATTGGCCTAACCTGAGAAAACTGATACCTTTTTTGCCAGATTCTGTTTTCTTTTTGTTTTTGTTTTTTTTAGTAGGTCAACAATGGAGAGGACAAGATCAGAAAATGCATTCGCTTACTGCCAATGACAATGACTGTTTAAACCAAGAGATGAAGAAGGTGGCTTTCAGTCCAAAAGTAACAAATAAACAAGGCAATGGAACAAGGCAAAACTATGACAATGAAACAGGGCAAAAATAATGACTATGGAACAAAACAAAACCATGGAAAACACAAAACAAGGCAATGAAACAGGGAAAACGATACTTCGCGAAGGGCCTGTTTGGTTTAGGCCTCCTTATATGGCCACCAATAAGGAGTAACCAAAGAAACAGCAGAGGGAGTGGTAACAGTCAGTCCATGGGTGAGGGCTCCCTCTGCTGGCGTGGCGTTACAGAATCCCCCCCCTCCAGGAGCGACTCCTGGCGCTCAAAACAACAACAGTCCAGGAGGGTGGGGGAACAGAGGCAAAACAGGGGGTGGGACGGAGGGCCAGGTCCGTGCAGAGGAGGTGGGCCTGGATCGTGGAGCAATGACAGACAGTGAAACACTGGAGGACCTGAGTCATGGAGCAGTGGCAGATAGTGGAACCCTGGAGGACCTGGGCCATGGAGCAGTGGCAGACAGTGGAACCTTGGAGGACCTGGGCCATGGAGCAGTGGCAGACAGTGGAACCCTGGAGGACCTTGGCCGTGGAGCAGTGGCAGACAGTGGAACCCTGGAGGACCTTGGCCGTGGAGCTGTGGCAGACAGTGGAACCCTGGAGGACCTTGGCCGTGGAGCTGTGGCAGACAGTGGAACCTTGGAGGACCTGGGCCATGGAGCTGTGGTAGACACTGGAACTCTGGAGGACCTGGCCGTGGAGCTGTGGCAGACAGTGGAACCCTGGAGGACCTTGGCCGTGGAGCTGTGGCAGACAGTGGAACCTTGGAGGACCTGGGCCATGGAGCTGTGGTAGACACTGGAACTCTGGAGGACCTGGGCGTGGAGCTGTGGCAAACAGTGGAACCTTGGAGGACCTGGGCCATGGAGCACTGGAGCAGAAGTCCACCATGTTTGATTCTGAGGAGCCTGGAACCATGGCGGGGCAGGCGGGGCAGGCGGAGCAGGGAGCCATGGCGGGGCAGGCGGAGCAGGCAGCCCATGATTGGCCTCCTTGGCCATGACATGACAGGCAGAGAGTTCATGATTGGCCCCTTGACATGACATGGCAGGGACATGACAGGGAGAGAGTTCAGAGGTAGCCTCCATGACTGTAACAGGATGGGCCGAGAGTTCATAGGAGGACGCCGCCCCCTTAGAGGGTTCTGCAGCCGGAGACACCACCTCCGGGGGCATTGGTGCAGGCTTATGGTCAAATGAGATCCCTGGAGTAGACTCTTGAGCAGACAGGACGGTGAGTTCTTGAATGGACACCACCTCCTTAAGAGGTTCTACAGCATATGCTGACACCTCAGGAGGTATTGGCACGAACTCGTGGACAGGAAAGGCCTCTGGTACAGACCCGTGGACAGACAAGGCCTCAGGAGCAGATTTGTGGTCAGACGAGACCTCTGGAGTACAGTGTGTAGCCCACACGCTTAAAATGGCGATCACCATGACAGGCAGCACAGAAGATAGTGGGATGCCTGCTGGGCTTGAGGGTGTGGAGACTGTGAGGTTAGAGAGCGTGGGCTCTGCATGGCTTGGGATGTCAGCTGATAAGTGACGAGGCTCTAGGGGTCAGCTAGCTGAGACGTGACGAGGCTCCGGGGGGGTCAGCTGAGATGTAACGAGGATCTAGGAGGTCAGCTGAGATGTGACGAGGCTTTAGAGGATCAGCTAAGACATGACAAGACTCTAGAGGATCAGCTGAGACGTGGCTTTGGAAGGACAGATGGGACCTGGTGAGGTTCTGGCAGGACGGCCGTGGCTTGGCGAGGCCCTGTACTAGCAGCAATGTCGTGAAGAGGCTCTGTTAGGAGCGCAGCGGTTTCTTGACTTGATTCAGGAAGGTCTGCCGCGACTTGACTTGACTCATGAAGAACAGCTGTGTCTTGACCTGGTTCGTGAAGACCAGCTGTGACTTGACTTGGCTCATGAAGGTCAGCTGTGACTTGACTTGGGAACAACAGCAGTAACTTGACTTGGCTCATGAAGATTTGCTGTAACTTGGCGTGGCTCAGGAAACACAGCTGTCACTTGACTTGGCACTGAACGTACAGCCCTGACTTGACACCGGAGGATCAGGCATCACTTGATTTGTTTTGTGTGTGGCAGACATGGTGAGATGAGATTTGGATGAGATGGAGTTGGACTGATGAGGCTCAGGCGTGCCAGCCATCTTGTCCGGGGACTTAGACGGAGCGGCCATCCTGTGAACAGACTTGGGAATGGCGGCCATCTTGTGAACAGGCTCGGGGATGACGGCCATCTTGTGAACAGGCCCGGGGATCGCGGCCATCTTGTGAACAGGCCTGGGGATGGCGGCCATCTTGTGGACTGGCTCTGGGATGGCGGCCATCTTGTGGACTGGCTCTGGAAGGGCGGCCATGACAGGTGCAGACCCTGGAGCAGAAGACATGACGTGAGCAGGCTGTGGTTTGGTGGACGTGACTTGAGCAGGCTTTGGCTTGGCAGGCTTGGCATGAGGGGGCTCTGGCATGATGGTGACAATACCGGACATGACATGTAAGCATTCTGGTGTGGCAGATACTGGAGGATGGCAAGGTTTGTCATTAGCAATCCCCACAGTAAAAGATGATCCTGCCAGCAATAACGCATAATCGATATATTGCTGCAAAGACCAGTGGATTTTACCTCCAGGAAGGCCAGAACGAATGGGGTCATTCAGTCCCACTCTAAAAATGTCTTTGAGCGCCACATCATCAAAACCCACAAGATGACACAGTCCACAAAATTCCACAACATAATCCTCAATACATTGGTTACCTTGTCGTAGGCAGAAGAGGCGTGATACAGGGTTCATGGTAATCTGTATTCCAAAAAGCCGCTGGATCTCTGGGAGGCGAAGTATTCTGTAACAGGACTCTTAGGAAGCGTGAGTAGATCCAAGTGCAAGCTTTATTATACAGATCGTAGTTAAGACAGGCAGGGTCAGACACCAGCAAACAGTAATATCCAGGGCAAGGCAAGAGCGTAATCCAGTAAATCAGGCAGAAGGTCAAAATACCAAGAGAGCAGTCCAAAAGTAACAAATAAACAAGGCAATGGAACAAGGCAAAGCTATGACAATGAAACAGGGCCAAAATAATGACCATGGAACAAAACAAAACCATGGAAAACATGAAACAGGGAAACCGCTTGGTAGAGTCCACACAGGCAAAACAATACTTCACAAGGGCCTGTTTGGTTTAGGCCTCCTTATATGGCCACCAGGAAGTAACCAAAGAAGCAGCAGAGGGAGTGGTAACAGTCAGTCCATGGGAGAGGGCTCCCTCTGCATTACATATACCAAAATTACATTATGTAGTTTTAACTTCCAACTTTAAAGTGCTGTTTCTGTTTCATCTTTAATGGTTGAAAGAGTGAATCTGTTCCTCTCAATAAGTTTATTTCAGAGTGTTATTTGTCATTTCTTGTAAAATTTATTAGCAAGTTCTGAGGGGAAATTAAACCAGTATTTTTAGTGCTGGCCTACTGTCACTGATTGTTCAACATAAAGCAATTTTATCCAACTTGAAATATTAAAATATGTTTGTATATGTATTAATGAACATTATTACCATTAACCAAGATTAAGTAATGTTAGCATATAGAGCATTGTTGCAAAGTATTGCAAAAACTAAATATTAAATTTTAAAGTTCTAAATTTGTCAGGACTCTAATTATTTAGTCTAGTTTCAGATGTCAACAAAATAAATAAATAATAATAATAAATTATAATAAATAAATAATAAAAAATACATGTATACTACCAAAAAAAAAAAAAGAAGAAGAAGAAAAAAAAAAAAGCTTTGGAAACAATTTAAAGAACTTCTGCTCACCAAGCCTGCATTTATTTGATCCAAAGTACATGAATGAATGGAAAGTTCAGAAGAACAGCATTTATCTGAAATAGAAATCTTTTTTTTATCAATTTAAAGCATTCTTGCAAAATAAAAAGCATTAATTTGTATAATTTATATACTGACTACAAGCTTTTAAATGGTGCTGTGCATAATGTTACAAAAGCTTTTTATTTCAGATAAATGCTGATCTTTGGATCTTTCTAGCAAATCAGAATATTAGAATGATTTCTGGAGGATCATGTGACAATGAAGACTGGAGTAATGATGAAAATGTAGCTTTGATCACAGGAATAAATTAGATTTTAATATATATTCAAATAGAAAACAGTCATTGTAAATAGTACAAATATTTTTAAATTTGACTGTTTTTGCTGTACTTTGGATCAAATAAATGCAGGCTTGGTGAACAGAAGAGACTTCTTTAAAAGACATTAAAAATCTTTTTTCTTCTTTTTTTTTATTAAAATACTTTTGACTAGGAGTGTAAAAATACAAAAACGTATCTTATTTATTAGCTTTATTAAATTTTATTAGTTTGATATATAGTTATATATATATATATATATATATATCATATATTGATATATAGTTTGATATATTTAGGATATTTACAAAATATCTTCATGGAACATGATCTTTACTTAATATTCTAATGATTTTTGCCATAAAATAAAATTCTATCATTTTGACCCATACAATATATTTTTGGCTATTGCTACAAATATACCCATGCTATATGACTGGTTTTGTGGTCCAGGGTCACATATTTTATGCTGCATTGAACTCAAAAAGTCATTTAGCAGTTATCACACTACTGCTAACAATTATGTAAAGCTAAGAAGCAAGTCCTAAAATTGTTCAGTGATGTGCTGGAAAAAGATGTATGTATAAATAAAGAAATGACACACATTTATTCACTTAAAGGACATCGAATTGAGTCACTTAAAAGAACTTTAAATTATAATGTTAAAACAAATTGTTTTCTGACAAAGAATTATTGAATTAAAAAAAGCAAAACTACAATGAACTGTGTGAAACTGATGATTAAATCATGTCAATTGAGAGCACTTTTTTCAGTGCAACTTTTAGTGTTTTCTTGAATAGTCCAAAAAGTCCTACAATTGTATAAGTTTAAGTATAACAATAAATGTAAAAGTGTAAATAAAGAAATGGCACACAGGACACTAAATTGAGTCACTTAAAACAACTTTATTTCATAATGTTAAAACAAATCGTTTTCTGACAACGGATTATTGAAATTCAGAGAAAAACAAAATGAAACTGATAATTAACTCATATCAATTCAGAGCATGTTTTTCAGTGCAGCACTTGTTTTAGTGTTTCTTGAATAGAGCACAGTTCATGTAACTTTTTCTTCCAGAGCTTTTCAAAGTGTAAACGGTATCACACCAGAGATTATTATAATATCGCTTTGTCCTGACAGCAGTGACTCTAAACTTCTCATATGGAGGAACCAGCACTTCTTTTATGTAAGGATACTGAGAATATTTTGTCAGCTCAGCACTTTCACAAGTGTAGATTTCAAAACAAGATTTAGTTCCAAAACCTTTTGTTATTTTAGGATCAAGAGAGGAGGACGTAAATGAGCCAAAACGAATCTCTTTGTTCAGAACGTGCTTATCAAAAGTAGCTCTAGTATCACGATAAGTTTAATAGCATTTATGTTGTTTTTTTCTTCAGAATCTGTATTGCTTCCGTTAACAGAAAGTGAAGTGAATACCATTTGAATGACTTGTGTTTGTACTGTTTTTTACCATAACGAGTGTCTTCATTAACGTGACATTATATTTACCGGTGTACACACGAATAGCGATTGAATGATTCTTTGTTATTCGTTTGCCAAAAATGTTTAAATTGATGTGAGTTTTTCCATTTCCTTTTTGTTGTTGTTGTTGTTTTGTAGAAACAGGTCTAACACTTTGTCAGAGTACAGTAGATGAATACCGTATTACAAAACTTCAATCTGTTTCAGTAAATGATTTACACATTTTGACCAGTAGATGGCAATGATGTCAAAACATCAACATCTTTGAAAGAGGTCATTTCCTGAAAAATGCATAGAATGTATCCAGTTAAGCATGATTCACATAAACATTTCATATACCTGTAAAATTTTGCGGACTGGGGGGGAAAAAACTCATTTGAATAATGAAAAAAGAAGAATAGATGTAAGGTGTAATTTCCTGCATGATGTCAAATCCACACAAAGTGAAATTCGAAGAATTGGTGAAATAATCAAGAATTTGAGAAACTGACCCTGAATCTGAAATTGTGTGACCCTGAATCTGATTTTTCAGTACCAAACTCCAGTCCTTACTGGAGGTGGATACATCAGCGGATACCCTGTTATAAAAAATAAATAAATAAAAAAAATGTATGGAAATTAAATCTATTCAACTCTTTATTTTATAAGGAAAATTATTGTCTTATTTATAGTTTATTCTTCTGTTTCCTTCATTACATAGAAATATATGTAAAATTGCAAAAAAATGGCAATAGATAATTCATGAAATCACCACCAGATGATGCAAATGCACAGATAGCACCTTTGCTCACACTGTTAAAAAAAGAGAGAGAAAGATGATTGCTTTTAGCAGAAATATCTTTTCAGCAGCAACTCTGTGATCCCACAGCAACAGGAATCATAATGGTCAATCATCAGTATTCATGTCTGTAATATTCATACTAGAACACAAGCTCCATAAGATTATGTTGGGGTAATATGTTTTTGCTTATATTGGATGTCTAGTGGGAAACATTCAGCATCTTACGAAATGTAATTAATTGACACATTATTTTAATTTATTATGTGTGTGTGTTTTTTTCACAGAAATATACATTTATACATATTTGTATAATAATTGTACCAGATGTATTACATTAATGCGGGGGAAAAAAAAGACTTTAAACAAAAGCAAAATAAATTATGATATTTCGGTGTTGGTTACATGCTAATGAAAAATAGAATCACCATGCCTTGCCTTGATGTCAAATAAGTGTCATTTTTACTAGGCAACAGCCTCAGCAAATAACCAAAATGATTTAAAATAAGACAAGCATTAAAATAAGCTTTCTTATTATTTGATCATTTTTAATGACTCTACATTTTATTTTAGTTATGCCAAGGTCTAAAATTTTTATGAGGTAGAAACTGGAGTCAAAAAGGTAGAGATCCAGTGCTTTAAAGGGGTCATTGGATGCTAAGTTTACTTTTACATGTTGTTTGAACATTAATGTGTGTTGGCAGTGTATGTACAAATCTACCCTATACTGATAAAAATCCATGCAGTGGTTTTTAATTAATCTGTAAAAATAATATTACCTTTTTCAAATCGAACCATTCTCAGATGCCTGTCTGTGTGGCGTCACACCCACAGAGTCCGCTCCCACGATAGTTGATTGACATGAGCGTCTTACCTTAGATCAGTTGTAACAGTCCGTCCTCTTTTGTTTCGATGCCAGAGCAGGGATGTAAGTTAGACAAGAATATCTCAGATTGATAAAGTCTGACCAAGTGAAGTTTCAGGAGTGGCAACTGCGTTAAAATAAGGTCGTAAATTTTAAAAATTGTTATCTTTGGGGTTGTTGTTTGTGCATGGCTCATGAAGCGATCTGGTTTATGGACTTATTAGTGGGCAGTTGTGTGCCGCAATATTTTGGTCATATTTTCAAGTATTTGGATTTATTTCAGTTTATTATGAATTTTTTCTTGTTTGCTGTTTTTGTTCTAGCGAAATCTGGCACGAACAAGTAGTGAGTAAAGACTTGCCTACTATTTTTTGTACCAGAGATACGTCTCTGCTAACGCGGCTCGAATGGTTAAGAGTTGAAGAAGTGAATCTTCTCATCTGCTAAAGCAGCACTTGTGAAGGTCTGGTCTGTGTGGTTTCAAGTAGGAAAAACTCTTCCTGTCTGTCTAAGATGAGTAAGACTCATGTATAAATCCTTACGTATTTTTCAAATGCATACACTCAGAAGATTTTCAATTGAATCAAACTGAGATAAGCTTTTCCAAAGTTAATTTAAGAAGACTTGAATAATTAGATGTTTTGTAAAACAAACAATTACAATTTCTCAGTATTTTACTACTTAAATTAATCCTTTTCATTTAACTGCTAGCTATTTTTCACTTGAATATAGTGAGATGAACACTTAAGAAAACTCATCATTGCTCATTTTGTAAAGCGTCATGGTGTTAGTAAAGCTGCCCACAACAAAACCACAAGCTTCACTCTTCTGCACAATGAACACCACAAAAACTCCAACGTAACAGAAACTCTTCTCAGTCTCCTGATTAAGATTGAGTTGAAAAATATTAAGTCTTATTAAGTCTTAGTTTTAAAATATGTAAGCTGATTCAACTTCTGTTTAAGGTTACTGAAACAAATTATATTTAACATGAAGCAAAAAAAAAAAAAAAAAAACTTTTTTTTTTATTGTGTAGATGACATTTTTTGGTTAAAGATGTATTGATGGCAATGATATTGCTGGCAGTTCGCTATAGCAAGCACTAAAATTGTTCAGCAAAATGTCTAAGTATAAATAAAGAAATGTTTTAGAATAACATAATAAATTAGAATAACAAAAATAAATGCCACAGAACTGGGTCACTTAAAAGTAACTATTTTATTATGTTGAAGTTACAAACAAATTGTATTTTCTGACAAAAAATTACTGAATAAAACTGAGGGGAAAAAAAACATTCTTTATATATGGAACTGATGTACATGATCTTATCATTTGATTTTAAGCATTTTGTTCAGTGCACAACACATTACTTTATTATGGTCTTGGTTGGTTTCTTGAATAGAGCACAGTTCAGGTCACTTTTTTTTCCAGAGCTTTCCAACACATACACAGTGTTACACCAGAGATCTTTCTGACCTTTTCTTGTCTTGACAGCAGTGACTTTAAACTTCTCATATGGAGGAATCAGCACCTCTTTCTCATGAGGAAGCTTAGAGTATTGTGTCACATTAGCACCTTCACACGTACGGATTTCAAAACAAGATACATTTCCAAAACGCTGTGCTATGTTAGGATCAAGAGAGGATGAAGCAAACTGGCCAAAACGGATCTCTTTGTTCAGATCATCCTTTTTAAATTCAGCTTTGGTACCACGAAAAGTTAAATAGCATTTATTTTGTGTTTCCTTCAGAATCTGTATCGCATCTGTTAACAGAAAGTAAAGTGAATACCATTTGTATCTCATTTGTTTGTACAGTTTTTTACCCTCACGAGTGTCATGATTAAAACGCTGATATACAAGACTATCACTGTACACATTAATAGCGATTAAATGATTCTCTGTCAGGTTTTTGTCATGGGGTCTTGACAAATTCTTTACACCTTTATATTTTTCCCAAGCAATTTTAAAATCAATTGACTTTTTGATTTCATTATTTAGATATTCTGTCTCCACATCCTTTGTCATGTTATCTCTACAGCCCTTATATTGGTCATCAACAGAATTTAGTGCCATATCCAATGGATATACATCTTCTTCAGCAGCAGTAGCTCTGTGATCCTGCAGCAACAGAAATCATAATGATCAATCATCAGTATTCATGTCTGTAATTATCACACTAGAACACAATCTTACCTGTCCTAGAGCAGCTGAAATGAGAAGAAGAGCTTCAATGATCAGCAGCATCTTGATTCAGTCAAATCCCTCAGATGATCTAGTAGATCTAGCGAACACAGATGCTGAAAGACAGGAAACACAACAACGTTTCACAAATACTAAACCTGTGACTCTACGCATAATAGAAAGCAATATGTACATTGAACTTTCATGTGAACACCAAACTTACCTGAGAATATTGTTCTTTGCTGTTGTCAGATTATGTTTTTCTTTTTAATAGCAACAGCGAGACGAGAGGATCAGAAGAGTCAGTCGCTCACAGACAGACAACGACTCTTCAAACCAGCGGCTGTTTTATATCCCTGATAATGTGTGTGTGCTAAGAAAGAATAGCGTGATTGTGATGTATCTAGCTCATCTAAATGGTTTAGGTCATTATCACTTGTGACCTGGTGTTTGTGTGGTTTCACACTGAACAAACTCTTAAGTTCCTGCCCAACATGAATGCTAGATTTTTTCGACCTCCTTTTGATCTCCTCAAAATGTGTAACAGTGGAATATAAGGGAATTTGTTGATGGAAATGTACTATATAGATATATTAGCAGGATGTCCCTAAACCAAGCATTTAAAAGAAATAATCATAGAAAATAGAACATTTATGAATTAATATTATATGTTCTTATGTTCTGCAATTTTATTAAAACCACTATCGATAGAGGTGTCTTTTATTTATTTATTTTTTTTATTGTATTTTTGTGTGTGTGTGTGTGTGTGTGTGTGTGTAGCCTATGCTATGCAGAGTTCTTCTCATGCAGTGTTGCCATGTCCTCTTCATTTAAGCGCCTCTAGGCTTAGTTTGTGCGTGGCTCATGAAGCAATCTGGTTTATTAACTTATTAAAGTACACATTTGTGGGTCACAGTATTTTGGTGATATTTTAAATATCAAGTATTTGGATTTATTTCGGTTGATTACAAACTTGTTCTTGTTTGCTTGTTTTATTAAAACTTATGTGACAAAACCACAATCCTTCTGGGAGAATGTACTGTGGACAGATGAGACAAAAGTAGAGCTTTTTGGTAAAGGACATCATGGCACTGTTTACAGAAAAAGAAGAGGCCTTCGAAGAAAAGAGCACAGTCCCTACAGTCAAACGTGGAGGTTCAAAGATGTTTTGGGGTTGCTTTGCTGCTTCTGGCACTGGATGCCTTGACTGTGTAAACGTCATCATGAAATCTGATGATTACCAAAGATTTTTGGGGCGCAACATGTGGCCAGGGTCAGAAAGCTGCGTCTCTACCAAAGGTCATGGGTCTTCCTGAAACACACTTCAAACAGCACTCAGAAATGGTTACAAACAAAGCGCTGGAGAGTTCTGAAATGGCCAGCAATGAGTCCAGATGTGAATCCCATCGAAGACCTGTGGAGAGATCTCAAAACAGCAGTTGGGAGAAGGCATCCTTCAAATCTGGCAACGTGATCTCATGATAATTCGTATGCATTTTACGTAAAATGTGGTTCTACAAAACGTACATTTACTTACATTTTTCCAGACAATAAAACGTACAATACTTACGTTTTTACAGCATCTAAATACTTACGTATTTTCACCATTTAAACGTACAATACTGAGGTATTGACGACACCTAAAAACAAATCCTTATGAATATTGAAATCGCGGCATTCATTTTATTATTGTTGTTTTTATTTGTCATACCAATGACTTTATGTTTTCAATTGCGTTATTAAACTGTTAATCGTTTATTTAATATGAAATGATAACATTTCATTCTGTTCTGTGTGATTTCTGCTGCCCGCTCGTTTCCAAGAATAGGCCTACATAATGTTAAACAAGACTACACTTTAAACTCTTAAAATAAATAACATTTCTGCAATCGTTTAACCATTCATGTAATATTAATATGATGGGACACAAAAGGTGTTTCCTCGGACATGCTGTGACTAACAATAGAACCATAAAATACACAGAACACACATCATAATTACCAAATGAAACAATTTTATATGTATCAAAAAGGCATTGATACGAATATCTTAATGATATAAAAAATTTTGTGCCTCTAAATGTTACCTATAAATACCTACGTGTAAACAATGATACTTTCATTGGCAGTGTTGGGGGTAACGCATTACAAGTAACGCAAGTTACTTAATATTATTACTTTTTTCCAAGTAACTAGTAAAGTAACGCATTACTTTTTAACTGACGAAAATATCTGTTACTTTTTTCAAATAAGTAACGCCAGTTACTTTTCCCCCCATTTATTGATTAAAAGCTCTCCTGTCCCCATGTTGAGAGAAATCAGGAGTAAGATGTTAGTTCTAGAATAAATGTGAACATGCATTAATTCATCTCACTCAAAAAAACAGATTTAGTATTCCTCAAAATGAATAAAAACAGTGAAATTCAACTCAGAATATGACACAAACCTGCAATAATTAAATATGTTAAATGATACAAATATCCTTTATGCATTTAATCCCATTTTATTAACCGATGTCTTTGCTGCCGACCTTTGATGATCCAATTCAGCCATATAAGCAATCATTACTCAAGATTGTCACGAATCTGGTCAATGTTCCGCGGTCCGCTCACCACCAGATGTCTCTCTCACCCCATCATTACACGTTGACTGTTGTTTTACACCCCGGACTACATTATCCATCAGCCACTGCTCCCATCACCTGCGCCCAATCAGAGACAGTATAAAAGCCCCGGTCTTCCTGTTACACCTTGCCGAGTATTGAATTGTGCCTGCATTCATACAAAGCGTTTCCTTGTACCCAGTGTCTGGTTTTCCGTTTGATTTGCCTTGTTCGTTTGTTTCGTTTGTCTCGCCGCCTGCCTTTTGTGACTCTCGCCTGTCTGACCATTCTCCTGCTTCGCCCCTTGGATAACGTACGCCGCTGATCGACCCTCGCCTGCTTATGGACTATTCTTCGTCTCGCTGTCTAAATACCTGTTTGCCATTGTTTGACCCTGCCTGCCTTTCGACCATGTCTTTGCCTCGTTGTATTAATAAAAGTCTGCAAATGGATCCGCCCGCCTCCCGTCTCTCCGTTACAGAATACTCGGCCAACAAGGATCCAGCAGCTCAGAATACAGCAGCTCAGATCATGCGTCTTAAACAAGGTGAGCGGTTCATTGAGGAGTACATTTTGGACTTTGTTATGTTAGCTAATCAGACTTCTATGGACGATCTTTGTCTGATGATATTCTTCCATGGAGGGCTTTCTGAACTCTACCGCTCCTCAATGCCACTCTATCAACCCCATTGGACTCTAAAACAATATATAGACATTGCACTACAGATTTTTGGTTCATCGCTCACTGTGGGTGTCGCGGGGAAGCAACGCGACATAGCGGTAACGCCGGCCGTGCAGCCCGCCCGTGTAATGGCGGCCGCGCCGGTGCGCGCTCACAAGATGGCGGCGACGGCGGAGCCCGTTCACAAAATGGCGCGAAAACAGAGCTCCGTCATGTCACGGCCGCCATACAAGAGCCATATGAAGTTACAGCTACATTTCCTGAGTCAAGTCAAGTCTCCGAGTCAAGTCAAGTTGCAGCTGTGTTTCCTGTGTCAAGTCAAGTCAGAGCTATCGCTCCTGTCTCAAGTCAGGTTACAGCCATCTTTACTGAGCCAAGCACCGACAGGAGGGCTGCCACGCCAGAGCCACCGCACAAGATGGCCGCCGTCTCCAAGCCACGCTTCATGATGGCCCACGTGCTGGACTCACCCCTAATGGCGGTATGGGCAGCTAAAATGGCTCTCCCTCACGTCACGGCAGCTACCCCTGATTCGAGTCAAGTTGCAGCTGTTGCTCCAGAGTCAAGTCAAGACACAGAGTCAAGTCAAGACACAGAGTCAAGTCAAGACACAGCTGTCGTTCTCCACGAGTCAAGCCAAGTCACAGCTGTTCCCCACGAGTCAAGTCACATTACGGCTGATGTTCATGAGTCAAGTCCCGTTACAGCGGATTTCCATGAGCCAAGCCAGGCTACAGCAGATCCTCATGAGCCAAGTCAAGCTTCAGCCGCTGCTCCAGAGTCAAGTCAGGCTACAGCTGTAGCTTCCAAGTCCAGTCAGGCTTCCAAGTCCAGCAACGTCAAGGCGGTCGTTCCTGAGTCAAGCAACGTCGTAGCCGTGGTTCCTGAGTCAAGCAAGGTAACAGCCGTGGTTCCTGAGTCAAGCAAGGTCAATGATCTTCACAAGCCAGTTCAAGTCACCGCTGGTCTTCACGTGTCAGATCAAGTCACAGCCAATCTCCACAAACCAAGTCAAACCACAGCTGATCTTCATGAGCCAAACGAAGTTATTGGTACTGCTCCAGAGTCCAGTCACGTCCCGCCGGACGGCCCAGAGTCCAGTCACGTCCCGCCGGACGGCCCAGAGTCCAGTCACGTCCCGCCGGACGGCCCAGAGTCCAGTCAAATCCCGCCTGACCACCCAGAGTCACGTCTCGTCTGAGCGCCCAGAGTCAGCTCCTGAGCTCCCGTCTGATCACAAGCCTGCTCCAGAGCTCCCGTCTGGTCTCAAGTCTGCCCCAGAGGTCACGTCCGGTCCCAAATCTGCTCCAGAGGCCTTCCCCGTCGGAGAAGCTGCGCCCATGCCTCCTGAGGTGTCGGCATCCGCTGTAGAACCTCCCAGGGAGGCGGCGTCAACCTGCGCACTTTCTGCTTCTCCCCTTATTTTGTCTGCCTCCTCTATCCCTGTTCCTCCCAGGTCCCAGTATGTTACACGGGTTCCTGCTCTGCCCTGGAGGGCCCCGGCGCCCCCTGCTCCGCCCTGGAGGGCCCCGGCGCCTCCTGCTCCGCCCTGGAGGCCCCCGGCGCCTCCTGTTCCGCCCTGGAGGGCTGCTCCGCCTCCTGCTCCGCCCTGGAGGGCTCCGGCGCCTCCTGCTCCGCCTCCGTCTCCGCCCTGGAGGGCTCCCGCGCCTCCGTCTCCGCCCTGGAAAGCTCCCGCGCCTCCTGCTCCGCCCTGGAGGGCTCCGGCGCCTCCTGCTCCGCCTCCGGCTCCGCCCTGGAGGGCTCCTGCCCCTCCATCTCCGCCCTGGAGAGCTCCTGCGCCTCCGGCTCCGCCCTGGAGGGCTCCGGTGCCTCCTGCTCCACCTCCGGCTCCACCCTGGAAGGCTTCCTCCCTACCGGTTCTGCCTCAGTCTCCTGGCCCTCCCACCGCTCCCCAGGACTGTTTTGCTGTTGGAGCGTCTGGAAGCCGCTCCTTGGGGGGGGGCTATGTCACGAATCTGGTCAATGTTCCGCGGTCCGCTCACCACCAGATGTCTCTCTCACCCCATCATTACACGTTGACTGTTGTTTTACACCCCGGACTACATTATCCATCAGCCACTGCTCCCATCACCTGCGCCCAATCAGAGACAGTATAAAAGCCCCGGTCTTCCTGTTACACCTTGCCGAGTATTGAATTGTGCCTGCATTCATACAAAGCGTTTCCTTGTACCCAGTGTCTGGTTTTCCGTTTGATTTGCCTTGTTCGTTTGTTTCATTTGTCTCGCCGCCTGCCTTTTGTGACTCTCGCCTGTCTGACCATTCTCCTGCTTCGCCCCTTGGATAACGTACGCCGCTGATCGACCCTCGCCTGCTTATGGACTATTCTTCGTCTCGCTGTCTAAATACCTGTTTGCCATTGTTTGACCCTGCCTGCCTTTCGACCATGTCTTTGCCTCGTTGTATTAATAAAAGTCTGCAAATGGATCCGCCCGCCTCCCGTCTCTCCGTTACAAAGATAATCTAACATTTGTTTTCCTTTTTTTTATTGCTGAAGAGTTGACATTTTTTTCTTCTGTGGTCTACTGTACAGACGTGAATTTACTTTTCTCAAAGCCTGAGGCTTTTGGTGTGAAAAGGCTTTTAGATTTGCCAAAAATATAACTTTTTATATTAAAAACAACCAAAGCAAACCCTGCCCAGATTTAGAAATGAAACGCAATTACTTTTCATAAAAAATAACTAAGTAATGCAATTAGTTACTTTTTAGGGAGTAACTCAATATTGTAATGCATTACTTTTTTAAAGTAACTTTCTCCAACACTGTTCATTGGAGCACCTAAACCCACCCCTATCCTAAGCTTACCCACATCTGAACAATATAAAACACATAACAGACAAATATAAGTACAGTCACAGGTATGTATTGCAGGAAATAACCATAAACAAGCAGTATAACAGCATTACAAATAAGCCGTGTTGCATTCGGAGACTTCTGAAGCCATACGATATCTTTATGCGAAGAAGAGAGTAAAACAAAAAGTATAATCGCTGAAAATGATTCCGCTCTGATAACACACTCACATCTTATTCAAAAGACACAATCGGCCACGAGACACACAAGAGCCAATGGAATCTCACAACCAAAAGCTGACGTAACGCTTCTTCTAGCAGCATTTTTTGAATTTACGCACAAACAGACTGCGCTTTATGTCAGACGGAGATGGAGATCTCAATGACTATTCCTCTCACAAATCAATTGTTTTGCCATGGAAGACTTGGAATATTAATACTTTTTGAATAAATTATGACTGTAGCTGTATCTGCCTGTTATAGCTTGTGTTTTATTGACAAATGGTAGGTTTAGGGGCAGAGGTTGGGTTATATGCTCACGCATAAATGTGTAAATAATGAAAATAACACTGTTGTGACTGTTTACATTGAAAAATCACACCACAACATATATGCAATACTGTCAATATTATTACCTAATATATAATTGAATAATGACACTAAAATTCCCAGTGCTTTTTGCATCGGAATTGTGATGTCAAGGGTTTCTTATTTAAAGCAATGAAGGACCCTGCACGTCAAAAAATTTATTTCAAAAAGTGACGCCAAAGGGTCCTGACCAAGCGTCAATATGTGACGAGCTGGGAGTGAGAATGTGTTGCCCGTAGTGTGGAAAAGAATTTTCATTTTTGGGTGAACTATCCCTTTAACTTAACTGTTGTATTCTCACATTTGGCTTAAAGCCAATCATACGTCAGAGGCAACGTATTGTCTGTTCCTACTGGCTATATGTTGCATTCAAGCCGTGTTGCATCCTGAGTCTTCTGAAGCCATACGAAGCCATCTTGTGTGTCTTGTGACCGATTGTGTCTTTTGAACAATTTTTGTTTGTTATTTTGGCCTTGGCCCAACCCCGAAGTTCATTAGCTTCTTATTTTGGCAAAAAAATGAAAAAGAACGAAAGATCAAAGGTTTCGGTGTAAAGACCATTATTTATGTTACTCCTAGACCCTAGACCTGGGACGTAACATAAATTGGGGGCTCGTCCGGGATGTTCAATTAGGTCGGGGCCACCTGAGAGAAAGACAGAGAGAGAGAGAGTGAGAGAGGGAGAGCATGCATGCAAGAATGAGAGCTATGGCATAGAGCACATACGTCTCAACGTAACAGATGTGAGCGTGTTATCAGAGCGGAATCATTTTTAGCGATTATACTTTTTGTTTTACTCTCTTCTTCGCATTAAAAAGATATCGTATGGCTTCAGAAGACTCCGAATGCAACACGGCTTATTTGTAATGCTGTTATACTTTTTGTTTATGGTTATTTCCTGCAATACATACCTGTGACTGTACTTATATTTGTCTGTTATGTGTTTTATATTGTTCAGATGTGGGTAAGTTTAGGGTAGGGGTGGATTTTTGCTTATTAGTATGAATTGGATCATCAAAGGTCAGCAGCACATCGGTTAATAAAATGGGATTAAATGCATAAAGGATATTTGTATTAGAGCTGTAATTGGGCCTTAAAAGTTAGGCCCGACAGTGCCCGAGCCCGATAAGTATATTTTGATTGACAGCTTTTTAAAAGCCCGAACCCGTTTACAGCCCGACATTATTCAAATGTGCGCAACCACGCAGTTCTTTTGCCTTTTGTCAAGAATGAGTCATTTATACATGTTTTAAAATAATTGATTCTTGACTAATGTAGGCTATAGGCCACTTGGAAGTTGGAACAAAGAAATAAAATAAGTCCACTGTAACATCGTAACATCTCAGCACTCTAAATAGGATTACACTTAGCCTATAAATAGTAATAAGCACAACGGGAGCGTTTGAAAGCCACGTGTGTCAACGGATCCCTAATACATCTGCATATAGACGGATCTGCTGACAGCCGCTGCTTTCAAACGCTCCCGTTGTGCTTATTTGTGAGCGCTCGGTGAGGAGCGTGAAGCGCTTAGCATTGTAGCCAATCACAGTCATGTCTGTTGAGCACGTGAACACTATGGCCAATCAGCGATGTTTAAGAAAAAAGAAAAAGGAAACATTTGAGTGTGTGCAGCGCATTTTACGGAAGATTTTTTCCTGAACCTGGGAGTTTTTAAAATTTCAGTACTGAAAGTTCCGAACCTGGTACCATTTGACAGCCCTAATAAATAGGCTAACGCGCCAATAAAAATGACCCTTTCTTAACAAATTAACTTAAGTTCTAATTTAAGATGGGTATTTGGCAATAACCAATTAAGATAAAGGTTCCGCAGGATTTGCTTCGCCACTTTTCTCCACAATCCGGCCTCAATGCGACGGTGAATAGCAGCTGAAATGTAATAAAAGAATAATGCCAACATTAGCCTATATACTCTGTCTACATTATGCATTTAAGATTAAATTAATATTTAGTTTTAATTTGAAAAACCTTTACTCACCAAGATTAGGCTACATGTTTTTGTGGAGGAAAATGATTGAATCCACTGTAACTTCAGTGCAGTCCTGCGCTCACCGATGGTGCGTCCAGCAGCACTGAACACCGTTTCACTGCTGCTGCTACTGGCCAGGATGCATAGTACTGATCTGGCTAATTCTGCAAGTTTCGCAAATTTTGCCAAAACATAATCACCAGAGGCAAGCCTCCATTTCTCCTCCTTAGCATCCATTTTAGCATCTTTCTCTCGCTAATCAAAATGCATCACATGACCGCTCATTTACCGCGCAAGCCGGAGCGCAAGCCCGAGCCCGTGTAAAATGATATAAATTAAGCCCGAACCCGTTGGGTCCCGTCGGGTTTTGTCGGGTTTGGGCAAACATCTTCAGCTCTAATTTGTATCATTTAACATATTTAATTATTGCAGGTTTGTGTCATATTCTAAGTTGAATTTCACTGTATTGGTAATGCAAATGAGTAAAAAGTTTGGTTGTGTATCTCTTGCTGAAGAATTAGTTAGAACTCATGTTGCATAGCTGAACAGTGTCTAATAAAAGCTTCGTGTTCAAGCTGATTATGCGTGCCTCCAGAGCCTTTCATATACACGTTATTATCATAATGTAAACACAGCATGGTGTCAGAGTGAATGGAAGATATATAGAAAGATGGATACGGCTGGAGTCCCAATGCCCACAATGAACTGGGAAGCAACTAACTTGCCCAAGGCGTGGCACAAATTTCAACAGCACACAGAGCTCATGTTCAGCGGACCCCTGAAGAAAAAGGGTAAGGATGAAAAATTTAGTTATCTTCTCCTTTGGGTCGGAGAAAAGGTCTGTGATATTTTTAATACATGGTCACTGTCTGCAGACGAAGCAAAGATCCTAAAGTCGTATTACGACCGCTTCACAGCATATGTTGATTTCAGCCCAAGATGAGTTCCAGCGAAAAATTGATGAAACGTATGAAGGTTTGAATGGGGTCATGGCCATAGTTGACTACATTCTCATTTATGGAAAGACCAAAGCCGAGCATGATGAAAACCTCCATGTTATGCTTGAGCGGTCCAGAGAGAGAGGAGTCAAGCTCAATCCATAAAAAAGTGTGATCTGTGCTACAGAGGTGAGCTATTTTGGACATCTTCTCACTGCTGACGGGGTGAAGCCGGACCCGGCCAAAGTCGCTGCTGTGCGAGACATGGAACCGCCTAAAGACAAAGGAGAACTCGAGACAGTGCTAGGTATGATCAATTACCTCTCCAAATTTGCACCTGGCCTTTCGATGTCAATGCACCATTGCGACAGCTCCTTAAGGAGTCAAGATAGTTTGTTTGGGACGTCCAACATGACAAAGCTTTCAAGAAGATGAAAAAGCTACTCACATGTGAACCAGGCCCAGTCTTAGCTTATTTTGATCCTCTCAAAGAGCTCAGATTACAGGTTGATGCCTCCAAGTACGGGCTTGGGGCAGTACTGATGCAGGATGGAAGACCTATTGCAAACTCATTAGAGTCCCTCTCTGAGAGTGAAATCAGTTATGATTCAGAAGTATAACTTCAGAAGTATAACTTCACCATTATACATCAACCAGGCAAGGACATCCCTGTTGCAGACACGTTGTCCAGAAAGTCGTTGTCTGACCGGGATACAAGCCTCAGTGAAGGAATGGATATTCAGGTGCACACAGTGTACAGCAGCCTTCCCGTCAGTGACTCAAAATTGGAGGAAATCAGAACTCAAACTGAAAAAGACCAGCAGTTCCAGATATTGAAAGGAGTCATACAAAGAGGTTGGCCTGATGAGAAAAGAAAGTGCCCCCTGAGTGTGTCTGAATTCTGGAACCACCGTGATGAGCTTTCATACCTGCACGGAATAATCTTCAAAGGTGAGAAGATTGTCGTTCCCACAAGCCTTCGATCAGACATGCTGTCACGTGTACATGCCAGTCACCTAGGCATCGAGAAGAGCAAGCAGAAGGCCCGTGACATCATGTTCTGGTCTGGGATGGGGAAAGAAATTGAGAACATGATCAGCAAGTGCTCAATCTGCCTCACGTATCGCCCCCTCCAACACCAAAGATCCCATGATCAGTCAAAGTCCCAGACAGGCCATGGCAAGTAGTGGCTACCGATTTGTTCACATGGAACAACGAGGACTAGCGACTAACGAGGACTGTGACAGCTGATTATTACAGCAGGTATTTTGAGCTGGACAAGCTGCACAGTACAACCTCCGCTGCTGTGATAAGTAAACTAAAAGCTTCTTTTGCACGCCACGGCATCCCAAAAGCTGTCATCTCAGACAGTGGCCCCCAGTACAGCTCTGGTGAGTTTGAAACATTTGCAAGAACATGGGAATTTACGCATACTACCGCAAGCCTATACCACTCGCAAAGTAATGGGTTGGCAGAGAAATCTGTGCACACTGCAAAGATGTTGCTGGAAAAGACCAAGGCTGACAAAAGTGACCCATACCTTAGTCTCCTGGAGTATCGCAACAGCCCTGTTGATAGATTCAAATCACCAGCTCAGCTGTTAATGAGTCACCGTCTGCGGTCAACCTTACCCAATACCAATCAGCAGCTCCTGCCAAAGGTTGTCAGCTGTAAAGATGTCAGAGCAAAGAGAACCAGAACCAGATATGGACGACAGATAAAGCCCAGAGTAATTCTGGATCTGTGATTGTACAAGAGTGTACAAGGGCGGATCGCTGCCCTTCCAAAAGAAAATTCAATGTTCAATGCATTCCAAATGTTCAATGCAGTTTACATTCATCTGTAGGTGATAATCTATGCCCATGTGAATTCACACAGTATGTTTGCACATTAGTCTAATGGTTCATTAGCATACTAGTTTGTGCATATAACTTGTGAAAATTGAATGCTTTCTTTACTTAATACGGTATGCAGTATTTTGCACTTTGTGTTGTAGTATTTTTAAAGAAGGGGGATGTAGTATTCTCACATTTGGCTATAAGCCAATCATATGTCAGAGGCAACGTATTATCTTTTCATATTGGCTATATCACCTGTCAGTATTGGTAATGCCAAATGAGTAAAAAGTTTGGTTGTGTATCTCTTGCTGAAGATTTAGTTAGAACTCATGTTGCATACCTGAACAGTGTCTAATAAACGCTTCCTGTTTAAGCTGATTATGCGTGCATCCAGAGCCTTTTATATACACGTTATTATTATAATGTAAACACGACATTAACTATAGCCTACAGATATGACATCTTTCTCATTAGAATAAGTATTTTGTAAGTAAGTATTTTGTCAAATCAGAACGTCTCACAAATTTCAAGTTTCACAGTTTTAAAAACCACATATATTTAAAACCACTAACACTTCTCTTTTGGAAAGAGAGGTGGATTTATGCCTACAATATTTAACCCACAATAATTTAATTTAATTTATATTTTATTATATAAATATATTTTATTTATATTTTATTAATTCAGAATCTGTATATTAAATGGCTCAAATTACAACTAACAAGGCATGTAAAGTTTTCTTTCACTCATCTAGCCAGGAACTTGTGCAATTTTTCCAGTGTGAAACCACACATAGAACTTCAGCAGGGTTGCATTATGATGAGCTTAACAGTTGAGCTGGAAGCATCAGATCACACATCAGCTCAGAACACACATTATTAGTGAAAAAAGTAACTTCAACAAAATAACAATTGTAATATATATTAAAGTTTAATGAAAGAAGAACAGAAAGTAAGATGTGCTGAGAAATGCGTAAACGCACTCTGAATCACATGTGTAATCTGTCCAATAGAGAGGCGAGATGTCACGGGCGGGTGACGTCATGGACCAGGAAGCTTTAAAAGCATGCGTGCCGGAACCGGCATTCAGCTTCAAGGAAGAAGCGAACGCTCGCAGGGATGCAGGAAATATGGCCTGAGACGCAGCGTCTCGTTCCCTTTGGGGAACCAGGGTTAGAGACGTAACCTGAGACGTTCCCCTTCAGGAACTCAAGCTGCGTCAAATGCTATGGGGGACAAAATGCCCACGATCCCATAGTTCCAGGTCCCTGCCTAGTGTGTGTGCTAGGATGAAAGGACAGAAGAGCCAGGAGAGACTCGCAGGTCGAAATTATAGAACCTGACAAAGGTTAGGGGCGTGGACCATCCCGCAGCGCTACAGATGTCCTGCATTGGAACACCTGACATGAAGGCCTTGGATGCAGCTATTCCTCGTGTAGAGTGGGCCTTGACCCCCAAAGGAGAGGGAAGACCCGAAGAGTCATAAGCAAAAGAGATAGCATCCACGATCCAGCGGCTGAGGGTCTGCTTGGAAGCAGGGAGACCCCTCTTAAGGGGACCATAGCAAACAAACAACTGGTCCGCTCTTCTCCACACGGCAGCTCTGTGGAAGTATGTGTCCAGCGCTCGAACTGGACACATACAATTAAGCTTCTGCTGGTCTGAATCCAGAAAGGGAGGAGGACAAAAGGCCTGGAGTACAACAGCCCGTGGTGCTGAGGAGGGGACCTTCGGAACATACTCAGAACGAGGGTAAAGAAAGGCTTTGGCCATGCCAGGCGCAAAGTCTAAATGAGAAGGGGCCACAGAAAGGGCCTGAAGATCTCCTACTCTCTTGAGAGACATTAACGCCAGAAGAAGGACTGTCTTAATAGTCAGATCTTCGATACAAAGAGCCTCTAGCACCACAGAGAGGTCCCAAGGACGTACCGGAGGCCTCCACTGAGCCACCACTGTAGGGGTCTCATATACAGCAGGCCAAAAGGTATCACGTTGGACGCAGCTGCCATGAGACCCAGCAGCCCCGGGGCCTCCATCCTTCTTCGGAACAATGAAGTACTGGCTGAGGAACCCGGATTCCCTGTCCTGAGGAGGGACCACCTCGATGGCCTCCTTCCTCAGAAGAGTGTCTACTTCTTGTTCCATTACCAGACCCTGCTCGGGGCCCACCAAAGCGGGAAAGACCCCGCTGAAAGGAGGCGGCGGAGCACCGAATTGAATGCGATAACCTTGCTCTACAGTGCTCAGGACGCATGCAGATACATTTGGCAATAGTTTCCACGCTGCAAAATAATCTACTAAGGGAACCAGCCTCTCGAGACCGCCCTCTGGATTTTTCTGAACTGCTAGCTCGGTGTCCTGTAACGGCACACCGCCAGGAACCAACTGAACTAACTGTTCTAAAGACAGTTAGTTGGCTAGCTCCCCAGCTCCGCTGCGTTTCTGGGCGGACTAAACTGAGGTGTGGGCTCACCGGAGACCACTGTGCCCTGGAACACTGGCAGGATTAGCACGTTGATCTCCTGAGGTCACTGGGGGGAGACGAACACTGTGGAATGCGGTGCTACCCGCTTTTCCCCAGTAGGGGCTGCCCTCAGCGGTCCTGCAAAACTGTCAGGACCACTTTTTCGAGGACTTCTTCGCCTGAAGCACAACCTGCAGGTTGGGCCTCGAGCGCCACTGATCTCGGTCCCAATGCGGAGGAGCCTGAGAGGCGACGCTCTATTTCTGAGATGCCCTGTGTAGGATCTGGTAGTCGGCTGGGGCTGCTCCCGCCCAGCAGCCCCAAGAGCTAGAATGCGACAAGGGAGAAACTTGTAACGTGGCTTGCTTTTATCAGTGACTTTCTTAGACATTGTGTTCTCAAATAAAATTTGTGCAAACTAGCATGAAAAAACAGAACACGACAGGACACATACAGACTGCTTCACTGAATAAAAAAAGCTAAATACCGGTTCCGGCACACATGCTTTTAAAGCTTCCTGGTCTGTGACGTCACCCACCCGTGACATCTCGCCTCCCTATTGGACGGATTACACATGTGATTCAGAGCAGGCTTACGCTGAAGGAGTTCCCCATAGCGTTTGATGCAGCTCAAGTTCCTGAAGGGGAACTTAAATGAGACACTCTGATCATAATTAGAGAACAGTTAGATACCTATAGACACCTCCAAGTTATTTGTGTCAATCTGGCACCTGGAATAAAAATTCTTTAATTCTTTAAATTTTGAGCAATGAAGATGCACAATATTTTAGAAAAAATCAAGTATTTATAGATTGTTATGCTAACCACGAGAGCTGAAGTCAAGAGCTGTCATTCCAACCACACAACAAAGCTGTTTGCAAGTGTTCATTTGGAACAACACAGACTCGTTAACTTTGCTGATAACGACAGAACTTGCAAACTTAGTTGGTTAGCGCTGCTTTTGGGAAGCGCACCACAGTCTGTGATTTTCAAGCAGTTCTGAAGAGCTTAATTAACTGGTTCAGGTGTGTTTAATTAGGGTTGGAGCTGAAGTCTGCTGGACAGCAAAATTAATTGTTTATTATTTATGCAGTGAATTATGAGTGACCCCTGAGGTCACACCCTACCCGCTGTCAAAGAAATTCTTCTCATAGGGGAGACTGCAAAGTGCAGAGGGAATATTACTGTATTTATTAGTTTTCTGTTTCAGGTTTAAAATATACTGTATGTCCATATGCCCATCAGTTTACATTGTACTGTGCCGCAATTCATTCTATTTTCCCATGCTGAGAGATAAGCAGATAAGCAGTATGTGTGTGAGAAAAGATCACATATGGTGTTAAAAAATAAAGGACATAGCAGATATAAACAGCTCCTATTCTCTGTTTTTATCTGAGCTCCATAAGATGAGGCATGTTACACCTAATTTATTGTAATTTACTGCTATCGGCAGGGAAATATGTTTTCCATATGCAATGGTCATTGAGTCCGAACAACTTGAAGTGTAGAGTTCTTTCGAAGTTTTTTTGAACATTCATTTCTTATTTGGTTCTACAGCGTTTGCTGATTTTTCTTTTGTCTACTTTCTTTCTTATTTGTATTTCATATAAACGTTCTACGTTTCTTATATTTATGTGGTTCCACAGTGTTTACCGATTTTCAGTTTTGTATACTATTTAAAATTTATGTAGGCCCAGCCTAAGTTATTTTATATTAGGCATATAGCATGTTGTAAGCTAATTTTATTTGTTTCGTTAATGAAAGTTCCATGATTAATCTATAGGCTAAGTGAGTTTAACGTTGTATTTTGTTGTTGCTTGAATGGGATTCAAGCAACTGACGCTAATTTAAAAGTGAAAGTAAAATGTGCCCTTGTCAGCGGCGTCTGGCGAAGGAGGAGTAGGGACGAGGAAATCAGGAACATGCACTTTAATAATATAATCCATACACAGGAACGAACAGGAACAGCAGGGAATCCACATGCAAACACAACGAAAATCAAACAAAAAGACTTTTTTGTTTGACAAACAAACGAGGAACTGAACCAAACTTAAATACCGAGACTAATGAGACGAGGACAGGTGAGAATGATTAAACAATGACGTCATAATCAGAAACGGAATAGGAAAGACCAAATAAGGACATATAAGGGAAAAACCAAAGAAACAGTCCACTGGGGTGTGACATGGCAGGTCAGGAAGCTCAGGGAGCCATGGCTGAGTACACAGTTCAGGCAGCCATGGTGGATCAGGGAGCTCGGGGAGCCATGGCCGAGTACACAGTCCAGGAGGGTAGCCCTCCCACAAAATTTTCTTGGGGGAAATAAGAGTATTGTCAGCCCGGGAGGGTACAGGAGGACCGGGCTTAGGAGGCACTGGCACCGGAGGGCGCTCGGGAGGAGCAGGCTCAGGAGGGCACTCTGGAGCCGCAGGCTCAGGAGGGCCCTCTGGAGGCGTAGGCCAGGAGGACGCTCGGGAGGCGCGGGCTCTGGAGGATGCTCGGGAGGCGCGGGCTCTGGAGGGCGCTCGGGCTCTGGAGGACTGGACAGGACCTGCGGAGACTTGGGAGGGCTGGACGGGACCAGCGGAGACGAAGGAGAGAATAATCGATATGGGTCCCTTGCGTCCTTATGGCATATGTGGGTTGCCATATTAGTAGCCGTTAGTCCAGAGCGCAGGGTGGCTGCAGGCTGACTCGAGCGCAGAGCGGCTTCCAGCCGATTAGAGCGCGGGGCGGCGGAAGGCCGACTCAAGCACGGGGCCACGGCAATCGTCAGGAGTTATGGAACCAAACAACCGGTCATCTTTCATCTGAAAACACGCGTTAATCATCGAATCGCTCCAACTCACCATGTGTAAAACGCTCAGAAATTCCTCCACGTACTGCTCCAACGGCCTCTCCGCCTGCTGGATGTTCATCAGGAACTCCTCAGCCCAGAACATATTTGTGGCGGTCGGGTCTTCTGTCAGCGGCGTCGTGTGCGGGAAGGAGGAGTAGGGACGAGGAAATCAGGAACATGCACTTTAATAATATAATCCATACACAGGAACAGGAACAGCAGGGAATCCACATGCAAACACAACGAAAATCAAACAAAAAGACTTTAAGACCCGACAAACAAACGAGGAACTGAACCAAACTTAAATACCCAGGCTAATGAGACGAGGACAGGTGAGAATGATTAAACAATGACGTCATAATCAGAAACGGAACAGGAAAGACCAAATAAGGACATATAAGGGAAAAACCAAAGAAACAGTCCACAGGGGTGTGACAGCACTGTGCATTTACAAGCTATTTAAAAGTGAAGGAAAGCAAGTGAAAAGAGGGAAATTGAAGATATGTGCCATTGAAGTTCAGAGCCAGTTTCCTACTTTCCTAACTGAGAAACATCTGATGTAGCCAAACAGTTAACTTGCAAAGCGGGAAAATAACGAAAAGAGAGTCCTCTCTATCAAGACGAGTTGAGAATGATGAGTCGCGACTCGCGAGGATATCGGGCTTACATTGAATTTAATTTACCCAAAACGTACTTATTCTATCCACTAAAATAATAAGATAATATAAATAAAATGAAAAAATATGAATTCTTTGATTTTTCATAGTTCAGACAAAATCATGATTGGATCCCCCATCCCAAAAAAAAAAAAAAAAAAATTAGCTTCACAAGTGTTTCATTATGATGAGCTCAACAGCTTATATTTAACATATCCTGATCACACTTCAGCAGATCACACCTCAGCTCAGAACACACCCATTCTTATTAGCTAAATAAAAAACAACTTTAATAATTTAATTTAACAAAATAACAATTGTAATATATCAAAGTTTAGTGAAAGAAATACTGAACTCTGCAGGGCTGCGGCTCTCCCGGACCTGAGTTCGCCACCCCTGCTCTAGACAATCTACAAGACGTAAATGACATTTTGTACTGTATATATTAGAAATGAAAGCTACAGATTGTACTGAATGGCAGCTTGCTTATTTTGCTCAAGGTAAGGATTTATAAAGTCCACATGTCATAGATGCTTCTAACCACAGGTCAAGAGCTGTCATTCCAACCACACAACTTTGTGATGCTGTGTGCAAGTGTTCATTTGAACTACAGTGTTGGAAAATACTGACTTGGTGAGCTATGCAACTTGGGCCACAGTGGTGGAGTTTTGGGTACATGGGGTGGCCAGGGGGGCTAAGGCTAATTCAGAGGGTCCATAGACCATGACAGAAAAATCAGTCTATAAGTCCAACCTGGCATTAAAAAGCATGAGTAAATCCTATGACTTCACATTTCCCAACATTAGCTTATATTAGATATTTCAAAGAATGCGAGCAACAAAACAGTTGCTGATAGCCATCGACTTCCATAGTGTGAAAAAGAATTCTCATTTTTAGGTGAACTATCCCTTTAACCTAACCATATTATGTCTTTCTCATCAGAATGAGTAATATATTGTCAAATCAACAAGTTTCACAAGTTTTGATCTTAAAACTATAAACAGTCCACAGAGAGGTGGATTCATGATCTTATAGCCTAAAACTTTTGAACAACAGTAATTTAATGTATATATTTTATTTGTTTAATTCAGAATCTTTGTAACTTCAATCAGTCAGAACTGCTCAAATTACAAATACTACAACTACTAACAATGCATGTAATTTTTTTTTTTACATGTCTAGAACTCACAGTTTGTCCAGTGTGAAAAAAGAGCTTCACAAGTGTTTCATTATGATGAGGTCAACAGTTTATATTTAACATATCCTGATCACACTTCAGCAGATCACACTCCAGCTCAGAACACACCCATTATTATTAGCTAAATAAAAAGCAATTGCACAATTGTAATATATCAAAGTTTAGTAAAAGAAGTACAGAAAGTAAGAAGTGCTGAGATATGAAGCATGTATATCAGAAGTAAAGAGCCTAAAAGAGAAACCAAATGCTTGTTTCAAATCCAGATGCAAAGATTATCAGAAAACCTAAATAAAACCTAAATCTGACTGGGCACTCAAACCTCTAGACAAACTACAAGACGTAAATGACATTTTGTACTGTATATTTTAGAAATGAACGCTACAGATTGTACTGAATGCCAGCTTGCTTATTTTGCTCAAGGTAAGGATTTATAAAGTCCACATGTCATAGATGCTTCTAACCACAGGTCAAGAGCTGACGTTCCAACCACACAACTTTGTGATGCTGTGTGTGAATGTTCATTGGAACTACAGTTTTGGGAAACACCGACTTGGTGAGCTATGCAACTTGGGCCACAGTGGCGGAGTTTTATACATGGGGTGGCCAGGGGGGTGGCTAAGGCTAATTCAGAGGTTCCATAGACCATGACAGAAAAAAAATAAATAAATAAATAAATCATTCTGAAAGTGATCCAAATGATATGTTCCCCTGTATCGTTATCATTATAGTCGTGATGTGCACTCTGCTATTCTCTTAAAGGGGTGGTTGATTGTGATTTCACTTTTTTTACTTTAGTTAGTGTGTAATGTTGCTGATTGAGCATAAACAATATCTGCAAAGTTGCAAGCCTAAAAGTTCAATGCAAATGGAGAGACTGTCTTTATCTTTGATTTATGGTAGTTTAATGCTTTCCGGTTCGGTGACATCACAAACCCAAATAATTACAAAAACTCTGCCCCCGGGTACATGTAACAAATGGGGCGAGGCAAGAAGAGGAATAATTGTTGCCATGTGATCAAAACTAGCAGTGCATGAAAAAATCTATTCATATATGAATCGCGATTCTGTTTTCTAACGCTTCTAAAGGATTCACAAGTTTCAAAATTAGTGTTGTAAAGCAGCAGTTTATAATCTTGTTTCATGCATCTCTCTGTGTCTCTCTTACACACACCCCCGGCTCAAGCCCTCCTAACCCTTTGAGATCTGACTAAACTGCCCTTTTGGTCTGATCTGGGTGCCCCAGGTTCAAGATTTCTGCCGAGGGGGACGCACGATTGTGCCCTCGTATTATACACTGTACAGACAGAGATTTTCCACATAGCTACGAGAAGCGTTAAACATGGACGCACACGCAGTTGCAGTGGTAGCGAGCAATACTTGATGGCAAACACTTCTCATTGTTACAAAATAAACAATAAACAATGCCAGCTTGCTTATTTTGCTCAAGGAAAGGATTTATAAAGTCCACATGTCATAGATGCTTCTGACCACAGATCAAGAGCTGTCGTTCCAACAACACAACTTTGTGATGCTGTGTGTGAATGTTCATTGGAATTGCAGTTTTGGGAAACACCAACTTGGTGAGCTATGCAACTTGGGCCACAGTGGTGGAGTTCTATACATGGGGTGGCCAGAGGGGTGGCTAAAGCTAATTCAGAGGGTCCATACACCATGACAGAAAATTAGTCTGTAAGTCCAACCTGTCATAAAAAAAGCATGAGAAAATTCTATGACTTCACATTTCCCCACAATAGCTATACATTCCTATTGTAACTTCAAATGTTAGTCTATTGGAACTTATTTCTATCATCTGATTAACCGACATTAGAACAAATAATCGGGGCCAGCTAACCAGTCTCAGCCCATTGTGCATTTTTGAGGAAGGGGCTTCATAAAAATAAGAGCATTCATCTGAGAAGGGACAGAGTGGTGTAGAGTAAAGGTAAATTATGTGAAAAAATTATACGTTGTAAGTCAATCTGTGGATGTGGTGAATGTTTTGTCTGATGGCGTTTCTTTCACTGGCTTTTGGCTGCTTTATTTTTTACTAACCACCAGGTCACACTGTTTTCGTCACACTCAAAGCTTTGAATCTTTTCCCGAAACAGTCAGAGGAAAATGTCAGTGCTTCACAAGTCCTCATTTGCCCAGCACTACTGTCAACTGTTGAATGAATAAGTGTCACGTCCCGCTTGTTTACTACCAACCGGAAGACGCTCCCACTTTTGATGCAAGGCCTCATGGGGCGTAGGGAACTTGTGGATAGCCTACAACTTTTGAACAACAGTAATTTAATTTATATTTCATTTGTTTAATTCAGAATCTTTGTAACTTCAATCAGTCAGAACTGCTCAAATTACAACTACTACAACTAACAATGCATGCGTCACAAACACACTGATACGGAGGAGACGAGAGGTGAGTAGCAATCTAAAGTCTTATTGACAAGCTTGGTAGTTGAACAACAGGAGATAAACAGAGTAAAAGGTTCGTAACTGAATGACTTTGAAGCCTAGAGATGAATAAGAGTCCAGGTATTGAGCCACGCCAAACACCAGCGAACAACGGAGAAATCCACGTGGAGAGTAGCATAGAGTCCAGAGTAGCGTTAGCATGTGAATGGTAGACCAGACAATGAGAGAATGAACGAGAGTCTCTTTTATAGGGCGTGGCTCAATGACTAACAGGTGCAGGTAGTTAGAATTCGGGTGAAGATGAACGAGTGGGCGGTGCAACCGGAGGTGTGGCAGATGGAGGTGGCTGTGGTGAATGCCTGACACTACCCCCTCCTCCAGGGGCGGCTCCCGATGCCCTTACACGACACCGAGGGCGAACACAACCACGAGGAGCAGGACGATCCGGGTGACTCTGGTGGAAGTCTAGTAGTAAGGTGGGATCTAGTATGTCGTCTCTGGGCACCCAGGATCGCTCCTCGGGTCCATACCCCTCCCAGTCCACGAGGTATTCTAGGTGGCCCCCTCGACGCTGTGAGTCCAAGATCTCATGGACTGTAAAGATGGAAGCTTAGTCCAGGACTTCTGGAGGAGGAGGTTCCGCTTCAGCTCCCGTGTGATCTGTGGCAGAGGGAAAGGGTTTTAGGAGTGATACATGGAACGTGGGGTGTATGCGGTACCTTGCGGGGAGCTGAAGCTGGAAGGTGACATCGTTGATCTGCCTCAGGATCTTGAATGGACAAATATAGCGGGGACACAGCTTGCGGCAGAGTAGACGTAGACGCAGGTCACGGGTGGACAACCAGACCTGATCCCCAGGTTGGTAAGCGGGAGCAGGTCTTCTTCCGCGAATCGTGTGCTGTCAAACTGCCCGCTGGAGACGGTGATGAGCTGAGTCCCACACTCTCCCGAAACCAGTGGTCTGGTTCGCACAGACGAGTACGCACTGGAAAGGTGTTAAGCCGGTGGTATCTTGGTGAAGAGAGTTCTGTGCGTACTCAGCCCACGGGAGGAACCTGCTCCAGCTGTGCTGATCCTCGTGACAGTATGCCCTGAGGCAACGTCCCAGCTTTTGGATCTTTCTCTCGGTCTGGCCATTGGTCTGTGGATGGTAACCGGAGGAGAGGTTAACAGAAACACAGAGTAGCTTAAAGAAAGGTTTCCAGACATGAGAGATGAATTGAGGTCCTCGGTCCGACACGATCTCCTCGGGCAAGCTGAAGTGACGAAACAGCTGCTGGAAGAGATGTTCAGCAGTCTCAAGTGCAGTGGGCAACCCCTTTAGCGGGAAAACACTTGCACATCTTGGAGAAACGATCAACCAATACAAGTATACAGGTGTTACCTTCGGAGCTCGGGAGATCGGTCACAAAGTCCACTCCTATATGGGACCAGGGCCTCTGTGGAATGGGTAGTGGTACCAGCTTTCCTGTGGGAAGTTGACGGGGAGATGTAGACATAGTACAGACAGAGCAGCTTTGGACGTACCTGATGGCATCACAGCGCATACTGGTCCACCAGTAACGGGACTGGAGGAGCAAGAGGGTCTGTTGGCTGCCTGGGTGTCCAGAGCCCAGAGACTGATGAGCTGCGCCCAGAAGGGGCAGACGTTGGGAGCGAGGAACGAAGATCTTCCCTTCTGGGCATTCCGGCGGAGCAGGCTCCTGGAGGGTGGCTTGCCTGATGGTTTCATCCTGATCCCAGAGGATGGGGCTGACGATCAGGTTGGAGGGAATGATGGGTCCGGGTTCTGAAGGGGAATTGGAGGAGAAGTGTCATGAGAAAGCATCAGCAGAAATGTTCTTGGAACCGGGTCGATATGTGATCTTGAAGTTGAAGCGTGTGAAGAATAACACCCAACATGCTTGTCTGGGGTTGAGACACCTTGCATCTCGGAAGTACTGGAGATTTGTGATGGTAAACGGATGAGCTGATCCCTCCAACCAGTGTCGCCACTCCTCCAGGGCTAGCTTGATGGCTAGTAGCTCTCTGTTGCCCACATCATAGTTTTGCTCCGCCGGAGACAGCTTACGTGAATAGAAGGCACAGGGATGGAGAAGAGGAGGCTCGCCGACCGCTTGGGATAGTACCGCACCCACTCCAGTGGTGGAAGCGTCGACCTCTACCGTAAAGGGAAGTTCGGGATCTGGGTGATGTAGTAAGGGTGCGGTACTAAAGATCTCCTTGAGCCGTTGGAATGCTTCGTGGGCAGCGGGTTTCCAGATGAGCTTCTTCGGTGTACCCCTCAGGAGGGAGGTTAACGGAGCCGTGATGGAACTGTAGTTCTGGATGAAGCGTCCGTAGAAATTTGAGAATCCCAGGAAGCGTTGAAGTTCTTTGACTGTGAGGGGTTGTGGCCATTCTTGAATCGCAGATACTTTCCCCTGATCCATCTGCACGCCCTCAGCATTGATGTAACCCAGGAACGGTACTGATGGACAATGGAATTCACATTTTTCAATCTTGAGGTAAAGGCTGTGCTGTCGTAGCTTATGGAGGACCTGCTGGACATGCTAGCGATGTTCGGCCAAGTTCCGGGAGTAAATCAGAATATCTTCTATGTAGACAACAATGAACCGATGGAGGAACTCCTGGAACACCTCGTTCATAAACGTTTGGAAGATGGATGGGCTGATGGATAAGCCGTACGGCATGACCCGGTACTCATAATGTACTCATAATGTACGTCACAAAGGCCGTCTTCCATTCGTCTCCCGCATGAATACGAACGAGGTTATAAGCACTCCGCAGGTCCAGCTTTGTGAAGACTTGGGCCCTACGAAGCTCTTTGAGGGCAGCTGGAACCAGAGGGAGCGGATATGCCTGCTGTCTGATCTGGGAATTGAGTTGATGGTAATCGATGAAAACGTAAACCTTCACCCTTCGTGTCCACGAAGAAGAAACTTGAAGCAGCCGGTGAGGTAGATGGTTGGATAAAGCCTTGACTTAGAGCCTCTACAATATACTCCTCCATCGCCTGGCGCTCCGGGATGGACAGAGGATATACTCGCCCCTTGGGGAGCTAGGCTCCAGGCAGCAACTCGATGGCTCAATCCCATGGCCGATGCGGTGGTAAATGGGTGGCTGCTTGCTGAAAACATCCTGGAACACCATGTACTCAGCTGGGACTTCAGGGGTGAACGATGGTTCCGGACTTTCCACCAGGGTTGACGACAGCAGAACTGGAACAGATGGTGAAGATGGTAAGTTGGTGAGAGTGCTCACTCCAACGAATGACGTCGCAGGTTCCCAGCTGAGTTCAGGACGATGTTTTAAGCCACGGGCATCCCAGGATGATACTGACGGTGGAATCCTCCAGTACCAGAAACTTCATTTCTTCCGTGTGAAACAGTCCAACTTGTAGGGTGATGAATGGTGACGAATAACGTACCGTCCCACATCCCAGTGGCTTTCCCTGTATTGTCTTAACTGCAAGCACTTGGAAATGGCATCGACGGGGAAGTTGAAGCTGGTTTAAGCAGTCCTGGGAGATGAAGTTGCCGGAGGATCCAGAGTCTACCAGAGCAGAAACATACAGAAGAATTAGAAGTATGCAACGTTACAGGCAGTAATGCAAGTGAGGTAGTTTTTTTTACCTCTGTGGAAAGGGTACTCACCACGGGGCGTGGGGGTCTGATGGGGCAGGTACATAATACGTGACCAGGTTGTCCACAGTAAAGACAATCCATTAGAAATGTGGCGATTCCTTCCGGTGCGAGACAGGCGAGTTGTCAATTTGCATGGGTTCTGATATTGGGGAGCTAGCAGCCACCGAGGCGAGCTAAGGAGCAGTTACTGAGGGCTGGCAGGCAGCTAGTCGCTGGGAAACCCAGGTGGTTCTCTGTAGGAAAGACTCCAGTCCAATGCGGTCATCATACAATGCCATCGTGGCACGAATGTCGGGGTTGAGTCCCTGTCTGTAGGCTCCCAGCAGCGCAGTCTCATTCCAGCCGCTAGCCGCTGCCAGCGTACGGAAGTGAAGAGTGTAATTGTTAACAGAAGTACCTTGTTGAAGACGGAACAGTTGATCGGAAGTGGTGAATGTACTGCTGAAAACCTCAGAGAAATGGCTCGTAAACTGTTCGTATAATTGAATAATGGGATTATCAGAGTACCAGATAGCTTTTGCCCACTGTAGGGCCTTACCAGAGAGCAACGAGATGAGGAAGGCGCCCTTAGCACTCTCCGAGGGAAATAAGCGTGGTTGCATCTGGAAGTTGACTTGGAGTTAAAAAAAAAAAAAACACAACACACAACACACAACAACACTACACTCACCCGCCTCGCCTGCAAACGTGGCAGGCATGGCCATGGGAGATCCTGAGGCAGATGGTGGCACAGGTGTGGGTTGAAAAGCTGCCTTGAAGGCATTCACCAACTCGGTGAGAGGATTCGGTGCAGCTGGTGCGTCGGTGCTCATATTTCCTTTTGTATCAGTCTGGTCTTCTGTCACAAACACACACTGATACGGAGGAAACGAGAGGTGAGTAACAATCCAATCCAAAGTTTTATTGACAAGCTTGGTAGTTGAACAACAGGAGATAAACAGAGTAAAAGGTTCTTAACTGAATGACTTCGAAGCGTAGAGATGAATAAGAGTCCAGGTATTGAGCCACGCCAAACACCAGCGAACAACAGAGAAATCCACATGGAGAGTAGCATAGAGTCCAGAGTAGCATTAGCATGTGAACAGTAGACCAGACAATGAGAGAATGAACGAGAGTCTCTTTTATAGGGTGTGGCTCAATGACTAACAGGTGCAGGTAGTAAGAAATCGGGTGAAGATGAATGAGTGGGCGGTGCAACCGGAGGTGTGGCAGATGGAGGTGGCTGTGGTGAATGCCTGACAGCATGCAAAAGTTGTTTTTTTTACATGTCTAGCTAGGAACTCACAGTTTGTCCAGTGTGAAAAAAGAGCTTTACTATGGAAGCATATGTGTAGCAAAATTCAATTTGCAATGCAATATGCAAAATGGCAATACAATATGCAAAATGACAATGCAATATTCAAAATGGCAACGCAATATTCAAAATGGCAATGTAATTCTGTATTTAAATTTACATTTTCCATCACTTCCCACACGTGCAAAATTTGGTGCAGAATGAAATTAAAAATTAAATTATATTATTTACATTTGCCATTTCCAACAGTAGTCTTAAGTTGTAAAGTGCATACTATTTTAATGCTTTATAAGTAGCAAAATTAAAATGAAAATGTATAACCCAAATTGATTTGATATGTGTAACGTGTCCAAGCAGAAACAGTAGCAAAATTATCATTTAAATGTTATTTGTCCTAAATGCATTTAGACTAACAGTTAGGACACTTACGATTGCATTTTCATCATGACGCCGTGGGATATTTGTAGCAAAATTCAATGCGGCTTTGAAAATGCATTCCGAGCTGACCACGCCTACCCTACGTCAATCATTGCGTCAAGGCGGGGATTGGCGGAAGCGCGTTACGTTTAGATCGTTTGAAACATGGCGGCTGGAGATCTGATAAGATCGTTGAATGCATTGGCAGATGAAGTGGAGCGTGAACAGAGAAATAATGTTTCATTAGATTTTTACGCGTATGTAGGTGACAGGACAAGATCAATATTGGAGCATCTTGCAGAATTGTCGGCCTTAACAGGCCTCGACACTCGTTTGGCTGCTGAACCCTTGAGAGGGGTGGAAGATCGATTATCTTCGTCTCTGTCAAGGGGAGTGGGACGACCGGTGTTACGGTTTAACTGGTGACCAACTTCCTGGTTCAGGTCATCCGCACCAGATGTGATGGAACGACCGTGGCAGATTCGCCGATTCTGAAAGCACAAACTGACGTGATATTAAGCTGTCTAATAAACGCACACTTGATCATTACATGATTTTGGTATTCTTGTAAAGATTACAAATGATTGGTATGATGGCCCGTAGCGGCAGAACTACGGAAATAATAAAAAAAAAAGCTTGTTTGGCATGGGTTTCAAACACACGCAGAAAGCAGTCGTGCTATGAAACGACAGTAACGAACGCAATGAGCTATTGAACTACGTTGAATCAGCTACTGATATCTGGATTCAAGTAGGATTTTACTCTCAGCGTGACATTATGCAACTGGCTGAATCAAGAAAATGTGCCAGATATCAGCAGCTGAATCAGCGTAGTTCATTAGCTCATTGCGTTCGTTACTGTCGTCTCGTAGCGCCACTGCTTTTTGCGCGTGTTCGAAACCCATGCCAAACAAGCTTTTTTTTTTTTTTATATTATTTCCGTAGTTCTGCCGCTACGGGCCATCATACCAATCATTTGTAATCTTTACAAGAATACATGTAATGAGCAAGTGTGCGTTTATTAGACAGCTTGATATCACGTCAGTTTGTGCTTTCAGAATCGGCGAATCTGCCACGGTCGTTCCATCACATCTGGTGCGGAGGACCTGAACCAGGAAGTTGGTCACCAGATAACACGGTCACCAGTTAAACCGTAGCACCGGTCGTCCCACTCCCCTTGACAGAGACGAAGATAATCGATCTTCCACCACTCTCAAGGGTTCAGCAGCCAAACGAGTATCGAGGCCTGTTAAGGCCGACAATTCTGCAAGATGCTCCAATATTGATCTTGTCCTGTCACCTACATACGCGTAAAAATCTTATGAAACATTATTTCTCTGTTCACGCTCCACTTCATCTGCCAATGCATTCAACGATCTTATCAGATCTCCAGCCGCCATGTTTCAAACGATCTAAACGTAACACGCTTCCGCCAATCCCCGCCTTGACGCAATGATTGACGTAGGGTAGGTGTGGTCAGCTCGGAATGCATTTTCAAAACCGCATTGAATTTTGCTACAAATATCCCGCGGCGTCATGATGAAAATGCAATCGTAAGTGTCCTAACTGTTAGTCTAAATGCATTTAGGACAAATAACATTTAAATGATAATTTTGCTACTGTTTCTGCTTGGACACATTACACATATCAAATCAATTTGGGTTATACATTTTAATTTTAATTTTGCTACTTATAAAGCATTAAAATAGTATGCACTTTACAACTTAAGACTACTGTTGGAAATGGCAAATGTAAATAATATAATTTAATTTTCAATTTCATTCTGCACCAAATTTTGCACGCGTGGGAGGTGATGGAAAATGTACATTTAAATACAGAATTACATTGCCATTTTGAATATTGCGTTGCCATTTTGAATATTGCATTGTCATTTTGCATATTGTATTGCCATTTTGCATATTGCATTGCAAATTGAATTTTGCTACACATATGCTTCCATACTTTACAAGTGTTTCATTACGATGAGGTCAGCAGTTTATATTTAACGTATCCTGATCACACTTCAGCAGATCACACCCCAGCTCAGAACACACCCATTATTATTAGCTAAATAAAAAGCCACTTTAACAAAATAACAATTGTAATATATCAACGTTTAGTGAAAGAAGTACAGAAAGTAAGAAGTGCTGAGATATGAAGCATGTATATCAGAAGTAAAGAGCCTAAAAGAGAAACCAAATGCTTGTTTCAAATCTAGATGCAAAAATTATCAGAAAACCTAAATAAAACCTGAATCTGACTGGGTGCTCAAACCTCTAAACAAACTACAAGACGTAAATGACATTTTGTACTGTATATATTAAAAATGAAAGCTACAGATTGTACTGAATGCTAGCTTGCTTATTTTGCTCAAGGTAAGGATTTATAAAGTCCACATGTCATAGATGCTTCTAACCACAGGTCAAGAGCTGTCATTCCAACCACACAACTTTGTGACGCTGTGTGTGAATGTTCATTGGAACTGCAGTTTTGGGAAACACTGACTTGGTGAGCTATGCAACTTGGGCCACAGTGGTGGAGTTCTATACATGGGGTGGCCAGGGGGGCTAAGGCTAATTCAGAGGGTCCATAGACCATGACAGAAAATTAGTTTGTACGTCCAGCCTGTCATAAAAAAGCATAAATAAATTCTATGACTTCACATTTCCCCACATTAGCTATACATTCCTATCGTAACTTCAAATGTTAGTCTATTGGAACTTATTTCTCTTATTTCTATCATCTGATTAACCAATGTTAGAGCAAAAGATCTAACATTACCTTAAGGCCGGTTCACACCAAGAAAGATAACAATATCTATAACTATAACTGTGCGTCCACACCAATGAACAATAACTGTCTGTTTTTGTTGTATTTACACAACTTCAACCAGTAGATGTCCTTAGCATGCATGTTTCGAGCACATCTAAACAGTGAAATGACCCAGATAGCACACATACGTATACAAGATGTCCGTTAAAGATCTCTTGATTTTTTAAACAAAATAAACAATTACTTTACAAAACTGCTACAACATATTCATGTGTTCTGCTTTATTATAACTGTTATCAGGATTAAATCGTATATATAAAAGCTAACATGAGCACTAGCATTTACAAATCAAAAACATACCATTCTGAAACGTCCTGTAAGAGCCATGCTCACACAGGTTCTGCGCAATCCTCTTCACTAATATTCTCTGGGTCTCATTCGGACTCAAATTGATAAACAACATTGACGACGCCATTGTTTATAATACAACCGCAGCGCATGTGAGGAGCGGGACGTTTATGAGCACGCTTTAGCGGTTTAGTGAATCCCAACACACTGGGCCAGCTAACCAATCTGAGCCCATTGTGTACTTTTGAGGAAGGGGCTTCATAAAAATAATAATATTCAATAATAACTTCAATCAGTCACAACTGCTCAAATTACAAATACTACAACTACTAACAATGCATGTAAAAGTTGTTTTTTACACCTCAGCTCAAAACACATTTTTATTAGCTAAATAAAAAGCAACTTTAACAAAATAACAATTGTAATATATCAAAGTTCAGTGAAAGAAGTACAGAAAGTAAGAAGTGCTGAGATATGAAGCATATGTATCAGAAGTAAAGAGCCTAAAAGAGAAACTAAATGCTTGTTTCAAATCCAGATGCAATGAAAGCTACAGATTGTACTGAATGCCAGCTTGCTTATTTTGCTCAAAATTATGTTTTTTTTTTTTTTTTTTGTTTTTTAATCGAAGCATTAACATGTTAGACTGCACCCCATTAACAAGAATCAGTCAACTTTAAATTTGAAACGTTTTTTTTTTTTTTTTTAAAGTTATAGTTATCGTTCTTGGTGTGAACAGGCAATATTAAGTCAACGTCAAATTGATGTGAAATACTGACGTCAACCTAATGCTACAAGCATGCCACACCTATTTTTGGGAAGTTTCTCCAATTCTTCTTTACAGTACCATTTATCTTTTCCTCAATTCTGACTAGTCTCCCAGTTCCTTCTGCTGAAAAACATCCCCGCAGCATGATGCTGCCACCACCATGCTTCACTATAGGGATGGTATTGGCCAGGTGATGAGCGATGTTTCCTCCAGACATAACGCTTGGCATTCAGGCCAAAAGAGGTCATTCTTTGTTTCATCAGACCATAGAATTTTGTTCTTCAAAGTCTGAGAGTCCTTTAGGTGCCTCTTGGCAAACTCCAGGCAGGCTGTCATGTTCCTTTTACTGAAAAGTGGCTTCTGTCTGGCCACTGGTGGAGTGCTGCAGAGATGGTTGTTCTTCTAGAAGGTTTTCCTCTTTCCACAGAGAAATGCTGGAGCTCATCGGGATCTTGGTCACCCCCCTGTCTAAGGCGCTTTTTCCCCCCGATCGCTCAGTTTGACCAGGCGGCCCGCTCTAGGAAGAGTCCTGATGGTTGCACACTACTTCCATTTACGGATGATGGAGGCCACTGTGCTCATTGGGACCTTCAATGCTGCAGAAATGTTTCTGTACCCTTCCCCAGATCTGTGCCTCGATACAATCCTGTCTCGGAGATCTACAGACAATTCTTTGGACTTCATTGCTTGGTTTGTGCTCTGACATGCACTGTTAACTGTGGGACCTTATATAGAAAGGTTTGTGCCATTCCAAATCATGTCCAGTCAACTGAATTTACCACAGGTGGACTCCAATCAAGTTGTAGAAACATCTCAAAGGCTGTGACTCGTTAAAGGATGTGTTTTTTTTTGTTTGTTTGTTTTTTATTTTAAATAAATTTGCAATGATTTCAAACTAAGTTCTTTCATGTTGACATTATGGGGTATTGTTTGTAGAATTTGGTGAAAAATATTTTTTTTATCTATTTTGGAAAACAGCTGGAGCATAACAAAATGTGGAAAAAGTTAAGCGCTGTGAATACTTTCTGGGTGCACTGTCGTTTATCGTTCAAAATGCCCTCAGATGTTCATTCATGTTTATTTCATGCTAATTAGAAGGCACTCCTGCTTTGCTTGAACTAAGGAAGCACATGCGAACTGTCATGACATTAAAGAGCTCCAAAACTATATTTATCATATGAAATTCTTAATAAAACAAACAGAATATGAGTATGATATATAGGCCTAGTGACTGCCCTGCACTCAAAAAAAACAAAAAACAAACAAACAAAAAAAGATGCTAAATAGCACTAAAAGTGGTTCATTGACTCATAATCATAGGAAAACAACTTTAAGTGATATATAACACCTATCTTTAAAAAAGATAGTTCTTTTAAAATCATCACCTTTGTCAAATTTGTGCTATGTAGAACCAGAATAAAAACCTAATTCTCCAGTTTTTGTGTGTCTGTGTGTGTGTGTGTGTGTGTGTGTGTGAGTAGTGTTAACCAGCAGTCTAAAGAGTCACTTGATTTTTTCACTAGTCACTTTTCAAAGGTAAAAGGGACTGGGAATAAATTCATTTATATGTCTTTTGTTTAATTCAGAATACATCTTACAACTGGAACTTTCATAGAGTCAGAACTGCCCAAAACTTGTGTGTAAAGTTTTTTTAGCCTTTGTTTGTCCAATGTGAAACCACAAACAGATATTCACAAGTGTTGCACTAGATGAGCTCAACAGTTTAGTTGAGCAGACCACACATCAGGTGTGATACTTCAGAAAACACACACACACATTATTAGCGATATAAAAAGCCTTGTCATCTGTTTGAAGAGTCATTGGTGCTGGCTGAGAGCAGAAGACTTTTCTGTTGTTCTCATCATTGCTCCTGAGCTCCTGTAAAATAAGAGAAATAAAACAGGCAACAGTATTTTCAGGTAAGAGTGGGGCTAAAGTAAGGTCATTGTGCAATGACCTTGTACAATGTTTGGGAAACAGGTCAAAAGAATGTTTCTTGGAAAATTCGCAGTACATTAAATAAAGACCATAAAGTTGCTGTCTGGGTGTACACTGACCCACAGTCTAAAATATATGTAAAATTCAACAATGACACCGGTAATGGCAAACAAAACTACACAGGCGAGACATACAAATGGTATTCACTTCTCTTTCTGTTAACAGATGCGATACAGATTTTGAAGAAAAAACAAAATGCATGTTTTAAAACTTATCATGGTACAAATGTTAAATTTAATGGGCATGTATGCAGAGCTTAAAGTTTTGGAAATGTATCTTGTTTTGAAATATTACAAAATATTCTAGGACTCCTTATGAGGCAGAGGTTCTGATTCCTCCATATGAGATGTTTAATATTATTGCTAAAAAAAAAAAAAAAAAGGCAGATCAGCCTGATCTCTTGTGTGAGACTGTGTTTGTGTTGAACAGCACAGCAATAAGTGACCTGAACTGTGCTCTATGCAAGAAACCAACCAAGACCATAAAGTACTATGGACTGCAGTGAACAAAGTTATTTGAATTTACATGATATAGTCATGTACGTACAGGAAAAAAAAAATGTGTTCAAGTACTAACCATTTAACCTACTGCATGTTTCTTGTTGTTATTGAACATCGTCTTGTTAAAAACATTGTCTTGTTGCGCTTAAGCTTTTTTCAGATTTAACTTCTGTCAACCAAATAAATCTCTCAAAGCATCTTATTTGCTCTTATAATTCTCTTTGATAACAAAACATTTTGTAATTGCATGTTATGGTAGAAACATAAATCAAAGAGGCCGACTGGGAACTTTTACATCTGGAAATTACGAGATTATGAAAAACATCATTATCCTGTGATGAAAACCTTGACCTAGGGAATTACCATTACATACTACACGAGTTAAAATTTTATTTATATATTTTTCATTTTTTTTTAAATTAAAATTAAAGTAAATGATATGTGCAATTAATGTTTTGGAAAACAAACAAACAAACAAACAAAACAAAACAAAACAAACATTAACAAACATTAATATAGGGAGATATAGTATGCATGTAATAAAAAGGCCAGGATTTCACAAAACTTTAAAATACAACTTCAATTTTACAATATTACTTGAACAGTTTGGAAAACTAGTTCAGTCAAAATATTTATAAAGGCTTTGAATCTTTGTGAATCAGCACTTTGAATGCACACAAAACATGGCCTGAATGTGGCCCCAAGCTGTGGCTCACCTCTTAGAAGCAGCAAATCAAGAATCTACTGGGTTACATTTTATTTCAATAGTCACTTTACACATTCTGCTAACTACTAGTTAAAGTAACTTATAGTTCATGTTGACTTGATGAATTTTTTTGTTAGAAAGAGAGCTTTAAGCGGATGTACTGAGATATTCACAACTGACTGGACTGAGAATAACTGACAGTGCTAGACATTACTGTATTTTTACTTCCTCTTACAATATACAGGACCCATGTATGCATTAATGTTTTTCCTGATCACTTACAACACTGCAACAGCAAAGTGTTTTGTTTTAGTAATATAAGTTTTGAAATATGGCTGTGTTTACTGTTTGATAGTGCTGTCCTGACCTCTTTTGGGGCTCTTATGCATTCATTGTCATCGATATAATCTTCAAGGCTTGAACCCATGTCATTCCTGTTTTCTGTCATACACAATTGGTTACTATTTTCCATTTTGCATTCTCATTATTTCTCCACATTGTGAGTGATTTTTCAAATTTCAGATTTATTCTCAACAATTAGCCAGTTCAACTCAGTTTTCTCCTTGTTTTGCAACTGAGTCCTACTATTACCAGATCATTTTTAGGCATGCCTCACTTAGTAGCATAGGCCTTTTTATTTATTTATTTATTTAAAGGCTTTTGTGCCTTTAATGGATGGGGCAGGCACAGTTTTTGTGGTTTTCATTGTGTATACACTCTTAAAAATAAAGGTGCTTTAAAAGGTTCTTCACAGTGATGCCATAGCAGAACTGTTTTTGGTTCCACAAAGGACCATTTAGTCAAATTTTCCTTAAGGAACATCTCGGTTTTTTTTTTTTTTTTTTACCTTTTCTTACCTTACCTTTGTATTGTTAAGAATATTTTTGTCAGAGCAGCACTTAAACAACTGTTAATTTTAAAACCAATATATTTCTAAACTCTTCTGCTTGTGTCTGAGCAAGAGGTGCAGATACATTTTGTTATAAGCCTTAAACTTTAATAGTATTAGTTAGGCTATCTGACCTGAGAAAAAGCTCCAGTTTTTACAACAATGCTATCCCCCAGAAACAGCCAGAAATGCTTAAGAATTTGGATCTCTTTCTGACTGCCTGCACTGTGCTGAAGAGTGATGCTTTTGCTAAAGTTCAGGACAAGTATTCAGTCATGACAACTCTCTGAGGGTTTGGCATTGTGATAGATATTATGACAATGTTCATGTGTTTGGTCTTGACAGAATAGATCTGCTACGCTGCTGCAGAGTACAGAGACTTGCTACTGGCAGTACATCCACAGACATGCTGCTGCTACACATATAGCATGCATGAAAAGACCCATAGCAGATCTATATAGGTGGAACTGGATGAGGTGGAGGACCTGCAGAGTCCAATCAGCTCAAGCCATTCTAGATGATGTCACTGTTTGCAGACTGCATTAAGACCCTATCAGCCAGCGCCATCTAGTGTTTCATAACTGAACTTTATTTATATCCACCTGCAGAGCCAATATGAAATACTTGGCTACTTTTGAAATGTAATGCTTTAGACCATTGTTACAAAATTTAAATTTCTGGAAACATTACTCTACTTATCACTAAGAATATTTTTGAGTATGGAGGAGTGAAATTTTGCCTTCCATACACCTTCAAGATCATGACTGCTTGATAAAGGGGTTCAGGGACAGAAACTTCTGGACCACAAAATCAGTCTTAAGTAGCAAGGGTATATTTGTAGCAACAGCCAATAATACATTGTATGGGTCAAAATTATTGATTTTACTTTTTTATGGCAAAAATTATTAGGATATTAATGTCTCTAAAATATTTTATTAATACTTGAAAAGTGTTTAACTTTTCAAGATGGCGTCGCACATAGCAGCCACTGTGCTTAGCTCTCCAGTTGTTTTAGTGTTTTCCTGTTTTTTTGTTTTGCAAACACGGTCAGTTTTACAGAGGATGAACTGCTGAACATTCGGCAGAACACACCACAAAATTTCCTACCGGTTTTCGATTATTCGGAGGTTTTGCTGAACATCGTAGTTGGCGGAGCGGCGTCGCTGATTAAGCGCTTCAGGACTCGCAGGAGGGGAAAGCGAGCCGGCGCGCTCGTGAAGCTTAGACAACGCGGATTCCGTACGGCGCTGCCTAGCATACATCTGGGGAATCTCCGCTCTCTACCCAACAAAACGGATGAACTTCTTATGCTCACTCGGACAAATAAGGATTTTTCAAAATCCGCTGCTCTGTGCTTCAGGGAAACCTAGCTGAATGACGCGATACCGGACAGGGCGCTTCATCTGCCGGGCTATCAGCTGTTTAGAGCGGATCGCGACACAGAATCAACGGGGAAATCGCGTGGCGGTGGGACGTGCTTTTACATCAATGAGAGGTGGTGTACAGATGTAACGGTGTTAAAGAAGATGTGCTGTTCCGATCTAGAAGCGCTTTTCATTAACTGTAAGCCGTTCTATTCGCCACGAGAGTTTTGCTCGTTCATTCTCGTGAGCGTCTACATTCCACCGCAAGCTCACGTGAACCTGGCTCTACAGCAACTCACCGATCAGATCGCAGACACGGAGCAAAAACAATCTGACTCTGTTTTAATCATACTTGGGGATTTTAACAAAGCAAATCTCTCCCGTGAACTGCCCAAATACAGTCAGCATGTTACATGTCCCACCAGAGACAGTAATATATTTGACCACTGTTACACCACAATAAGGAATGCATATCACTCTGTCCCACGGGCAGCTTTGGGACTCTCTGATCACTGTTTGGTTCATCTTATACTGACCTACAGGCAGAAACTGAAAACAGCTAAACCTGTATTAAAAACTGTAAGGAGATGGACCAACGAAACAGAGCGGGCTTTACAAGCCTGTTTCGAATGGATTGATTGGAGTGTTTTTGAAGCTACTGCAAACAATCTGGACGAACTCACAGAGACTGTAACTTCATATATCAGTTTCTGTGAGGATATATGTATTCCTACCAAGACTTATTTAACAATCAACAATGATAAGCCATGGTTTACAACAAACAAAAGCCAAAGAGGATGCCTACAGAAAAGGGGATAGAGTCTTGTACAATCAGGCCAGGAACACACTGAATAAGGAGATTAGAGTGGCTAAAAGGACCTACGCAAAAAGGTTAGAATATCAGTTCACTTCAAACGAACCAGCTTCAGTGTGGAAAGGTCTGAAAACCATCACAAATTACAAGACACCATCCCCCAGCACTGAGGCAAACCAACGACTTGCTGAAGACCTAAATGAGTTTTATTGTAGATTCGATACCCCCCACACCCGTTTTGACAATCTCTTTTCACAACCACTAACACTTCCAACAACCCCCCTCTCCCCCCCTCCTGCTCTTCAGATCAGTGAAGACGAGGTGCGCCAGGTCTTCAGAAAGAACAAAAGAAGAAAGGCACCAGGCCCAGATGGTGTGACACCAGCCTGTCTGAAAACCTGTGCTGACCAGCTGGCCCCCATCTTTTCACAGATCTTCAACAGGTCTCTGGAGTTGTGTGAAGTTCCATCATGCTTGAAACGCTCCACCATCATCCCCGTCCCAAAGAAAACCAAGATAACAGGACTTAGCAACTACAGACCTGTGGCGCTAACGTCTGTGGCCATGAAGTCGTTTAAAAAAACTGGTTCTGGCTTATCTGAAGAACATCACTGCAACATCTGGACAGACCAGGGACTTATGTGAGGATCCTGTTTGTGGACTTCAGTTCGGCCTTCAACACCATTTTTCCTATGCTCCTCCAGACCAAACTAAACCAGCTCTCTGTTCCTAGCTCTATCTGTCAATGGATCACCAGTTTTCTGACAGACAGGCAACAGCTGGTGAGACTGGGGAAATCGATGTCAAGCAGCCGCACCACCAACACTGGCGCTCCTCAGGGATGTGTTCTCTCTCCACTGCTCTTCTCCCTCTACACCAATGACTGCACCTCCAAAGACCCCTCTGTCAAGCTCCTGAAGTTTGCAGACGACACCACACTCATCGGCCTGATTCAGGATGGTGAAGAGTCTGCCTACAGACAGGAGGTTAAAGAGCTAGCTGTCTGGTGCAGTCATAACAACCTGGGGCTTAACACACTCAAAACAGTGTAGATGGTCATAGACTTCAGGAGAAACCCCCCTGCACTCACCCCTCTCAGCATCATGGACAGTACTGTGGCTACAGTGGAGACATTCAAGTTCCTGGGATCTGTCATCTCCCAGGACTTGAAGTGGGTCACTCATATCAACTCCATTGTAAAAAAGGCCCAACAAAGGTTGTACTTCCTTCACCAGCTAAGAAAGTTCAACCTACCACAGGAGCTGCTAAAACAGTTCTACTCAGCCATCATCGAGTCTGTTCTCTGCACATCAATAACTGTCTGGTTTGGCTCAGCTACAAAATCAGACATCAGAAGATTACAGGCAATAGTTCGGACTGCCGAGAGAATTATTGGCGCTTCCCTGCCCACCCTTCAAGAACTTTATTCATCCAGAGTAAGGAAAAGAGCTCAGAAAATCACTCTGGATCCCTCACATCCAAGTCATCATCTCTTTGAACTTTTGCCATCTGGCCGGCGCTACAGAGCCCCAAACACCAGGACAACCAGACACAAGAACAGTTTTTTTCCCCAGTCAATTCTTCTTCTTATGAACAGTTAAATGTTCCCCCCATTGTGCAATATAATGTGCAGTAACTTTTTATTTATTAGTTACCACCCCCATCCTAGCACATCCCTGCATCTCTACCTCTTTCTATTCTATTCTATTCTATTCTGTCATCTATAACACAACTGTACATACCACCTATTTATTTCTCAATTTATTTTTCTAATTTTTGTCTATTTATATTTACATATGTGTATTTTATTCTCATCTTATTTTTCTAAGTTTTGTCTATTTATATTTACATATGTGTATTTTTTTCTCATCTTATGTTTATTGTCTGTATGTTGTTGCTGTCTCTGTGTACTGGAAGCTAATGACACTAAAACAAATTCCTAGTATGCGCAAGCATACTTGGCAATAAAAGCTCTTCTGATTCTGATTCTGCTATTTTGTAAATTTCCTAAAAGATTCAAAGCTTCGAGAGTGTCGAAAACAGTGCCATCTGGTGGTTAGTAAAAAATAAAGCATCCAAAGGCCTGTGAAATTAAATCCATTAAATAGATGGATTCATGTTGTGTGCACAAATAATAGCCTACAAATAATAATTTCCAAAATTGCATATAAAATATGAGACACCAGTGTTTCAGAAGTTTAGGACACATGTTTATTTAATAAGTTTTATTTGCTCTTTGGGCTTGTGTATATGCTTTATTTTTTAAATTAACTTTTTAAATAAACTTTTTTTCCCCCCAAGGTGTTTTTAGATTCCAGTGTTTCCTGTCATAGCTTGATTTTTAAAAACAGTATCATAGCTATATTATAAATAGCTAGAAATTACATACATTGATTGCTTAAAAAATACTAGAAAAACCTCTAAACACTTACAGTACAAGATTTTTAACATCTCTAAATTGTATAACTCCAAATAGCAGTTTTCAAAACTGTTTGCATGGACACGTTATCATGTAGTTTACTTTACTTATTTGTTCCACATGCTGGAAATACTTAAATAAACCCAACAAAACAGACTACAAATTCACTATTTTAAGGTTTCAACTTTAACTTCAACTTTGACTTTGGTGGTGTTAAGTTATAGAAATGTATGCATTATTGCTTTCTAGTGTGTTTTTGTTTTTTGTTTGTTTGTTTTTGTTTGTTTTTCATATTAAAATTCAACAAAATTATACTCCAGTAAAAAAGAAAAAAAAAAAAAAAACAACAGTGACAAAATACAAACAACATTATATTTGGTTTAAATTTACAAACAACATTACATTTGGTTTAAATTCACAAAACATAGAACTAGATGAGAACATAAATATTATCTACATGCACAAAACACATGACCATGGCTGATGTTCAGGAGGGACCTCTGAGGCATTCAGTCACATAATTCACACTTTATCTAAGAAAAAAAAAAAATCTGAAATTTTTTTTTTTTTTACAATTCTTCTCTTTTATTTGTTCTCTCTTTTTGTCCACAAATGGAATGTAACCCTGGGTTAATTTCTATTCCTATGTAGCCGGAAATGGGTGTGCTGTGCCTTTAAACAGGCAGGTGGAGCAACAAGCGGGGGGTTTTTTTAAGTCTCGCGATTGTTAAATTATCGTTTGTTCACGTTCCCTGGCGTTGCACTCCCTGTTGTTGGCGTTTGGAAGAACTGTGTGAGTGGTTTCTGCAAATTAATGTAAGTAAAGGCTTTGTGTGTTTTTAAAACTCACACGAATTCACACTTATACGAGTTGGATGTCGTTTTAGGAATTTTATTGTTGGTCGAAGAGCTGCATAGGTGTGTGCGTGTGGTTTTGACCAATTGATGTGAGTAGAGGTTTCTTAATTAGTGGTAATAAACACGAGTATAGATGGGCATGTATGCCTGTGTGTGTATGTGGATATATAAACCTTTAGATGTAATGTCACTTTAGGATCGTCTTCGTGTGGAGTGCGTATGATTCGTGGGGAATAACATCTCGGACACTGTTAGTGAGACGCTGTGTATTGTTGTGCCTTTCCTTCTACGAAGTGGTTGGCTTCTACCGGCTAGCAATATATTAATCCAAGGTATTGTATTTTTATATTTTCACTCTACATTGTGTATTCTGTGTATACTTTGGTGGATAATGATGGTATTATTGATTAGTGGCTGGGATCATGCTTATGTATTTGCGGGTATGAGTGTAAATATGGTGGACCGAAGTTGGTGCACTGAAGGATTTTGTGTCATTTAATATATTGGGATTGTTTTAAAATCCACAGTGTTGTGCACCAGTCCCCTCCTTTCTAAGGAAGTGATTGGCTTTACAGTTTAGCACTGCGCCTGATTCTCCTCCATGAGGTGGTCGCCTGCTACAGTTTAGTCCATTATATGGGCTGAGGTATGAGCATTTTTTATTAAGAGGGTTATTTAATAATTGTTGTTAAGGTACAATAATAATGTGATCTATTATGTTTTGTGGGAATATTTTAATCTGTGGTGTTATTTATAAATTGTTTATAATGTTCATTAAGTATGTAAGATGTTTACTGAAGACAAAATCTTATGTGTAAATTGCAGGCTTTTGGCTGATTGTTGCGCGGTGCACCACTGTTTCCTTTTTCCCACCATTTTGTTTTGTTTTTTGTTTATTTGACCATTTGTTGCAGTGGTGTATAGAGGTCTATTCAAATCTATGGGTGTCCATATTAACGTGATCTTATGTCTGTATGTTATTTGGGCTTAATGATTGGCCATATTACTGTAATCTTATGGTCTTGACAGGGTTTTGTGGAACTTTCCATGTACTGAAGTTTCTTTGGTTGCTTTGCGGTGTTTTGTGCCTGGGTGGAGTGATTTTTGTTTGGTGTAATTGATTTGTTTTTGGTTTGGGTTTTGTGTAAACTTTTTTTTTTTTTCTTTTTTTCCTTTTTTATCAGTACAGTGGTTGTCCAAATACAAGATTCTTTTGCAGTCCAGTACCATATCAGCCATTTTATTTATGTTGAAGGTTCATTTATGAACAACTGTATTCTTAGATTTGAAGTCAAACCAAAGTCGTAATATACCTGTTAAAGTGTTGGTTAATGAACATTGCTTTATTGAAATAAAATTGGCTTTTATTGCACTCTGGTTTCCAGGTTCTTTCAGTTGAACCGCCTGGGCGGGAGTTGGTTATATCAGGTCCCCCTAGCCTGTATATATAGGGGTGGCGTAGTCGTTACCCTTAACGTTGCCAAAAGCAAGACATTACATCCTGGTGGTTTCGGTTACACCTATAGTATATGTTGTTATTAATTTCATCATTTATTTATTCACATTTTCATTATTCAGATATTTCATATTTGTTTGTATTTATTTTATTATTTATTCTTTGCTTGTGACAAAGTGTTTCTAAAGGGAAAAAGGGTCCTGTTCAGACATGTTCGTGTCACTAAATTGTGTTTAATTTAATGTTATTGGTTAAAAAAATGACTTAATCCCGCTTAAGGTCAAGTAGTGCAACTGTGATTGGCCAGTGAGGTTGTCAGTCAACAGAGAGAGGAGAGTTGGGAAAAGAAATGCGTAGGTGATGTTGTCGGCATGAAAACAGAAAATGCGTCACTTTATGTGTGAAAACCGTTGTCAGAACTGTATTGTTTGAGTGTTAACCAGTATAGTATTCTGTTGTGAAGTCAGCGCGACGGGATTCGGAAGAAATCCTGGTTTAACGCTTGATCGTCATTGCAGTAAACAGGACTAACGTGATTTGCTGGTGAGAAATTTAACTCAGATTTATCACTTAGATCAGCGCCTGTACGATAGTTATAGGTGATCGGAGCGATCGCCAAAGACTGTTGCTGAATTGACTGGGAAGTGTACTGAGGAAATCCAGATAGCGCTGCTAATCGCCGAGTGGTTAGGAGTTCCTCTGGCTTTGCGGGAGCGTCACGGAGCTTGCTGACCGATCACAGCCTCACGTGGACCGATCTGACGGGTGACGGGATCCTTAAACTCTTTCAAGTTTCATCCAGGTATATTTGTTTGTTTGTGCTCTTAGAGAGCGAAGCGGCCATTTTACGTTTCACTCGGCCTCAACGCACTCCAGCGACGTGCAGGCAGTGCCGGCCTGTAGGTTTGTGGGGCCCTAGGCAAGATAACGAAAATGGGCCCCACAAGTGTAAAAAAAAAAAAAAAAACTCTCACAGAAATTTGACTATTTGAAATTTGAAGAGAAAACACATAAAATGATTATTTCAATATGTAAGCGTGAATGTGTATTAATTGTAACGCATTCAACAAACATATATATATATGAAGAGGTCAGATGCAAAACCAGCTAAAAGCCATCTTGGTCAAAAATGAGATAATGATACTGAGTGAATGACCTCAACATTATACGTCCATCAAATACTTTTTCTTCAAACTCGCTAAAATACCAGCCTCAGCCCAATCAGAAGTACTGGTACTTGCATAGAAACCTATACATCTGAGCCTGATAAAAATGCATTTTATAAAGAAAGGCATCAGATGGATTTAGCTGGTTTTGCATCTGAACTCTTCAAATGCTTTTGGCTTATCCAGCAAACTTTTCCCCTGGCAAATGTCATATATATACCCTCAAAGAGTCCATGCTGAATGGTTGGATGTAGCCTGATAATTTGAAATGGGTTGTCCCATGCTCTAAGAATGGTCTGCATGAGGTGCACATCAATCATCACTTCATTATGTTGTTTCCTCTCACTTCTGATCTAATGACCTTAAGGACATTTTTGTTCAGACAGCTGCTCATGTTCCCAGCCAACAGCTCTTCCTTAATGATGCTGATCTTAGCGTGCTGTAGAAATACTGACTGGGTCCATAGATCAGTGCCTTGTTTTCATGTGAGTTGCTTTTTTCTGTCATTTCATGTTGTATTCAACCTTTTTGGGTGACCAAGATTGTCACTTTATTCATAGATTTAGCTGATTATTATTATTATTATTATTATTTATTTATTTATTTTTTTTAGTTTGAAGATAGTTTGACGCTGCGCATCACCAGAACTGCACTTCACTGGTTTGAGTCTTACTTCACAAGTAGGTCTTTCATGGTGCCTTGGGGAGGAGAGGTATCCAAATCACATCAACTGCACTGTAAAAACAAACAAGTTGATTCAACTTAAAATAATTTGTAACCTGGCTGCCTTAAAATGTTATATTAAATAAGCTAAAAAAAACTTATGCTGTTTGTACATATGTTGGAGTTCCTTAAACCTAGTATTAATAGTTGGGGTAACAAAGGTGAAGCTGAGCCAACTTATAAGTTTTTAGTTAGCCCAGCAAGATGAGAAAGTTGTACTAACCTAAACGCAAGTTGAAACAACATAAACTTAGTGAGACCAACAAACATTTAGTTGTTTAAACTAACCATTTTGTTGAATAAATTTATAATTATAAGTTGTGCAGACTGAATAAAAATTGGCTAAACGAAGCATCTTGTTGAATCATCTTATATTTTTAAGGCAGCCAGGTTACTTTTTCAAGAATAGTTCATCTTACTTGTAATGTTAAGTTCATTCAACTGATGGAACTATGCAATTTGCCCACACAACTCAAGTTTCTATTTTCTAACAGTACTGCAGAAAACAGCCCCATGGACATTGAAGAACATGCAGAAGGCTATTTTATTTGAATTCAAAATAGACAACCTCCTACTTAGTATTACTGTTTAGTATTAAAACACCCTAACTTTAAACAACATAGATAAACACTGACATTTCATTTCTGTGTGACAACTGCAGTACATATTTACATTCCTTTCACTAATTCACATTTACAGATGAAGGATTATAAATTTCTTGCAGAGTAGCATGTTGCATAGCCCGTAAACACACTAAGAACAGCTGCTCCCACCAGTGTTCATGAAAAGTTTTTGGAGAACATCGGAAGTGTGCTTCATGTGTTTTGGGTAATCAATGTTAATGTAAAGAAGACCTATCCAAAGCACAAATGCTTTCAGGACGTCACAGATATTGGTGAGGTCAAGACGCTCTTCCAAAATGATGGCAACAGCAGTGGTTTCTTTTGGAAGCATTTCCCATTGCTCCTTCTCAGTCACAATCAAGATGTTCATTTCTGTGCCCTTAACTAATTCTTCTATTTCATGAGATGCCTGAAAAAAAACAACAACAAAAAAGAATTAATTCTTTACATGCAAATATAACAATTGAATCAATATAGAATACTACTGTACATTACTTTAATTATAGCAATACATTCTGTTAAAAATATTTAAAAATAATAACAACAACCTCAGCAAACATCAATTAAGGGGCAAAGTAAAAAAAAAAAAAAAAAAAAAGTTACATGAGCATGGCTGGGAGTATCAGACCAACTGCAACAAATACTTTAATTTCCAGAATATAAGGGTGTTTCAACACTAGCACTTTTGGTGTGCACCAGGTTCGGTTGATGTTAGAGTTTGGTTCATTTGGATGGTGTGATTTCTTAGTTCTATCATTGTTTATCTGAAATTGTAGGCATTAGGGATTTATGAAACTAGTTGCCAAAATTCTACTGCTGCTAGTCGATGCTGAAAATACCAGTCGTTCAATTTTTTTTATTGGCACATTCTGACATATTTTGCTTCACAGTTTTGTTTACGAGCAGAGGAATGCACACACCTGTCGTGGTACTCTCGTGAACGTGCATCGAGGACTGAAAAAAAACGAAATTACATTTTTTAAATCTAATATGAAATGACATTAAAAATTACAATAGCAACTAGGGGTGTTATGGTATGTGTATTAGAACCGTACGATTCATGGGGGAAATTCTAAATGGAAGTGGTCATCCATATGCCCTACTCCTTCAAAGAGTTTAGACTTTGGAGTGAGCAGGGCAACTGTGTGCCATTTATGTAGATGTTTGGAATGCACTTGGCAAAGGGAGCGATGTGTCTGTCAACAGATGTTGCTGTTTAATGGCATAGAAAATGTCTTTTTATTGTTGTTAGCGTTACTGTTGCAAATAAACATACATTTTATGTTTTAAATATATAATATATAATAATAAACGGAGCAGTTCCAATAGGGTCCTCGCACTGCAGTGCTCGTTGCCCTAAAAACTAATAGAAAACTTTTTAAAATATAAACTGTATGTTTATTTGCAACAGTAATGCTAACAACAATAAAAAGACATTTATGCCATTAAAACAGCGGATGGACACCATGCTGCATTGTCACGGAAACATGCCAGCTGAAGGTAATGAGGCAATTACGTTGCTCCCTTTGCCAAGTGCATTGCAAATATCTACATAATGGCATGCATGTGCCCTGCTCGCTCCAAAGTCTAAACTCCAACACTCTCAAAAAAAAAGGTACAGTTTTGTTGCTGGGGCTGGAACTATCCCTTTAACACTTTTTGTTTTTTTTAGTATTGTGAATGTACCGTGTATCATGTCTACAATATCGAAAAATTACGTGTTACAGCCGCTGATACGCTAATAAGAATTCTTCTTCTATTACCGGGAACACATCACTGCAGACTGATGGCGCTCAGTTCAGTCACCCACAACTATGATGCCAACAGTTATGTCCTGGATGAATATCTTGAGAACCTGTGTGCTTTAATAAAAACAAAGGGAAGCTTTAAACTATGCCTTATTATATTAATTCACAAACGCCAGTAAATATGTGCACTAAATAAATACATTTACTTACAACTTTGTCCAGGCTGTACAATGTGATAGTCATCCCTTGTCTGCATAGCACTGATGAATACAACTGCAAAAGGACTTGCTGAGGTCCAACCACAAGATCGTTGAATTCTATGCTGATCTTCAGTCATTCCAACATGAAAAATACAGAAACATGTTAAAACAACACTAAAAATAAAAATAAATAAATAAATCTTGATAGAGAAAGCCAAATGTCATTGCAAGCTTATGTTTCAATTACCAAAACCCCATTTTACAATACAGCTTTTAAACTACATAACACAGGAAATTAGAACAACCAAAAAAAGCTAATTTTACACATTTGTGACAATCCTTATCGCAGGGCTGTTTATACAAGGTATACGCCTTTGTTATTCAAAAACCTATAGTTTTATAATTTATGTGTCCGTTGAGGCACTTCAATAACCGAGAGAAGAGTTTGTTCCGGCTTGTGTCCGCAATATCAAATATACGCGCTTCAAACGAACTCTGAGGGAGCTGCTCATTCGTTTCTTTTATAACATGCATAAAAATGACAGTTCGTGTAGTAATCCTGTTTTTAATTTTAATCGTTCATAAGTTCTTTTTTTTTAATTCTCCGTTCTAAATCCATACATTTGTTCGTCCCTCTCCGTCTCGCGCTCTGCATGAATGGATGAATGGTCTCTCTCTAATAATACATACCAAACTGTATATTTATCATTCTCCACATAAATCCAGCTCAGTACCGCATGGGAGTATACTTGGTATATTTATATCGAAAATACTGTGGAACCCCGTGTATTTCGAGGCTTCAGAGTGTCGCGAAAATAATACTACTAACGAGAAAATACGACGTGTTAAACCATACTTGTTACTCTTCTTAGACAACATCCGTAAATATACAAATATAGTAAACCAATAAATACAAATATTCACAAGACTGACCGTATATTAATGCAGCTTTGCTGTAGGTTCCGGTGAGGCACTTTAACTGAGAGAGTTACCGGTTTTTGTGTTAGAAATATCAAATACATGCACTTCAACGAACTCTGAGGGAGCTGCTCATTTGTTTCTCTTATAACATGCATTAAAATGACACTTCGAGTAGTAATATTGTTTTTCACCCCTTAATTTTAATTTTGCTCATAAGTTCCTTTTTTAAAATTCCCGCCGTTCTAAATCCACATAGTTGTTCGTTTCTCTCCGTCTCGTGTTTGAACGGTTCTCTCTCTAATGCAGCACTGGCCTCAAATAATACATACCAAACTGTATATTTATCATTCTCCATATAAGTTCAGCTCAGTACCTCAGCAGAGAATATAATATTTATATCGAAAATACCGTGGAACCGCGTGTATTTTGAGGCTTAGAGTGCAGCGAAACCAGTATATATAACCAATTCGAAAATACGACGCTTTAAACCATACTTGTACTCTTCTTAGACAACATACATAAATGTACATATATTAAACGAATAAATACAAATATTTACTTACCAAATTTGTTGATTGAGAACATTTTCCAACTCTGTGGAGAAGCTCACCATGATGGCTGACAAACATCATCTTTCTGCAATGTCTTCACGAGATCTCACGATATGTGACGTTAAGAACGTGATTTCCTTATTAAATTGATTCAACACATTTTTTTAAGTTGAGGGGGCAAATAAAAACGTTTTGCCAACTTATGAATTAGTTGAGACAGTACAATTTAAGATATTAAGTTGAATGAGCAAATTCAGTAGCTGCAAGTTGTGTCAACTTAAAAAAATAAATTGAAACAACTAAATGGTGAAATTATTTTTTACAGTGTGGTCACTGGGGTTCCTCATGCATCAGTTTAATTATATTGCAAAAACAGGATGATCTTGCAGGTTTGCACTACCGAACATCAGGAAGATCGCTGGCACCTGTGAAGACCTATGTTTTAATGTAGGACAAACTCTTAGTTCCTCAAGATAAGTAATATGGGCTTCATGTATAAAACCTCATGTATAGTTCAAAAACTTATACTCCAAAAAAAGGTCCCTATCTCAAAGATCATATAACTAAAAAGTACATTCATTTAATAATTTCTCAATTGTTTTCTATTGAGAACAATCTTTTAATTTTTCTGATAGGTAGCCATATTATTTCTGACTGAACGTAATGGGATGAACATTTGAGAAGAGACTCATCATGGCGCAGGTTTTAGCAGCCATTGTTCATTTAAAGCATCATAGTGTTTATAAATCCACCCAGAACAAAACCACAAGCTTCAGTCTTCTGCACAATGAAAACCACAAAAACTCCAACATGACAGAAGCTCTTCTCAATCTCCAACATGACTAAGATTAAAAATATTGAGTAAAATTAATATTAAAAATGTAATTAAACAAAAACTTTTTTGTGCGTTGATAAAAAAGTGGAATTGCACTCACGATGTTGTTCAGCAGTTAATATGCAATTCTGCCAGTTAGCTAGATAAAAAGCACTACAAAGTGATGCAAATTAAGGTGCTGGCTGTTGCACAGTTCAAGTCACATTTTTACCAGAGCTTTTCAAAGTGAACACAGTTTCACACCAGAGATCTTTCTGATCTCATTTCTTGACAACAGTGACTTTAAAGGAGGAATCGGCACCTCTTTCTCCTAATCAAGCATAGAATTTTTTATTAGCTCAGCACATTCAAGATAAGATGATTTTTTGTTTAAACTCATATTTTCAGATTTGTGATAACATTTTGTTAAAGTAATTGAATTCAAATTCTCAATTGATTACTACAGAAATTACATTTGTTACTAAATATAATGGATGGACATTTCTCAGATGAAGAGACTCGTCTCACTGCACAAATTTTAGCAGCTAAAGCTCATTTAATAAAGCATCATAGAAAAATATACAGTATGTGTAATTTCTTTATATAAATGAATACATGTAATAGAGATATATAACATCACTTTGAGGCCACTGAATTTGATCACTTAAATTTAACTTTATTATGAACTGTGTTTTTGACAAAGAATTAATGAAATAAACTTAGAGAAAAACATTTTTTACATTGATTCATGTGGAAATTCAAAGTGCTTTATTCAGTGCTCTTCAATGCTTTCCAAAGTGAACACAGTGTGACGCCAGAGATCTTTCTGATTTCTTTTTGTCTTCACAGCAGTGACTTTAAAGGAGAAGTCCACTTCCAGAAAACAATTCACAAATAATTTACTCACCCCCTTGTCATCCAAGATGTTCATGTCTTTCTGTCTTCATTCGTAAAGAAATTGGTTTTTGAGGAAAGCATTTCAGGATTTTTCTTCATATAATGGACTTCAGTTGTGCCCCCGATTTTGAACTTGCAAAAAGTAGTTTAAATGCAGCCTCAAAGGGCTCTAAATGATCCAGCCAAGGAAGAAGGGTCTTATCTAGCGAAACGGTCTGTCATTTTTTTCAGAAAATAATAATGTGTATACTTTTTAAGCACAAAAGCTCGTCTAGCACAAGTTCTGTTATGCACGTTCACGACGCTACATATTAAATCATGTCGAAAGCTCACGCCGAATGTAGGCAGAACTACAGACCCAGTGTTTACAAAGCGAATGTGCAAAGACTCAGGAAGTGCACTGTTTACAAACAAAAAGGTACAACGTGTCGGACGATTCTGAATTTGTAAGAGAAAATAAGATGGAGTACTCTATGCCATACTCTACCTTTTTGAGCCGGAGTACACAGACGATGAACTCGATTCGTAGTAGTGATGGGAAGTTCGGATCATTTTATCGACTCAAACCTTTGAGTCTCCTTCACCAAAATGAACAAATTTTTTTTTCGAGTCATTTCGTTAATTTTAACGAAATCAGCATCACGTGACAGCCCCATAAGATGAACGAACGACTCAAAAAACCCAAAGACTCTAAACAGGTGAACTAATTCCAGTACAGAACCTAATAGGTTGTTGCGCATGTGCGACTGAACGAATCACTCCCCGAGACGACTCGTTCTTCGCGAGTCACTTTAAAGATTCGTTCAAAATGAACGGATCGTTCAAGAACGACCCGTGGATGCGCATCCGAGAGCCTGTGCTACCCGAGCTTTTGTGCTTAAAAAGTATACCAATTTTTATTTAAAAAAAAAAAAAAAAATGACCGATCGTTTCACTAGATAAGACCCTTCTTCCTCAGCTGGGATCGTTTAGAGCCATTTGAAGCTGCATTTTTGAAAGTTCAAAATTGGGGGCACAATTGAAGTCCATTATGTGAAGAAAAATCCTAAAATGCTTTCCTCAAAAACGGTAAATTCTTTACGACTGAAGACAAAAAGACATGAACATCTTGGATGACAAGGGGGTGAGTAAATTATTTGTAAATTATTGTTCTGGAAGTGGACTACTCCTTTAAACTTCTCACATGGAGGATCCAGTACCTCTTTCTGTTCAGGATACTTAGAATATTTCATCACATTAGAACTTTCACAAGTTTAGATTTTAAAACAAGATTTAGACCCAAAATCCTCTGCTACTGTACAACTAAGTGACGAGGATGTAAATGAGCCAAAACGAATATCTTTTTTTTTTTTTTCCCAGAACACTGTTCAAATGTAATATTTGTACCACTGTAAGTTGAATAGCATTTCTTTTGTGATTTCTTCAGAATCTGTATTGCATCTGTTAACAGAAAGTACAAGTTAGTTAGTGTACACATACATAGCAATTGAATGTTTTTGTAATAATTGTAATCATTTTCAGTAAGCTTCCAAGCATTTGCAAATTTAGTTTCAGGGTTAGACATTACTTGCTTTCTATATTTTTTCTCCACCTGGTCTGCCATTTTCTCCCTACAACCCTCATATTGGTCATCAACTGAATTCAGTGCCATATCTAATGTAAATGTCTCTCCTCTAGCAGCTCTGTGATCCTGCAGCAACAGGAATCATAATCATCAATCATCAGTATTCATGTCTGTATTCATAGCAGAACACAATCTTACCTGTCCTAGAGCAGCTAAAATGAGAAGAAGAGCTTCAATGATCAGCAGCATCTTGATTCAGTCAAATCCCTCAGATGATCTAGTAGATCTAGTAAAGAGCAGAAGAGTGAAGACCTTTTACTTCTTAAATTACCTGAGAATATTGTTGTTTGTTTATCTTTATTTTCTAGGAGTTCAGAAGCAACAACAAGAAGAGAAGATCAGAAAAGTGATGACAACTACTCCACAAACAGATAAGAAAGGTGGGTCTTTATATCACCAAAATGTCTGTCTCTGTGTGTTGTAGGATATAATAGCTTAAGTGTGATTTTGGTGCATCAGAATTGTTTAGGTCTTCATAATGCAACACATTTGAAGGTCTGGTGTATGTGTGTTTTTTCACACAGGACAAACTCTAAGTTTGTGTCATGTCAGTAGAGAACTTTAAACACACTCATGACAATAGTCATGAATGTTTATTAATAAACCATCTAAGCAGTCTTGATATTATTGCTGTTCAGTGTCTCGATAGAGAGTACATAGACTAACCACTAGATGACACACACACTCTCCTCGAGGAAGAAGTGCTGCAAGTTTTATTTTAATTCAAGTCGTCGGTCATCCTTACTGCATGCTTAGAAGAAAAGACAGAACACCTACATGTGGTTTTTGTAGCGTGATAACCAAATGTACTATGTGTTATTCTCAGTGAAATGTGCCAATGACACTTACAGTGGGGGTTTTGTAAGGACAATCTGACATTTCAGAGTCAGAGTAAAAGTGAAGAGAGGTGTGTGAATCCGTCTGAAGTTGTGGCAAGGAATGAACAATGACTACAGTCTTTAAAAAAAAAAAAAAAAAAAAAAAAAAAAAAACTGTAGTCAATTTCAGTAAATGATTTACCAATAAATTATTTTGACCAATAAATAACCTCTGAACACAAGTTTTTGAAAGATGTAATTTCCTGTGAAATGCTAAACAAATTTTGCAGTAATAAAGTTACGGAAGTGTCCTACAAAACACATACGATTCACATAGTAAAGCCTGCTTTAGATTTAAGAGAAATATTTCATATATCTGTGGATATACCTGAGGACTGGGGGAAAAAACTTTTTATTATCATCAAGTAAACAACAATACTGTTATGACGAGGTTCATTCAAGAACACACAGGAGAGCCATTTCAGACATCAGTCATGCGTTTTCTTTTTCGTTAGAGCCACGCATGTCAAGAACACACCTCCAAAACGTTAATACGCCCTCTTAAACACACTTACCATTAAACTGGTGTACTACAAATACATGATACAAATTTTTATTAGAAATATAGCACATGTATAAAAAGCTAATTTTTCACATTTTATAAATGAATTTAAATGATATAACCCTATACATAAACTAAAACGTGTTAATCAAACACTGAAATGTTAAAATGCGACTATGTAGTACCTCTTGTTCTTGTGGCATTGAATAAAAAAGGAAATACATGTGGAAATGGAAGAATATGTATAATTTCCTGCATGGTGTAGAGTCCACACAATTACAATTTAAAACCAAAGTGAAATTTTAAGAATTGGTTAAACTAAAGATTTTAGAGAGAAAACACATACCTGAAAATGGCAACAGTTCATTGGAATAAAACAGTGTATTATGCAGCATAGTAATATGTGAGATGTACAAAAGATGAGGGGCCAGATGGAGCCAGAGGAATGTAGGGACGAAGCAAAGTCAACAACTGACCAAGGTGGAGCTGGAGGGATGAGGGAGCCCGGTGGAGCCAGTGGAATGACGGGCCATGATGGACACGAGGTAGCAAGGAGCCTAAGCGGAGCCGATGGGTTGGAGGGCTGAGGTGAAGTCCAGGGCTCAGAAGCTGGAGGAGCAGACAGGGGAATCTGGAGGTGGAGGTGGGGACTGGAACGCCTGAAGTGGATCCACACAACAGTGTGGAGCAGACTGAGGATGAGCTAAGAGACTGACAGGAGCCAGCAGAGGAACAGATGGATTCTGGAAGAGGAGGTGGGAGAAGTAGGCTGGGTGGGAACTCAACAGGAGCTGGGAAGAACCTGCAGAGACACAGTAGATTCAAAGCTGGGTGGAGCCAGAGGAGATGAGAGAAACAGAAGATCATACTCTTCCAGAGTATTAAATAGCAGAGAGGCCAACAACAGCTTACCTTCGGTTCTCCAGTGGAGATGCGCAATGTTGCCGGCACATGCACCTGAGCAAACATGTAAACATGCTCGGGCTCCTGGGTGATGGTAGGCTTAGTCGCTTTCTCTTGCGATGGCTTAAAAAAAACGTGGCAGGCTAGGGCTCTCCATTCCAACAGAGGAAACAATGGAAAAACACATAAAAAATTCTAAAAGCACACAGGAGCATGTGAAATCAAGGGCTTAGAGTAGCAATAACAAGGTTTTGGCAAAAGCCTTTGTCAAGGTAAGATTTCTTGCATGGTAAAGAGAGGTATAAGTAGACAATTATTCACAGTTGCAAACAATTAATCTCAATCAACAGTCAATTAACATTAAAAAACCCAAATCCCACTAAACAGCAAATACTGAGCACAAAATACTTACACAGCAACTTAGCTCTCAATATTCAACACGCTGTGTGCATATGCTTGTTCATTTCATTAAGATTATGTAGTTAGTGAGGCAGAAACATTCTGGAATCGAGTGGCCTCTAGTGGACAACCAGGGCACCCCAGTCGGTGATTGTAACAGCTGTGCAGTGGAAGTACAAGAGTCATTTAAACATTTATCTATTATGCTGAATATTGTTGCCTCTTTTTGCCTGATTCTGTTTTCTTTTTATTTTTCAGGAGCTCAACAATGAGAGGACACTGTGTTCATGTTGGGAAAGAAGTGACTTTGAACTGTGGAGGTAAAAAAATGTTTTGAAACATTTAGTGGTCAAAGAAGGTTTTCAAGTTTAAAATAAATAAAAAAACAAAACTTTACTTTTATTTTTCCCCTGTACATTAAAATGTGTCCTGTTTAATTAATAAAAAAAAAAAAAAGAGCAAAAAATTACTATCATACATGATTTCCAGAAGACACCAACTAAAATGTCATTTAGTGTAATTTCACCCATTGTGACATTTTATTTTCACATAAGTTCTGAAAACATTATAGTATACACTTCCATTTAATACACTTTCTATGTATATAAAAATCGCTTGTGTTAATTTTACTTGATGTGGACCAACACAGACGTCTCGTCTTTGACCCCTGAGATATGTACACTGACCAAAATTATAAAACGCAACATTTTTGTTTTTGCCCCCATTTTTCCATGAGCTGAAGTCAAAGATCGAAGACTTTTTCTCTGTACACAAAAGGCCTTTTTCTCTCAAATATTGTTCACAAATCTGTCTAAATCTGCGTTAGTGAGCACTTCTCCTTTGCCGAGATAATCCATCCACCTCACAGGTGTGGCATATCAAGATGCTGATTAGACAACATGATTATTGCACAGGTGTGCCTTAGGCTGGCCACAATAAAAGGCCACTCTAAAATGTGCATTTTAATCACACAGCACAATGCCACAGATGTCGCAAGTTTTTAGGGTGCATGCAATTGGCATGCTGACTGCAGGAATGTCCACCAGAGCTGTCGCCCATGAATTGAATGTTCATTTCTCTACCATAAGCCATCTCCAAAGGCGTTTCAGAGAATTTGGCAGTACATCCAACCGGCCTCACAACCGCAGACCACATGTAACCACACCAGCCCAGGACCTCCACATCCAGAATCTTTGCCTCCAAGATCATCTGAGACCAGCGGTGGGGTTATAGTTTGGGCAGGCATATGTTATGGACAAAGAACACGGGTGCATTTTATTGATGGCATTTTGAATGCACAGAGATACCGTGACGAGATCCTGAGGCCCATTGTTGTGCCATTCATCCACGACCATTACCTCATGTTGCAGCATGATAATGCACGGCCCCATGTTGCAAGGACCTGGAAGCTGAAAACATCCCAGTTCTTGCATGGCCAGCACACTCACCGGACAGGTCACCCATTGAGCATGTTTGGGATGTTCTGGATCGGCGTATACGACAGCGTGTTCCAGTTCCTGCCGATATCCAGCAACTTCACACAGCCATTGAAGAGGAGTGGACCAACATTCCACAGGCCACAATCAACAACCTGATCAACTCTTTGCGAATGAGATGTGTTGCACTGCGTGAGGCAAATGGTGGTCACACCAGATACTGACTGGTTCTGACATTTTAGAGTGGCCTTTCATTGTGGCCAGCCTAAGGCACACCTGTGCAATAATCATGTTGTCTGATCAGCATCTTGATGTGCCACACCTGGATGGATTATCTCAGCAAAGGAAGTGCTCACTAACACAGATTTAGGCAGATTTGTGAACAATATTTGAGAGAAATAGGCCTTTTGTGTACATAGAAAAAGTCTTAGATCTTTGATCTTTTCATGAAAAATGGGGGCAAAAACAAAAGTGTTGTGTTTATAATTTTGGTCAGTGTATATTATTTAGGCGTTTACTATATGTCTAAAAGGCCAACTTGACTAAATTTTAAGAATGTAAAATCACAAAACAAAATAAAATACTGTATTATATTTATATGTACACAGATTGTGAAGTAAACCCAAAATGAGGATGCAAGTTTTGATGTGACACTGTGTTCATGTTGGGAAAGAAGTGACTGTGAACTGTGGAGGTCAAAAAAAAAAAAAAAAAAATGTTTTGAAACATTTAGAAGTCAAAGAAGTTTATCAAGCTTAAAAAAAAAATAAATAAATAAATAAATAAAACCTTTACTTTTACTTTTCCCTGTGCATTCAAATGTATCCTGATTTTTTTTTTTTTTTTTTTTTTTTTTTTTTTTCTGAGAAAAAAATGACTATCATACATTTTTTTTTCCATGATTTACAGAAGACACCAACTGTCATTCAGTGTAATTTCACCCATTTTACTACATATCCAAAATAAGGTGCAAATTTTGACATGACACTGTGTTCATGTTGGGAAAGAAGTGACCTGAACTGTGCAGATCATTAAAAAAATATTTTGAAATGTTTTGAAAAATTTAGAGGTCAAAGATGGTTTCCAATCATTAAAAATAGTAAAAAAAAAAAGCTTTACTTTTATTTTTCCCCCATACCTTACAATGTCCTGTTTACATTTTTATTTTGTTTTAGCAAAAAATTACTATCATACATTTTTTTTCCATAATTTCCAGAAGACACCAACTAAAATGTCATTCAGTTTAATTTCACCCGTTTTAACATTTCATTTTCACAAGAGTTGTGAAAACATTAAAGTATACACTTGCATTTAAAATGCTTTCTATGTATATAAAATCACTTGTGTTCATTTTATTTGATCTCGTCTTTGATCTATTTTTTAGGCTTTTACTACATGACTAGAATGCCAAATTACAAGACAAAAGAAAATACTGTAATTTGATATTTATGTGTACACTAACACAGATTATGAAGTAAACCCAAAATAAGGATGCAAGTTTTGATGCGATGGTGTGGGAAAGAAGTGACCTGAACTGTGTAGGTCATAAAAAAAATACTTTGAAATGTTTTGAAATATTAAGAGGTTAAAGATGGGTTTCAAGCATAAAAAAATCACATACATTAGAATGTGCCCTGTCTATTTATTTATTTATTTATTTATTCATTCATTCATTCTGAGCAAAAACTATCATACATTTTTACATGTCAATCCTTAAAAAAATGTTACTTTTGTTAATTTCATAAAAATTGTAAAAATTATATTTAATACAGCCTTCCAGGTTTTACAATTTTAACTCTAACTATATTTTATTTTGGACAAAGCCATTTTTTTTATATCTCTCTTGTAAAAATATATTTTTTCTTAATTAAAATACTCCAAAATTAGAATACTCTTGGTCATCTGAATGACAAGAAATATTTTAAAAAGTTGAAAGTAGAAGAATAGTCATAAAATAATAAATTACATAGCCTGAGATGGCACTGTACAATGTTTTGTCATTTTAAGATGTCTTCATTTCAGGGATATTTTGAAAAAATGTTGATTAAACTTATTTTATTTATTTATTTTAATTTTCCATGTGGAAAAGTCACCGATTTCATGGAATGACCCATTTATTATGCTTTCTATGTATATAAAATCACTTGTTAATTTTATATATTATTTGATGTGAACCAAAAGGTACATCTCATCTTTGACTCTTGAGAAATAAGGAAGCAAGTTTTGATGCAATGCTGTTTTCATGTTGGGAAAATAGTGACCTGACCTGTGCAGGTCATTTAAAAAAATACTTTGAATTGTATGTTGTAATCTTCAGGTGACAAAATATACTTAATTCCACAGTCATAAGCATTCATCTGTTTTCAAAAGATAAAAATGTTGAAATTAAAGTAATTTCTTTAGTTGATAAGACTGTTGATCAATCCTACCGCCAGAGTTTCCTCATTTCTGTTCTTGTAGAGAAAAACTTTCTCTGTTGGACTGAACACATGAGCAAAAAAACATCCATTATACCAAAGTTATATCATGTAGTTTTAACTTCCAACTTGAAAGTGCTGTTTCTATTTCATCTTTAATGGTTAAAAGAGTGAATCTTCTCATTGTCTAATAGAGCAAAGGTTTCAAAGTTTCCAAAAAAAGGTTGTTTCCCCCATCATTGACTTGTATTAATGTTGCAGTTTGGAAGCAATATTTATTTCATTGTGAATAGACTGGCTGGATTTAAGGCATTTATTAATTTACATGTTCATTTTCACTGTAAAAAATATTTTAGTGTATGATAATAAATATTTCAGTCATTCTATTTCATGTTCATTTCATTTCAGAGTGTTATTTGTCGTTTCTTGTACAATTTATTAGCAAGTTCTGAGGGGAAATAGTTTCTGAACTATTACCACTGATGGTTCAACATGAAGCATTTTTATCCAACTTGAAATATTAAAATATATTTGTATATGTATTAATGAACATTATTACCATTAACCAAGAATTTATATACTGACTCCAATCTTTTGAATGGTGCAGTGTATAATGTTACAAAAGCTTTTTATTTCAGATAAATGTTGATTTTTGTATCTTTCTGTTTTTTAAAGAATCCTTGGAATTGTACTCAACTGTTTTAAATATTGATAATAATAATAATAATAATAATAATAACAACAACAACAATGACAAATGTTTCTTGAACAGCAAATCAGCATATTTGCTGTTATATATTCAAATAGAAAACAGTTATTTTTAATAATAGTAAAAATATTTCAAAATGTTACTGTTTTTGCTGTACTTTGGATCAAATAAATGCAGGCTTGGTGAACAGAAGAGATTTCTTTAAAAGGCATTAAAAATCTTACTGTTCAAAAGGTAAACAAAAAAAAAAGTTAACTTTTATTTAACAAATTGTAAGTAAACTAGACAATCAGCACAATATTTTTTTTTCTAAATATCTTGGAAATATATATGTGACCCTTTTGTTTATTTGTTTATTTGTTTTTTGCACATCTGAAAGCAAAGCTGAATAAATAAGCTTTCCATTGATGTATGGTTTGTTAAGATAGGACAATATTTGGCAGATTTGAAAATCTGGAATATGAATTTTTATATAATATATATATATATATATATATATATAATATATATATATATATATATATATATAATATATATATATATATATATATATATATATATATATATATATATATATATATGGATAAATATATATTAAAAAAGAGAGAGCGAAAATCATCTGTTAGGGGAAATACAGTTAAACCCGAAGAGTAGGTGTGTGGTAATGAAGGCCAGGAGTCAGCGATGTAGTCAATCGAAAAAAATTTTACTGAAGAAGATAGTTTGCAGTTTCATCAGCAGAAGCCAGCTTCAACACTCTCGACGGAGTTCGTAGGCCGCTCTGCGTACATGTTAAAATCACCAGTACTTATACTCTAACACAAGTTGCTAACTACGCAAATACATAGGTCAGGAAGATTCTGATTGGTTCAAATCCAGATAAACTTAGTCAATCTCCACATATGGACGTCAAACTCAACGCATATCTATACATAATTATCTAAGCGACAACTCAACCCGGATCAGACGCAACAGGTCGCTTCAGAGACCTATTTCTGAACAGGAGGCCAATGTAGTCAGCTCTGCTGTGCTCCTAGACAAAGACAGATACACACACACATACAACCGAACTCTTATCCATCTTCCAAGGTTGGCTAGTTCTGGCAGGGCTCTTATCAGTATGGCTGGTTACACATCCCACTATGTGGACAGCATCAAGGAAAAAGCATACGAAATGAACTGAAGTTTACTTTTAATATCTGGTTAAAACTCTTAGGTCTTTGTAACAGTTGTTCCGGTCACTCATGGATCTCCTAGGTCAGGGGTCCTTCTTGACCCCCCCTACCCTTACATCGTGACACCTTGACCCTAGGAGAAAATAGAACTCAGCAGGAAAAAAGATACACACTCTATTTGATCAAGGAAGGGTGAATGAGACAGATTACTTGTAGTACCTTATTAACATAAAAACCAACCGTATTAGAATCAAGAGACAAATATTAATATAATTATGAAGGTCCAGATGGATTCAGGCGTCCACTCCTTCACATCTTTAAAGTTGACCAAACGAAGATCTTAGCAATGCATATTACCTCAAAAAATATTACGTTTTAATATATTTACGGAAGAAATTTTACAGAATATCTTAATAAAACGTGATCTTTACTTAACCCTTTAACTGTCACTCCCTATCTTGAACATAGACATGAAAATGCACTATCCAAAGTAAAATGTTTATAATTCATGAACAAAAACTCTTTGTAATATGATTTTGATGTACAATTTGTATGGTATTGCAATGTCTGATTTTAAAATGGTTTTCAAGGGATGAATTTTGAGATTTTAAGTTTTCAGTTGATATATAATTTCTTAAGATTTTTATTATGTGATAGGGAAAAAAGGCAACGAAGAAAGTCTTTTTGTGACAAAGGTCAAAACTCCTGTTACGATGTAGATTTCTGAGGTGCACTCTTGTCATAAATTAATCTATTACTTTTACTACATAGTTTGTAACACAAAAGAGTGGTAAAATATCTATTTAGGAGTTTTAGACCTTTCCAAAGATATATAGTTTGTCATGATTAGATTAGGATTTATTTGCAATAGGGTGAAGTAAACTTAGGTGTCCCACAGAGGTGACAGTGACAGTTAAAGGGTTAATATCCTAATGATTTTTGGCATAAAAGAAAAAATCAATAATTTCGACCCATACAATGTATTTTTGGCTATTGCTACAAATATACCCAAGCTACTTACTTTTGTGGTCCGGGGTCACAAATTTTATGCTGCATTGAACTCAAAAAGACATTTAGCAGTTATCACACTACTGCTAACATTTATGTAGAGCTAAAAAGCAAGTCCTAAAATTGTTCAGTGATGTGCTGGTAAATGTATAAATGAAGAAATGCCACACATTGAATCACTTTAAGGACACCAAATTGAGTCACTCAAAAGAACTTTATTTCATAATGTTAAAACAAATAGTTTTCTGACAAAGAATTATTTTATTAAAAAAAAGACAGAAAAAAAGAAGCTATATTGAACTCAATCAATTCGGAGCACGTTTTTCAGTGCAACACTTGTTTTAGTGTTTCTTGAATAGAGCACAGTTCATGTAACTTTTTCTTCCAGAGCTTTTCAAAGTGTAAACGGTATCACACCAGAGATTATTATAATATTGCTTTGTTTTCACAGCAGTGACTCTAAACTTCTCATATGGAGGAATCAGCACTTCTTTTATGTAAGGATACTGAGAATATTTTGTCAGCTCAGCACTTTCACAAGTTAAGATTTCAAAACAAGATTTAGTTCCAAAACTTTGCGTCATTTTAGGATCAAGAGAGGATGACGTAAATGAGCCGAAACGAATCTCTTTGTTCAGAACGTGCTTATTAAAATTAGCTGTAGTACCACGATAAGTTACATAGCATTTATTTTGTTGTTTCTTCAGAATCTGTAGCGCGTCTGTTAACAGAAAATGAAGTGAATACCATTTGAATGCCTTGTGTTCGTACTGTTTTCTACCGTAACGAGTGTCATCATTAAATTGACGGTATATATATTTACCGGTGTACACATGAAGAGCGATTAAATGATTCCTTGTTAAATGATCTTTTGGAAACTTGACAACATTATTACTGATTTGCCAATAATGTTTAAATTTAGCTGAGTTATTGATGTCCATCTGCAGATATTTTGTCTTTACCAGATGTGCCATTTTCTTGTGGCAGCCCATATATTGGTCATCAACTGAATCCGGTACCATATCCAGTGGAAATATCTGCTCTGCAACAGCAGCTCTGTGATCCTGCAGCAACAGAAATCATAATGATCAATCATCAGATATATATTCATGTGTGTAATATTCATACTAGAACACAAGCTTACCTGTCCTAGAGCAGCTAAAATGAGAAGAAGAGCTTCAATGACCAGCCACATCTTGATTCAGTCAAATCCCTCAGATGATCTAGTAGATCTAATGAAGCGCAGATGCTGAAAGACAACCAGAAACACAGCAGTGTTTCACAAATACTAAATAAGATAGATAGCAGATAGCAGAACTGCTTAAAATGGTGACTTCAATCTGTGATGTTCACTAATGGAAGTGTAATATTACCTTAATTGTCTCTTTTTGTCAGATTCTCTTTTCTTTTTTGTTATTTTTCAGGATCGCAGGATCAATGATGAGAGTAGAGGAGCAGAAAAGTCAGTCGCTCACAGCCAGACGACTATATGACTCTTCAAACCGTGAGATGAGGAAAGTGGCTTTTTTATAATGCTGATAATAAGTGTGCATTTTAAGAATTAAGAAACAGCTGAAGTGCATGTTGTAGCAATCTGATTTCATAATAATTGCATGCAATGGTGAATTTGCATTAATTGTTTGATGAAAACGATAACCTAAGCCTGAGTTCAAAAGGGGAAAAAACAGGGTTTTCAAAAGAAAGCAATGTCAAAATCAAGGTAATTTGCCTTAGTTCCTAAAACTTGACTTTTGATCAAGTCCAGCACTTTACACAGACAAAAGCCACTCAAATTGTCTTCAGAAAATGTTGAAATCGGGTCTGAATTATGTTTTGATCAGCTCTCAGCATACTGATGGATCAGTTTTATCTTTCTGCTCTACACTCTACACCAAAAAAAGGTGCTTCATGATGCCATAGAACAGGCCTGGGCAAATTCGGTCCTGGAGGGCCAGAGTCCTTGCGGAGTTTAGCGCCAACCCTGATTAAACACACCTGAACAAGCTAATCAGTGTATTCAGGTTTACTAGAAAGCTACAAACAGGTGAGTTTTATCAGGGTTGGAAACTCTAAACTCTGCAGGGACACCGGCCCTCCAGGACCGAGTTTGCCCAGGTCTGCCATAGAAGGACCTTTTTTGTCTAAATGGTTCCATAAAGAACCTTTGACCTTTTAAAGCACCTTTATTTTTAAGAGTGTGAAAAGTTTTCACCAGTTTCAACTTAAAAACCTGAGTTAAGCAGCTGCCTTAAAATTTTAAGTTAAATCAACTTAAAAGTACAAGTTATTTCAACTAATAAGTTAAATCAGCTTAAAAGTACGGGTCATTTTAACTCACTTTATTGTAGTGAGTTGAAATGACTTTTAGTACTAAGCTGAATTAATTTAAAATTTTAAAGCAGCTGCTGAACTTAACTTTTTAAGTTGAAACTGGTAAAAAGGGTTATAATATAATTTAGGTTATAACGGTTTAAGGTCAGATCCTGGGGGCAGCCGTGGCCTAATGGTTAGGGAGTTGGGCTTGTAACCGAAAGGTTGTGAGTTCAAGTCCCAGGTCTGGCAGGGATTGAATGTGGTGGGAGTGAATAACCAGTGCTCTCTCTTGAGCAAGGCACTGATCCCCCAACTGCTGTGTGTGTGTGTGTTTGTTCACTTCTCACTACAGAAAAACAATCAAAAATTTACAATGAACAGGCTTCACTTTTCCGCACCATCAATTCACTGACTGGGTTACAACAGTTTATAATAAAAGAAATCTCTGTTAAAGGAGAAGTCCACTTCCAGAACAACAATTTACGAATAATTTACTTAGCCCCTTGTCATCCAAGATGTTCATGTCTTTCTCTCTTCAGTCGTAAAGAAATTATGGTTTTTGAGGAAAGCATTTCAGGATTTTGAGTCCATACAATGGACTTCAATTGTGCCCCCGATTTTGAACTTCCAAAATGTATAGTTTAAATGCAGCTTCACAGGGCTCTAAACGATCCCAGCTGAGGAAGAAGGGTCTTATCTAGCGATACGATTGGTCTTTTCTTTCCAAAAAATAAAAATTTGTATACTTTTTAAGCACAAAAGCTCACGCAGCACAGGCTCTCCAGATGCGCGTCAACGAGTCGTTCTTGAACGTTTCGTTCATTTTGAATGAATCTTTAAAGTGACTCGCGAAGAACGAGTTTGTCTCGGGGAGTGATTCGTTCAGTCGCGTATGCGCAACATCCTGTTAGGTTCTGTACCGGAATTAGTTCACCTGTTTCGAGTCTTCGGGTTTTTCCAGTCATTCGTTCATCTTATGGGGCTGTCACGTGATGCTGATTTTGCTAAAATGAATGAAATGACTCGAAAAAAGATTTGTTCACTTTGCTGAACGAGACTCAAAGATCCGAGTCGGTAAAATGATCCGAACTTCCCATCACTACTACGAATCATGTCTAAGTTCATTGTCTGTGTACTCCAGCTAAAAAAGGTAGAGAATGGCGAAAAACTCCATCTTATTTTCTCCTACAACTTCAGAATCGTCCGACATGTTGTACCTTTTTGTTTGTAAACAGCGTTTGACTTACTTGCACTTTCTTAGTCTTTGGCGTTCTCTTTGTAAACACTGGGTCTGTAGATCCGCCTATGTTCTGCGTGACCTTTCAACATGATTCAATAGTATGTTGTGAATGCGCATACCAGAACCTGTGCTACACAAGCTTTTGTGCTTAAAAAGTATACACATTTTTATTTTTCGAAAAAAATGACCGATCGTTTCGCTAGATAAGACCCTTCTTCCTCGGCTGGGATCAGAGCCCTTTGAAGCTGCATTTAAACTACATTTCGGAAGTTCAAAATCGGGGGCACAATTGAAGTCCATTATATGAAGAAAAATCCTGAAATGCTTTCCTCAAAAACCATAATTTCTTTACGACTGAAGACAGAAAGACGTGAACATCTTGGATGACAAGGGGGTGAGTAAATAATTTGTAAATTGTTGTTTTGAAAGTTGAGTTCTACTTTAACAATTTTGACTGTTAAGCATGACACACATAACACCTTTATATCATTTGGACAAACCAATCATTAAGAAAAGACAAAAGCACAGATGGTGAGAGAAAAAGATTTTATTGGACACTAAATGTACAGAGAAATAAGGCATCAAAAGGTGGCAGTAGAGAGTAAAGGGTCAGGTTTCTGCTTCCATTTGCGTGACACACAAGATCAAACATCTCCAGCTTTGAGTCTCTCTCATAGACTGTCTGTCTTCAGGTGAGGCCTTCAATATGGCGGTTCCCGTCTTTTCAAGACGAGTCGTCTGAATTCTTTGAGAATGTGTCGAATAAAGGGTGGGATTTTGGAGTCAGTCTGATTGGAGCAGCGCTGGAGCCCTTTCCGTGAAGGTCCTATACGGTCCAAGTAATTTAAGCCTTAAAATGTGTGTGAATTGTCTGTGGTAATTCAAGGAACTGGACTAAACAGGTTCAATATATAGTTAGGCCTATAGGTTCCTTTCAGGACTGAATTTTACCAAGAGGAGACACCAACATGTTTCCCACAATCTCACTGCTGCATCCTTCTCTTGAAAACAGGGAATTCTGCAAATATAGATTCTGAGACTATGGATATGGCCATTAGAATTACTTCTAAAAGTATATATGTGAATATAAGATGATCTGCTCATGTGTACTGTTACCAAACAGTCTTGAAAACAGAAAATAGCTCACTGACCAAAGTAATTATTACAACTTATGTTCTGTTATTTTATCTACACCACCGTTGACAGAGGTGTCATTTTTTTGTATAGCCTACGCTCTGCCGAGCGCTTCTCGTGCTGTGTTGCCATGTCCTCTTATTTTAAGCATCTTTGGGCTTGTAGCTTGAGCATGGCTCACGAAAGTGGGCAGTTGTGGGTCACAATATGTTGGCCATATTTTTAATACCAAATATTTAGATTTATTTTAGTTTATTATGAATCTTGTTCTTGTGAACAAATGAGTAAAGACTCAACCACTATTTTTTGTACCAGAGGCACATCTCTGGTACGAATGGTTAAGAGTTGAAGAAGTGAATCTTCTCATCTCATCTGATAATGCAGCACTTGTGAAGGTCTGGTCTGTGTGGTTTTAAAGTAGGAAAGACTCTTTCTGTCTGTCTAAGATGAGTAAGACTCATGTATAAATCGTTACGTATTTTTTAAATGCACACACTCAAAAGATGTTCAGTGAATTTAAGTTGAGATAAGCTTTTCTAAAGTTCATAAAAGAAGACTTGAACAAACCTAATTAGAATTTCTCAATTACTTACTGCTTAAAGTAATCCTTTTCATTTAACTGCTAACCACCAGTACAGTTATTTCCCTCGGTTTCACAGACAAGGCTCGAGCGTAGTCCTAGACTAAAATGTACTTTAGTTTCAACTGAAATAAACTGACTGATCTTTGTTTTGTCTCAAGATACACACCAGTAATGTTTTTTTTTTTTTTTTTTTTTTCTAAGGATGTTTATAAAATATACTTAAATGTCCTAATTGAACTATGGCCTAATCCTGGCTTAGTCTAAGCCCTGTCTGTGAAACTGGGGCCCAAATGCAGTAAGATGAACACTTAAGAAGACTCATCATTGCTCATTTTGTAAAGCATTGTGGTGTTATTAAAGCTTCCCATAACAAAACCACAAGCTTCACTCTTCTGCACAATGAACACCACAAAAACAGAAACGTAACAGAAACTCTTCTCAACGTAACAGAAACTCTTCTCAATCTCCTAATTAAGATTAAGCAAAAAAGTATAAAGTCAATATTTATTTTAAAATATTTAAGTGGATTGAACTTCTGTTAAAGTTTACTAAAGCAAATTAAACTCATCAAGCAGCAAAAAATCTTTTTTATTGTTTTGATAACATTTTTGATTTTATTGTTTTTGCTGCAAGCTGTATTGGTGGCAACGATATTGCTGGCAGTATAGCAAGATAGCAAGCACTAAATTGTTCCTAAAAATGTGTAAGTATAAAGAAATGTTTTAGAATAACACAATCACTTACAGGCCACTGAACTGGGTCACTTAAAAGTAACTTTATTTCATTATGTTGAAGTTATGTAAACAAATTGTGTTTTATGATTTATTATTGAACAGAACTGAGAGAAGAACATTCTTTACATATGGAACTGATGTACATGATTTTATCATTTGAATTTAAGCATTTTGTTTAGCGCACAACACATTACTTTATTATGGTCTTGGTTGGTTTCTTGAATAGAGCACAGTTCATGTCACTTCTGTTTCCAGAGCTTTTCAGCACATACACAGTGTTACACCAGAGATCTTTCTGACCTTTTCTTGTCTTGACAGCAGTGACTTTAAACTTCTCATATGGAGGAATCAGCACCTCTTTCTCATGACGAAGCTTAGAGTATTTTGACACATCTGCACCTTCACACGTGTGGATTTCAAAACAAGATACATTTCCAAAACCTTGAGCTTTTTTACAATCAAGAGAGGATGAAGCAAACTGGCCAAAACGAACCTCTTTGTTCAGATCAGGCTTCTTAAATTTAGCTTTGGTACCACGAAAAGTTGAATAACATTTCTTTTGTGTTTTCTTCAGAATCTGTATCGCATCTGTTAACAGAAAGTGAAGTGAATACCATTTGTATCTCGTTTGTTTGTACCGTTTTTTACCGTCACGAGTGTCAGGATTAAAATGCTTAAATACATTACTATCACTGTACACATAAATAGCGATTAAATGATTCTCTGTCAGGTTTTTGTCATGTGGGGTCTTGACGAAGTCTTTCCCTTTATTCCAAGCAAGTTTAAAATCAGTTGAGTTGCTGATTTCCTTCTTTAGATATTTTGTCTCTACCAGGTTTGCCATTTTCTTTCTACAACCCTGATATTGGTCATCAGCTGAATTCAGTGCCATATCCAATGGAAATATCTTTTCAAAAGTAGCAGTAGCTCTGTGATCCTGCAGCAACAGGAATCATAATGATCAATCATCAGTATTCATATCTGTAATATTCATACTAGAACACAAGCTTACCTGTAGAGCAGCTAAAATGAGAAGAGCTTCAATGATCAGCAGCATCTTGATTCAGTCAAATCCCTCAGAGTAGATCGAGCGAACACCGATGCTAAAAGACACAACAGGATTTCACAAATATGCATTTAAACCTATGATGCACACTGCATCTTTTTACTTCACCCCCCAAAATTACCTGAGAATACTGTTGTCTATCTTTATTTTTCAGGAGTTCAGAAGCAATGACGAGAGGAGAAGATTAGAAAAGTCTGTCGCTCACAGTCAGACAACAAAAGTGATGAGGCGGTCTATTTTTATCACTAAAAATGTCTGTGTGTGTTGTTGGAAATAATAGCTGAAGTGTGATCATGGTGCATCAGCTTATCTGTCAGCTCAACTGTTTAGCTCTTTATAGTGCAACACCTGAGAGTTTGGTGTATATGTGGTTTCACACAGGGCAGTTCCTGTCATGTCAGTACCAGAAAACAGGTTTGACTTTGTGATGAACAGACTCAGATCAAAAGTGAATCTGCAAGAGATACAAATCTTCATCAGTCAATTTATTCTTCATGCCAAGTCACACATCAATAGATACAGTGTATCTTTAACAAACATTTAGATTTGAAGAGTAAATGTAGCTGCATACAGCAAATAGCTGACATGCACACAGTCATAAATCTGTAACAGTCTAGGCTGCTTTGATATTATTGCTGTTCAGATGTCACGATAGAGAGCAGCCTACATTTCTATCCACCTTTTTCTTCCCATAAGAGTGAGGGCGGCCATTTGTAAATTTTATGGCTCTGGCTTCCGGTCTCATCTGTGTACAGCTATATTTAGCTGTACAAAACAGCTCTTTTTGCTTATAGTGATGGCCGCTTTCAAAACACTGTGTGATTTCCTCATAACTGTTCCAAAACGTTTTGAAACTTCAGTAGTTTGCCTTTGGGGACCGATCTATGTAAACCCCTGAATCATGCGAGTTCATTGAGATCGCCCCCCAGCAGCAAACCGTTGAATCAGCGTCTATGGTTTTTGTCTGATTTCGGTTCACTTTCATCCATTTATAGACATTTTTAATCAGACATTTGTGTAAATAAAAAGATTTGAAGTAGTTGATAGTCTCTTACTGGCCTCTAAATACATAATAGCATATAAATAATAATTCTCCATAAAACAAACAAACAAGCCCTGCAGATTAATATAAAATATTTATTTAAAAAAAAAAAAAAAAACATATTATACAAAATTCAACAAAACGTTTTTTTGTACAAATGTACACACAAGTATTAAAATTTTTCTACACTAAATTAAAAACACACAAGAATTTTAACATTGCATTTATAGCTGTTGTATTTATAGTCTGTTGTAACCAGCCTAAGTTGTCCTGTTTTAACATTGCAAGTACTATGAATCATGTAGACTATTTTGAGACAAAATGTTTGTTCTCTGAACACTTGTTTCTTTTATCATGTTCTGCTATTAGAGATAGGAGATATAACTTCACTGCACAAAAAGATAATTGGCAGGTGCAATGAGAGTAATGTTGTGTTTTAGGGTTTGATTTTTTTGTATCGTTTGGTTAATTCTCAGTTTGCTTTTGACAGTTTCATTTAAAAACTACCTAATAGTTTGATTTTGTAGCACTCAAAGGTTCCATTAAAAGTGAATTCTAAATGATTTAATCAAATATTGACACATCTATTGTTTTTGTAGCGATTTCAAATCTAAAATGTCTGCAACAAACGTGCCAGACTGAATTTCAACATTTGATATAGCTACAATATATCAGAACTGTTGCCAAAAAAAGTTGCTTCTGCCCCAGGATAGAAGTTCACTCAGTTCAAACACAGACCATTTACCCTATACTCTCTTAACGCCACATTTTTCCAACAGTCTCCATACCCTCCATGATGTCCTTACTGATGTCTTACTGTCCGAGCTAGGCAGTTTTCTTCGGATTCCATTTTCTTACAATAAATAGCTACATGAGTCGTGATAAATAGTGCCAATTTTAACTAAAGACAAAAAGTACAAAGTAAATACTTATGCAAGTTTTTATTAAAGAATTTGAATGTTTTAAAAATGACACACAACAGGGGAAAAACACTTTATCTTAAGACAAACACCATTATCTTAAGACAAGCAGCGTGTGGTTCCAGCCTTCATGTCACATCTAAAAGAGAGGATCCATCTCAGCATTTACCCCACTTGGAGATTAACGTGTTGACGTTGTCTTGCCTATGACAAGAGAGTCAAATATTTTTTTTAAAAGGACACCAGTAAAAACATTATAAACATTCAAACCATAGATAAAAACAAAACACTACAAACTACTTACATATTTGTGTAACACAGCACGCATTCGTTGGCGTATGTGACTCCATCAGTACCACACACAGGCTTGTAATTAAGGGGACAATTGGGCAGTCGGTACTTATAGCATTTTGGCTGCCAACATAAGTACACAGAATACATTAGATACGTACACTTTTAAAATAAAACATCATGAATAGGTTATAATCTTCAACCCACTTTTTTGGCACCATGGATGAGAGTAGCTCCTACCAAAGCTGTTTAGAAAAATATAAAACACACACACAGAAAGAAAAATCTCATCCCGTTAGTGCCTGCTATGTATTTTTTGTAGTTTAGACTTAAAAGGATTAAAGAAAAGATCATGTTGTTTATGTTACAAAGCATGCTCTCAAAACATCAGACTCACCTGCCAAGCAGAGTACCAAAACAATACGTCCCAACATGTTTGCTTGTATAAACCGATGTGTTGACTGTGTAATCAATCACTCTTAGGAGTGCTGAGTTCCTTTTAAAGCAGTTTTGCTCCCACCCACAGAGAGGTTACACATTTACAAAGTGCATCACTCGAATTCTGCCTTGCGTTCAGCCCCGACAAAACGTTGCGAAACATTTTTCAAATGGAAATGGTGGTGCGTTGAACACCCTGTTCTGATGACACAAGAGTTGCAACTATGGCAGTTGAGAAGGCCATTCTTTGTGTTCTTTTTGAAATTTCTTCGGAGCATTATGAAATCTGTATAAATACGTGTTTAAAGGAGAAGTCCACTTCCAGAACAACAATTTACAAATAATTTACTCACCCCCTTGTCATCCAAGATGTTCATGTCTTTCTGTCTTCAGTCGTAAAGAAATTATGGTTTTTGAGGAAAGCATTTCAGGATTTTTCTTCATATAATGGACTTGATTGGTGCCCCGATTTTGAACTTCCAAAATGTAGTTTAAATGCAGCTTCAAAGAGCTCTAAACGATCCCAGCCGATGAAGAAGGGTCTTATCTAGTGAAATGATCTGTCATTTTTTTGGAAAAACAAAAATTTGTATACTTTTTAAGCACAAAAGCTTGTGTAGCACAGGCTCTGGGATGCACGTTCACGATGCTACGAATTAGTGTTGAGTCGTTCTTGAACGATTCGTTCATTTTGAACACATCTTTAATATGACTCGGGAAGAACGAGTCGTCTCGGGGAGTGATTCGTTCAGTCACGCATGCGCAACATCCTATTAGGTTCTGTAGTGGAATTAGTTCACCTGTTTCGAGTCTTCGGGTTTTTCCAGTCATTCGTTATCTTATTGGGCTGTCACATGATGAATGAACGACTGGAACCCGAAAACTTGTCAAATAAGAGGTGAGGTAAACAATGAATGAATCTTTTCTGTTTCTTATAGCATTACAGTTTTGTCTTGTTTGTAGTGTAATCAACGTTTGCGTAAGCAGTAGATGTGTTAGGGAAGTAACACGTAACATTTTAATCATATTTTGCTAAAATGAACGAAATAAACAAAATGACTCGAAAAAAGATTCTGTCATTTTGCTGAACGAGACTTAAAGGTCAGAGTCAGTAAAATGATCCGAACTTGCCATCACTACTACGAATCACGTCTAAGTTCATCGTCTGTGTACTCCGTCTCAAAAAGGGAAGAGTATGGTGAAAAACTCTATCTTGTTTTTCTCCTGCAACTTCAGAATCGTCCGACATCGTTGTACCTTTTTGTTTGTAAACAGCGCTTGACTTACTTGCACTTTCTTAGTCTTTGCACATTCGCTTTGTAAACACTGGATCTGTAGTTCTGCGTGACCTTTCGACATGATTCAATAGTACGTAGCGTCGTGAACACGCATTCCCAGAGCACTTCTTTCTCGGCTGGGATCGTTTAGAGCCCTTTGAAGCTGCATTTAAACTACATTTTGTACGTTCAAAATCGGGGCACCAATCAAGTCCATTATATGAAGAAAAATCCTGAAATGCTTTCCTCAAAAAACATAATTTCTTCATGACTGAAGACAGAAAGACATGAACATCTTGGATGACAAGGGGGTGAGTAAATTATTTGTGAATTGTTGTTTCGGAAGGGGACTTCTCCTTTAATACTGCAAAATATGCCCGATGTTACAGTCACTGCCCTTACCGTCCAGAAAAAAGAGAACATCCCAGTCAAGTGAAGGGGTTTGTGGAAACTGTGGTTCCTAATTATTGTGATCCAACATTTGCCTCGGATTTCAGGATGAAAAGACAAACATTTCAGGTGAAGGATAATCCACTCCTTACCTCCGAGATCTATATGACCTTATTATTTTTATTGTGTGTAACCTTATTAGGCTTTTCATTATTGCTGATCACTGTTGTTGTGCTATGATATTGTAATATTTACCATTATATAATCAGAGGAGTATAGAAACGTTTATGAAAGTGTCACTCCACAATTCAATAGAAAAATATATAAATATGTATAGTATTTTATGTTACATTAATCAGTGTCTCTTTAATACCGCGTGGTTTATGTACATGTTGCTGCTGATTGGGCTGACATTTTTGACACACCCACCAAACAAGAGAAAACGTATCTCAAATCCCGTTGCACACCGTTTCCAGGAAACATGTCGTTCAACCCGGAAACCGTAGCAAAACGTTGCGCAGCGGTTTGAGCTTAAACTTGCCCCCTGTAAAACCCTGGTCAAAAACACAACACAACGCACCTGAATAAGCTAATCAGTGGGTGCTTCTCTTTTCTTATTTGTGCATCCTCGTTTCCTTTCCTTGCTTCCTGTCCTCGCGTCTTAGCTTCACTCCTTCAGGGTGCGAGGGAAGGACGCAAGGAAAAGACGCGAGGATGGAGGAATCAAAGGATGAACATTGCAATATTCTTGACCACTCAAGCGTCACTTCAAAGCGCCATCAGCTGCGCTAAAGGGATCTGCTTATATGTTGTTAAAGTTCGTTATTTAAGGCAATCATAAAAAATATGAATAAAGCAAGACGCCCTGTTTAAATATTTGACATTATTTAAACTGCAAAAGTAAAATATAAATGTAAATTATTATGACAGATGTGAAGGGGGAGGAGAATTTATACGTGCGTCACGTTTAGTCCATAAAACACTTCCACAAAGGATACACCTGTGTATCCTCGCTGATGACTCCTCCAGAAAGATTCCAAACTCCTCGATCTTTGCCTCCTCGCGGTGCAATTAGAGAACTGAGATGTCCTGCAAGATGGCTGAGCTCGATCGGTTTCTGGGTCATAGGACGGAGGAGCGAGGAGACGAGGAGGGATATGAAGCACCCAGTGTCTTCAAGATCACTAGAAAGCTACAGGCAGGTGTTTGATTGGACACCACTGTCTTAAGTAAATAGTTTTGTTCTAATTCAGGTCGTTAGTTCATCATTATTGCATGCCAAGAAGAAAAGACATATGACACCTCCAGGTGGTTTGGTAGTGTGATAACCAAACTTAAGTGGTATTTGCCGTGAAATGTGACAGTGACACAACGGGGGTTTTGTGAAAACAGGTCTAACACTTTGTCAGAGTACTAAAAGTGAAAAGGTTATGTGACGTTTTAAGTTGCAGATAGGTATTTTGTTTAAGAGGTGAATGATGACTACCGTATTACAAAACTTCAATCTGTTTCAGTAAATGATTTACACATTTTGACCAGTAGATGGCAATAATGTCAAAACATCAAAATCTTTGAAAGAGGTCATTTCCTGAAAAATGCATAGAATGTATCCAGTTAAGCATGATTCACATAAACATTTCATATACCTGTAAATTTTGCGGACTCGGGGGGAAAAACTCATTTGAATGATGAAAAAAAAAAAAGAAGAATAGATGTAAAGTGTAATTTCCTGCATGATGTCAAATCCACACAAAGTTGCAATTTACTTTTTAAAATAACTTTAAAATAACTTTTTTATGGAAATTAAATCTATTTAACTCTTTCTTTTATAAGGATTTTTTTTTGTCTTATTTCTAGTGTATTCTTCTGTTTCCTTTATTACATAGAAATGTATGTAAAATTGCAAAAAATGGCAATAGATAATTCATGAAATCACCACCAGATGATGCAAACGCACAGATAGCACCTTTGCTCACACTGTTAAAAAAAGAGAGAGAGATAATCTCCATTAGATTATGTTGGGGAATCATGTTTTTGCTTATATCGATTGGATGTCTAGTAGGAAATGTCCAGCATCTTACAAAATGGATTTTATTGACACATTATTTTAGTTTATTATGTGTGTTTTTTTTTTTTTATTTATTATTTTTTTTTATTAGACCAAAATACATTTTCACAAAAATATACATGTTGAAACAAGACCACATAATTGTACCAGATGTATAACATTAATGCGGGGAAAAAAAAAAAACTTTAAACAAAAGCAAAATAAATTATGATATGTCGTTGTTGGTTACTTGCTGATGAAAAATAGAATCACCATGCCTTGCTTTGATGTCAAATAAGTGTCATTTTTACTAGGCAACAGCCTCAGCAAATAACCAAAATGATTTAAACTAAGACAAGCTTTAAAATAAGTTTTCTTATTATTTGATCATTTTTAATGACTCTATATATGCCAAGGTCTGAAAAATTTTATCAGATAGAAACTGTAGCCAAAAAGGCCGAGATCCAGTGCTTTAAGACTGTATTCTCTGGTGCTGTATTCACATTACATCAAAGGGTTTTTATATTATACAATATGGTTTACAATATAAGTTTCAGGAGTGACAACTGCATTAAAGTAAGTCGTGAATTTCCTAAACCCTGATTTCGTGTGTGTACAGAAAACGAGTAGGAAAAACTCTTCCTGTATGTCTAAGAACAGTAAGACTCGTATAAATCCTTAATATATTTTTTAAATGCACACACTCAAAAGACGTTCAACAAACTTAAAGGGGTCATCGGATGCTAAGTTCACTTTTACATGTTGTTTGAACATTAATGTGTGTTGACAGTGTATGTACAAATCTACCCTATAATGATAAAAATCCATGCAGTGGTTTTTAATTAATCTGTAAAAATAATATTCCCTTTTTCAAATCGAACCATTCTCAGATGCCTGTCGTTGTGGCGTCACACCGATCACCTTTCCTAA
>JAMKFB010000039.1:313832-373358 GCA_036247105.1 Cirrhinus mrigala | reverse complement strand
AAAGGCCTTTTGTGTACATAGAAAAAGTCTTAGATCTTTGACTTCAGCTCATGGAAAAATGGGGGCAAAAACAAAAATGTTGCATTTATAATTTTGGTCAGTGTACATATCTCAGGGGTCAAAGACGAGACGTCTGTGTTGGTCCACATCAAGTAAAATTAACACAAGCGATTTTATATACACAGAGAGTGTATTAAATGGAAGTGTATACTATAATGTTTTCAGAACTTATGTGGAAATAAAATGTCACAATGGGTGAAATTACACTAAATGACATTTTAGTTGGTGTCTTCTGGAAATCATGTATGATAGTAATTTTTTGCTCAATTATTATTATTATTTTTTTTATTAATTAAACAGGACACATTTTAATGTACAGAGGAAAAATAAAAGTAAAGTTTTGTTTTTATTTATTTATTTTAAACTTGAAAACCTTCTTTGACTTCTAAATGTTTCAAAACTTTTTTTTTTTTTTTTTTTTTTTTTTTTTTTGACCTCCACAGTTCACAGTCACTTCTTTCCCAATATGAACACAGTGTCACATCACACTTGCATCCTCATTGTGGGTTTACTTCACTATCTGAGTTAGTGTACACATAAATATCAGATTACAGTATTTTCTTCTAATTCTTTTCTTACATTTTAATGTATGGGGGAAAATAAAAGTAAAGCTTATTTAGTTTTTTTTTTTTTTTTTTTTTTTGATGCCAGAAAACTATCTTTGTCCTCTATGTGTTCTTTGAGTTAGGGTTTAGGTTAGAGATCGGACATACTGTTTACTTCTCTAGATTGCTACTTATTTTCATGTCAATTTATGATTGTGTACAGTTACTAGAAATTCTCAAGAAACCGTGTTGAAAGGTTAATTTGTCTAGTTTGAAACCACACAAACCAGAGACAGTATTACTTCTTACAGCACACACATACACATACATTCATCAGCAATATAAAAGCCACCTTCTTCATTTCTTGGTTTAAAGAGTCATTGTCATTTGGCAGTGAGCAAATGCACTTTCTGATCTTGTCCTCTCATTGTTGAGCTCCTGAAAAATAAAAAGAAAACAGAATCGGGCAAAAAGAGGCAACAATATTCAGCATAATAGATAAATGTTTAAATGACTCTTGTACTTCCACTGCACAGCTGTTACAATCACCGGCTGGGGTGCCCTGATTGTCCACTAGAGGCCACTCGATTCTAACTACATAATCTTAATGAAATGAACAAACATATGCACATAGCGTGTTGAATATTGAGAGCTAAGTTGCTGTATAAGTATTTTGTGCTCAGTATTTGTTGTTTAGTGGGACCTGATTTGGGTTTTTTAATGTTAATTGACTGTTGATTGAGATGAATTGTTTACTCCTGTGAATAATTGTCTACTTATACCTCTCTTTACCATGCAAGAAATCTTACCTTGACAAAGGCTTTTTGCCAAAACCTTGTTATTGCTACTCTAAGCCCTTGATTTCACATGCTCCTGTATGCTTTTAGAATTTTTTTTTTTTTTTTTTTGTCAAACCAGGTGGAGAAAAAATATAGAAAGCAAGTAATGTCTAACCCTGAAACTAAATTTGCAAATGCTTGGAAACTTACTGAAAATGATTACAGTTATTACAAAAACATCCAATTGCTATTTATGTGTACACTAACTAACTTGTACTTTCTGTTAACAGATGCAATACAGATTCTGAAGAAATCACAAAATAAATGCTATTCAACTTACAGTGGTACAAATATTACATTTGAACAGAGTGTTCTGGGAAAAAAAAAAAAAAAAAAAAAGTTCGTTTTGGCTCATTTACATCCTCGTCACTTAGTTGTACTTAGTTTTGAAAAATAAACTTGTGAAAGTGCTGATGTGATGAAATATTCTAAGTATCCTGAACAGAAAGAGGTACTGGTTCCTCCATATGAGAAGTTTAAAGGAGTAGTCCACTTCCAGAACAACAATTTACAAATAATTTACTCACCCCCTTGTCATCCAAGATGTTCATGTCTTTTTGTCTTCAGTCGTAAAGAATTTACAGTTTTTGAGGAAAGCATTTCAGGATTTTTCTTCACATAATGGACTTCAATTGTGCCCCCAGTTTTGAACTTTCAAAAACGCAGCTTCAAAGGGCTCTAAACGATCCCAGCCGAGGAAGAAGGGTCTTATCTAGTGAAACGATCGGTCATTTTTTTTGAAAATAAAAATTTGTATACTCTTTAAGCACAAAAGCTCGGGTAGCACAGGCTCTCGGATGCGCGTCCACGGGTCGTTCTTGAACGATTCGTTCATTTTGAACGAATCTTTAAAGTGACTCGCGAAGAACGAGTCGTCTCGGGGAGTGATTCGTTCAGTCGCACATGCGCAACAACCTATTAGGTTCTGTACTGGAATTAGTTCACCTGTTTCAATTCTTTGGGTTTTTCGAGTCGTTCGTTCATCTTATGGGGCTGTCACGTGATGCTGATTTCGTTAAAATTAACGAAATGACTCGAAAAAAGGTTTGTTCACTACTACGAATCGAGTTCATCGTCTGTGTACTCCGGCTAAAAAAAGGTAGAGTATGGCATAGAGTACTCCATCTCATTTTCTCGTACAACTTCAGAATCGTCCGACACGTTGTACCTTTTTGTTTGTAAACAGTGCACTTCCTTAGTCTTTGCGCATTCGCTTTGTAAACACTGGGTCTGTAGTTCTGCCTACATTCGGCGTGAGCTTTGGACATGATTTAATATGTAGCGTCGTGAACGTGCACAACAGAACCTGTGCTACACGAGCTTTTGTGCTTAAAAAGTATACACATTTTTATTTTCCGAAAAAAATGACAGATCGTTTCGCTAGATAAGGCCCTTCTTCCTTGGCTGGATCATTTAGAGCCATTTGAGGCTGCATTTAAACTACTTTTCGCAAGTTCAAAATCGGGGGCACAACTTAAGTCCATTATATGAAGAAAAATCCTGAAATGCTTTCCTCAAAAAACAATTTCTTTACGAATAAAGACAGAAAGACATGAACATCTTGGATGACAAGGGGGTGAGTAAATTATTTGTGAATTGTTGTTCTGGAAGTGGACTTCTCCTTTGAAGTCACTGCTGTGAAGACAAAAAGAAATCAGAAAGATCTCTGGCGTCACACTGTGTTCACTTTGGAAAGCATTGAAGAGCATTGAATAAAGCACTTTGAATTTCCACATGAATCAATGTAAAAACTGTTTTTCTCTAAGTTTATTTCATTAATTCCTTGTCAAAAACACAATTCATAATAAAGTTAATTTTAAGTGATCAAATTCAGTGGCCTCAAAGTGATGTTATATATCTCTATTAAATGTATTCATTTATATAAAGAAATTACACATATTTTTCTATGATGCTTTATTAAATGAGCATTAGCTGCTAAAATTTGTGCAATGAGACGAGTCTCTTCATCTGAGAAATGTCCATCCATTATATTTAGTAACGAATGTTATTTCTGTAGTAATCAATTGAGAATTTGAATTCAATTACTTCAATAAAATGTTATCACAAATCTGAAAATATGAATTTAAACAAAAAAAAATCATCTTATCTTGATCGTAATGGAGTAAAACGTATTAGATCTAAATCTTATTTTGAAATGTACACTTGTGAATGTGCTGAGCTAATAAAAAAATTATATGCTTGATTGTGAGAAAGAGGTGCTGATTCCTCCATATGAGACGTTTAAAGTCACTTTTGTCAAGAAATGAGATCATAAAGATCTCTGGTGTCAAACTGTGTTCACTTTGAAAAGCTCTGGTAAGAAAGTGACCTAAACTGTGCCACAGCCAACACCTTAACTACATACATCTATTTGCGTCACATTACTGAACGTTTGTAGTGCTTTTTATCTAGCTAACTGGCAGAATTGCATCGTGAGTGCAATTCCACTTTTTAATCAAAACACAAAAAGATTTTGTTTTTTGTTTAATTACATTTTTTTTAATATTAAAGGGGTCATCGGATGCTAAGTTCACTTTTTCATGTTGTTTGAACATTAATGTGTGCTGGCTGTGTATGTACAAATCTACCCTATAATGATAAAAATCCATGCAGTGGTTTTTAATTAATCTGTAAAAATAATATCCCCTTTTTCAAATCGAGCCGTTCTCAGATGCCTGTCGGTGTGCCGTCACACCAACAGAGGCCGCTCCCACAATAGTTGATTGACATGTGCTCTTACCTTAGACCAGCTGTCACAGTCCAGTAACTTCCCATGTTTTGATGCCAGAGCAGGGATGTAAGTTAGACGAGAATATCTCCGATTGAGCGATTGAGGTGTTGTGTTGCTGGATGTAATAATGAACATAGTGGTCGTCATTTACTCCCGACATCTGAGCCGCTGAAGATGCAGTAGATTTCGTTTGTTTGTGAAGAGAATGCGCCTCCCGATCTACATATATCCATCTTTGTTTGCGCAAATCATTCATGATCCAGCTTCACTTACAGCAGAAGTGTGTATAAGAGTTATTTATTTATTTTTTTTTATTAATCTTTGCCTTTCCTTATAATGTGGTAGTTAGGAAGTTTAGTGGCTAAATGCAGCTAATGTAAACAAGACCGTCTTTCCACAGAGAGAAGAGAGGGGCGGGGTGAGCAGAGCTCATTTGCATTTAAAGGAACAACCCCTTAGAATGAGAGGTTTTTTGCAGAGCTGATTTTGGCAAGGTAAAAAGGGTGTTGTTTTACAAAACCATTGAAAATTTTTAATCTAAGTATATTAGAGACTTTTCATTAAGACCCTAAAGAATCATATCAACTTCTGGAAAATGGGCATCTGACTAAGATTTTTCATCTTAGTCATGTTGGAGATTGAGAAAAGCTTCTGTCATGTTGGAGTTTTTGTGGTCTTCATTGTGCAGAAGACTGAAGCTTGTGGTTTTGTTGTGGGTGGATTTATAAACACCATGACGCTTTAAATGAGCAATGGCTGCTAAAACCTACGCAATGAAGTGTTCATCCCATTACATTCAGTCAGAAATAATATGGCTACATAGCTGAAAAATTAAGATTGTTCTCAATAGAAAACAATTGAGAAATTATTAAATAAATGTACTTTTTAGTTATATGAACTTTAATTGTGATAGGGACTTTTTTTTTTTTTTTTTTTTTGAGTATAAGATTTTGAACTATACATGAGGTTTTATACATGAAGCCCATATTACTTATCTTGAGGAACTAAGAGTTTGTCCTACATGAAAACACAGGACTTCACAAGTGCTGCATTATCAGATGGGTTCAATACAACAAGACTAACTCAGCTCTATAGTGATCTCACAGTCAAATATGTTTCTGAATGTGAAAATTATCTTTGTGGTACCACAAATCTGAAAATTGCACAAAGCAGAGTGTTTAAATAATCTTGTCAAGCCCTTTTTTTAATTAAATGGGGCAGGTATACACTGATCAGGCAGCAGATCCTGTAATTCATGTAAGTTGCGAGAGGAGGCCTCTATGGATTGGACTTGTTTGTTCAGCACATCCCACAGATGATCAATTGGATTCAGATCTGAGGAATCAACACCTCAAACTTGTTGTGCTCTATAAACCATTCCTGAACCATTTTTGCTTTGTGGCAGGGCATATTATCCTGCTGAAAGACACCACAGTCACCAGGGAATACCGTTTTCATGAAAGGGTACATGATTGCCAACAGTGCTTTGGTAGGTGGTATGTGTCAATTTCCCAGCAGAACATTGCCCAAAGCATCACGCTGCCTCCTCCGGCTTGCCTTCTTCCCGTAGTGCATGCTGGTGTTATGTGTTCCCCAAGTATGCAATGTACACGCACCCGCCCATCCATGTGATGTAAAAGAAAACATGATTCAACAGACCAGGCCACTGTTTTTCATTGCTCCGTGATCCAGTTCAGTTGCACACGTCCACTGTTGGCTCTTTTTGCAGCAGACAGGGGTTAGCATGGGCACCCTGACTGGTCTGCAGCTATGCAGCCCTATACGCAACAATCTGTGATGCACTGTGAATTCTGACACCTTTCCATCAGAACCAACTTTTTGGGTAATTTGAGCTACAGTAGCTCATCGGACCACACAGGCCAGTCTCCACTCCCCACGTGCATCAATGAGCCTTGAGCCAATGAGCCATTACCCTGTCACCGGTTCATTGAATTTGAATTGAATTTAAACCTGTAGGATGGTAAATATTTTAAATGTACAAATCTAATTACACACTTCAAGGCACTTATAAGTTTTTGAAATTCAGTTTATCACTGAATCATTCGTTCAATTGATTTGTCTGAACAGCTGATTCATTCAGGAACTAAGTAAGTAACTGTCTTTATGACTGTCTTTACTTGGAAATGTGCAGTGGCTCAGCTGGGACTTTGAGACTATTTTCATTGGCAAAATTAGACAATATCATTATAGTGAGACAATGTAAGTCACTTAATATTAACTTCTAGTTTATTGAACTGTTGTATTAAATCTATATCACATTTACAGACTCACTTAAAATCTTTCACACACCTTTCATCGTGATCTCACAAAGCTCCATTATAATCAACAAAGCTCTCTACACCGTACAGTGAATCTTGTATTTACATTGTGTCTTATTATGACCGGATTCATGAGTTTGCATAACTCAGGTGTTTGGGGCAATAGTGTATTCTGATTAATATTGTGTTCAAAGAACCAATAGATACGTCTGTGATATGTTACTCAATACTGCAAAAACATGGTGTAGAAACCTTTGAAGCTCTCTTGAGCACAAACACAATTCTGCTGATTGGGTCAGTCGCACTGGTGCTCCTAAATATTTTTTCAGATTCGCACATAGTAGTTAAATGTGGCTGATTAGTACTGCGGCTCCAGTCTTGCTTTTTTATGCCTTTGTGTCAGCAGCGGTGTCCTACTGGGTCTCCTACCATAGCGTCCCTTTTCAGTCAGATGGCGATGGATAGTGAGAGCTGGCAATGTTGTACCCTGTGTCTGCAGATTAGCTTGAATTTGTTTGGGAGTTAATCGGGGTTCTATATCCACCATTTGAGCAATCCTTCATTGTAATCCTTCATTGTTCTGTGTGAAATTTAATCAAGTTTGATTTTTCTTCTCTGTTTTTTTGTGTTGTTGCAGTGCAAACAAAAATAATAAGCATGTGAACACCAACACATTTGCAGTTGGAACAATTTTCTGAGAGAAGTGTTGCATTTTCTGACAGAATTGCAAGTATGCCGATATTTTTGGCCATCACTGTACTGGAGGTTGCATGCTTCTATAGCTGAAACTTCGCATCCACATGCATGCCACGAAAGTAAAGTACTGAGAAAGAACATCACCTATATTCATTATCTATTTTGTTTTTCACTGTACAACAAAATGTGTGCCAAGAGAGCCAGATGACAACGTTGTTTGTCCTCAATGTGTTTTTCTTTTCTAGTCACGTTTGATCTCATGATTCTCTGTAAGATCTCATGTCCCAGTGAAATTGTTCCTACAATCAATAAGTGTGTGGTCTCACAGTCTGGTCAGAGCGTCTAGTTTGTGCATTCAGAGGATTATAAGGCTAAAAATAAGTTGGAAAAAACTGTCTTCATGTCTGTGGTCTCCCATGGTTTTAAAATTAGTTAAGAATTTGGTCCCAGGCCTTACTCTTTCTTAGTTAGAGTCACTGTGCAGAAGAGTGAAGCTTGTGGTTTTGTTGTGGTGGCTTTATTAACTCAAACCTATGCAATGACGAGTCTCTTCATAAGTGTTCATCTTATTACACTGATAAATGTTCCCAACTAGCAGATAAATGGTAGAGATTCTCTTCAGTAATAAATAACTGAGAAATCCAATTAAGGTCCCTGATAGCACACATACATCACAGAGATGTCTATTTGGCATCTGCATTTACATTTGAAAGATGGATTTTTAAGAGTGTTTGCTCATCTGAAATGTCTATAGGACGTTTCTAATCAGATGTCAAAAAGACGTCTATTAGATGTCTTTGAGATGTTTATGATTTAGATTGTATGTAAAACTGACATCTTACTGTCTGTCAGATGTGTGTAAACAGCAGATGATTTCGAGACCAAGAGATCTTTAACAGACATCCTGCAGACATACATATGCTATCTGGGGTTTGTTCAATAAGATATTGTGACGAGTCGGCTGCCTCTCTACTACTTATCAGCCTCTCCCCGTCCCTTAATCTCCACCCTTCACCAGGCTCCCGACGGGAGTGGGCGTGCAAGAGAGGAGGGGCACCGAAATAGCCAGGTCTGGCGGTGTGTGATGAGGCACACCTAGCGTCAGTGAAGCCTCATCACCGCCGCGTTTGAAACGCTGAGCGCGCTGCTCCTCGGAAGACCGGTCTCTTCCTCGTGGGTCCAGGAAGGGAGCGTTTAAGGGATTGAGCGCCGCCGAAATGGACGAGCTGCTGGACCTGTGGTCCGGACGTCAACCGCACCCAGACGGCTGCGGGCCAGGATGCCGGGCCGATTTACTCCCCAGGATGTGCTGTGGGCCAAGGTGGTCAAAGCCACTAGATGAAGACATCACTTGGTCCACAAATGTCATGGCACTAGTAAAGAAAGCACAACAAAGACTGTTTTTTTAACGACATTACGTAAAGATTGCTTGCCTCAACAGATGCTGATTATTTTTTATCGGTGTACCATAGAGAGTATTCTAACATATTGTATTTCTGTATGGTTTTCTAGCTGTACAGTAAATGATAAGAAAGCACTCCAGAGGGTTGTGTTGCTAGCACAGAGGATGACTGGAGTTGAATTATACCAGCATTAGAAGACATCTATAGGTCACGCTGTTTAGTAAAGGCTATCAGTATCTGTAAAGACTCTACACATCCATGCCACCACATGTTTGAACTTCTGCCATCTGGTAGGTGCTTTAAGTAATTTTATGCCCGCACTTCACGTCTGAGGAACAGTTTTATTCCTAGAGCCATTAACGCTTTGAATCAAGCTAATAAATGACTGAGATTTCAGTAGTGTAAATCGTGATTTAATAGCTAATGAGCACTGTTTTATTGTATTAATTATTAAGTCTGTTATGTCTATTTATGTATTAGATTGTTATTTTATTTTATTTATTTATTTATTTATTATTTTTTTTTATTGCATTTAGTGTGGAGATTGCATGTGAAATTTTGTTGGTGGATACAATGAAAGTTGTATGCATACAATAACAATAAAGAAATTCAATTCAATTGAATGAAGCCTCCGAAGAAGGAAGCGTGTGCAGCCGCCGGACTCCGCCCTTACCTGGACCCTTCCCTTTCGATCACTGCCTCTCCTTCATGGAACCCCCAGCACGACAAGGACACCAGATCCCCTATTTATTTTGGACACTTTTATTTCCCCCTTTTTGCACACTTGTTTATTTTATTGTTTAATAAAAGCCTCTCCGAGGCCTGACGTCACGCCCACCGTGTCTGTCGTTTTGCTCCTCCCGCCACAATATTGTGTTGTTTAAAAAAAAAAGGTTTTCTAGACCTCATATAAAATGAGTATATCATTTGAAATGTACGTAAGATTTTTCTTTTTTTACATGAGCCTATTACTCATCTTAGCCAGGAACTCAGAGTTTGTTCTGCTTGAAACTACACAGACCTTGACCACACAGAAGTGTTGCATCAGATGAGCTTGATGCATCAGGATTAATTCAGGTTTATTTGATCTTAAAGTGCCTGAAATACATTTCCAAATGTGAAAATTTACCACAAACATGAAAATATGAATCTGAAATAGGATGTTTATTTAGACTTAGTTGCATTTCCTCTCTCGATCAAAAAGCAGAAATAGACTCTAGTTTTAATGGCTAATAGTTAGTGTACACATCATTGCCAATTGAATCACCTTCTTTATAAGGACTTGTATAAAATAGGAGCTGGTTAATTCATAAATGTTACATTTTTTATGTTTATTTCTTTTGAACATTAGGTTCAGGGGTTGGAGAAGGGATGGGACATCCTGCTGACATATACATTTTCATCAACAATTTCTGTCATGGACCATTACTACACATGTTGAGGAGATCAGGTTGAAAAAAAAATCTAGCATTCATGTTAAACAGACAGGAACTCAAGAGTCTGTCTGGTGTGAAACCACACAACCACCAGACCTTCACGTGAGATAAAGATCTAAACCATTTACGTGAGGTAGATACATCACAATCACACTATTATTTCTTAGCGCACGCACACATGCATACACACATTATCGGAGATTGATTTGAAGACTTGTCATTCATCTGAGTGACTGACTTTTCTCCTTTTGATGTAGCTCCTGAACTCCTGAAAAATAACATAAAGAAAAACATATTCTGACAACAAGAAAGAACGATATTCTCAGTTAAGTTTGGTGTTTACATGAAAGGTCAACATATTACTTTCTATTATACTCAGTCACTGGTTTAGTATTTGTGAGACGCTATTGTGTTTCTTGTCTTTTAGCACCTGCACTTCACTAGATCTACTAGATCATCTGAGGTATTTGAATCAAGATGTTGCTGATCATTGAAGCTCTTCTTCTAATTTCAGCTGCTCTAGGACAGGTAAGCTTGTGTTCTAGTATGAAAATTACAGACATGAATACTGATGATTGATCATTATGATTCCTGTTGCTGCAGGATCACAGAGCTGCTGCTGCTGAAGGTGGCATATATACATTGGATATGGCACTAAATTCTGTTGATGACCAATATAAGGGCTGTAGAGAGAACATGACAAAGCATGTGGAGACAAAATATCTAGAGAAGGAAATCAATAACTCACCTGATTTTAAAATTGCTTGGAAAAAAGGGAAAGACTTTGTCAAGACCCCACATGACAAAGACCTGACAGATGCAATACAGATTCTGAAGAAAACTCAAAAGAAATGTTACTTAACTTTTCATGGTACCAAAGCTGAATTTAAAAAGCTTGATCTGAACAAAGAGGTTCATTTTGGACAGTTTGCTTCATCCTCTCTTGATCTTAAAATAGCACAGCGTTTTGGAACTAAATCTTGTTTTGAAATCCACACGTGTGAAGGTGCAGATGTGTCGAAATACTCTAAGCTTCCTTATGAGAAAGAGGTGCTGATTCCTCCATATGAGAAGTTTAAAGTCACTGCTGTCAAGACAAGAAAGGATCAGAAAGATCTCTGGTGTAACACTGTGTATGAGTTGGAAAGCTCTGGAAAAAAAAGTGACCTGAACTGTGCAAGAAACCAACCAAGACCATAATAAAGTAATGTGTTGTGCGCTGAACAAAATAGCTTAAAATCAAACAATAAAATCATGTACATCAGTTCCACATATAAAGAATGTTATTCCCCCTCAGTTTTGTTCAATAATTCTTTGTTAGAAAATACATTTTGTTTGTAACTTTAACATAATGAAATAGTCATTTTTAAGTGACCCAGTTCTGTGGCATTTAAGTGATTTACGTTATTCTAAAACATTTCTTTATTTAACCCAAAAAATCATCAACACATATTATATATATCTTTGTTAAATTTAACTTGTTTCTGTAAACTTAAACAGAAGTTGAATCCACTTACATATTTTAAAACAAAAACTGACTTAATATTTTTCAGCTCAATCTTAATCAGATGACTGAGAAGAGTTTCTGTTACGTTGGAGTTTTTGTGGTGTTCATTGTGCAGAAGAGTGAAGCTTGTGGTTTTGTTGTGGGCAGCTTTACTAACACCATGACGCTTTACAAAATGAGCAATGATGAGTTTTCTTAAGTGTTCATCTCACTGCATTAAGTCAAAACTAGCTAGCAGTTAAATTTAAATGATTAAATCAAGTAGTAAATAACAGAAATTCTAATGTTACGTTTGTTTATCGAAACATTTAATTATTCAAGTTATTCAGTTTGATTAAAGGGGTCATCGGATGCCCATTTTCCACAAGTTGATATGATTCTTTAGGGTCTTAATGAAAAGTCTATAATATACTTTGGTTAAAAATTCTCAATGGTTTTGTAAAACAACACCTTTTTACCTTGTCAAAATCAGCTCTGCAAAAATCATCTCATTCTGGTTGAGGCTGTTTTAAATGCAAATGAGCTCTGCTCGCCCCGCCCCTCTCTTCTCTTGGCGGACTGACCAGCCTGTTTACTTTAACCGCATTTAGCTGCTAAACTTGCTAACTAGCACATTATTAGGAAAGGTGATCGGTGTGACGCCACAACGACAGGCATCTGAGAATGGTTCGATTTGAAAAAGGGAATATTATTTTTACAGATTAATTAAAAACCACTGCATGGATTTTTATCATTATAGGGTAGATTTGTACATACACTGTCAACACACATTAATGTTCAAACAACATGTAAAAGTGAACTTAGCATCCGATGACCCCTTTAAGTTTGTTGAACGTCTTTTGAGTGTGTGCATTTAAAAAATATATTAAGGATTTATACGAGTCTTACTGTTCTTAGACATACAGGAAGAGTTTTTCCTACTCGTTTTCTGTACACACACGAAATCAGGGTTTAGGAAATTCACGACTTACTTTAATGCAGTTGTCACTCCTGAAACTTATATTGTAAACCATATTGTATAATATAAAAACCCTTTGATGTAATGTGAATACAGCACCAGAGAATACAGTCTTAAAGCACTGGATCTCGGCCTTTTTGGCTACAGTTTCTATCTGATAAAATTTTTCAGACCTTGGCATATATAGAGTCATTAAAAATGATCAAATAATAAGAAAACTTATTTTAAAGCTTGTCTTAGTTTAAATCATTTTGGTTATTTGCTGAGGCTGTTGCCTAGTAAAAATGACACTTATTTGACATCAAAGCAAGGCATGGTGATTCTATTTTTCATCAGCAAGTAACCAACAACGACATATCATAATTTATTTTGCTTTTGTTTAAAGTTTTTTTTTTTTCCCCGCATTAATGTTATACATCTGGTACAATTATGTGGTCTTGTTTCAACATGTATATTTTTGTGAAAATGTATTTTGGTCTAATAAAAAAAAATAATAAATAAAAAAAAAAAAACACACATAATAAACTAAAATAATGTGTCAATAAAATCCATTTTGTAAGATGCTGGACATTTCCTACTAGACATCCAATCGATATAAGCAAAAACATGATTCCCCAACATAATCTAATGGAGATTATCTCTCTCTCTTTTTTTAACAGTGTGAGCAAAGGTGCTATCTGTGCGTTTGCATCATCTGGTGGTGATTTCATGAATTATCTATTGCCATTTTTTGCAATTTTACATACATTTCTATGTAATAAAGGAAACAGAAGAATACACTAGAAATAAGACAAAAAAAATCCTTATAAAAGAAAGAGTTAAATAGATTTAATTTCCATAAAAAAGTTATTTTAAAGTTATTTTAAAAAGTAAATTGCAACTTTGTGTGGATTTGACATCATGCAGGAAATTACACTTTACATCTATTCTTCTTTTTTTTTTTTCATCATTCAAATGAGTTTTTCCCCCCGAGTCCGCAAAATTTACAGGTATATGAAATGTTTATGTGAATCATGCTTAACTGGATACATTCTATGCATTTTTCAGGAAATGACCTCTTTCAAAGATTTTGATGTTTTGACATTATTGCCATCTACTGGTCAAAATGTGTAAATCATTTACTGAAACAGATTGAAGTTTTGTAATACGGTAGTCATCATTCACCTCTTAAACAAAATACCTATCTGCAACTTAAAACGTCACATAACCTTTTCACTTTTAGTACTCTGACAAAGTGTTAGACCTGTTTTCACAAAACCCCCGTTGTGTCACTGTCACATTTCACGGCAAATACCACTTAAGTTTGGTTATCACACTACCAAACCACCTGGAGGTGTCATATGTCTTTTCTTCTTGGCATGCAATAATGATGAACTAACGACCTGAATTAGAACAAAACTATTTACTTAAGACAGTGGTGTCCAATCAAACACCTGCCTGTAGCTTTCTAGTGATCTTGAAGACACTGGGTGCTTCATATCCCTCCTCGTCTCCTCGCTCCTCCGTCCTATGACCCAGAAACCGATCGAGCTCAGCCATCTTGCAGGACATCTCAGTTCTCTAATTGCACCGCGAGGAGGCAAAGATCGAGGAGTTTGGAATCTTTCTGGAGGAGTCATCAGCGAGGATACACAGGTGTATCCTTTGTGGAAGTGTTTTATGGACTAAACGTGACGCACGTATAAATTCTCCTCCCCCTTCACATCTGTCATAATAATTTACATTTATATTTTACTTTTGCAGTTTAAATAATGTCAAATATTTAAACAGGGCGTCTTGCTTTATTCATATTTTTTATGATTGCCTTAAATAACGAACTTTAACAACATATAAGCAGATCCCTTTAGCGCAGCTGATGGCGCTTTGAAGTGACGCTTGAGTGGTCAAGAATATTGCAATGTTCATCCTTTGATTCCTCCATCCTCGCGTCTTTTCCTTGCGTCCTTCCCTCGCACCCTGAAGGAGTGAAGCTAAGACGCGAGGACAGGAAGCAAGGAAAGGAAACGAGGATGCACAAATAAGAAAAGAGAAGCACCCACTGATTAGCTTATTCAGGTGCGTTGTGTTGTGTTTTTGACCAGGGTTTTACAGGGGGCAAGTTTAAGCTCAAACCGCTGCGCAACGTTTTGCTACGGTTTCCGGGTTGAACGACATGTTTCCTGGAAACGGTGTGCAACGGGATTTGAGATACGTTTTCTCTTGTTTGGTGGGTGTGTCAAAAATGTCAGCCCAATCAGCAGCAACATGTACATAAACCACGCGGTATTAAAGAGACACTGATTAATGTAACATAAAATACTATACATATTTATATATTTTTCTATTGAATTGTGGAGTGACACTTTCATAAACGTTTCTATACTCCTCTGATTATATAATGGTAAATATTACAATATCATAGCACAACAACAGTGATCAGCAATAATGAAAAGCCTAATAAGGTTACACACAATAAAAATAATAAGGTCATATAGATCTCGGAGGTAAGGAGTGGATTATCCTTCACCTGAAATGTTTGTCTTTTCATCCTGAAATCCGAGGCAAATGTTGGATCACAATAATTAGGAACCACAGTTTCCACAAACCCCTTCACTTGACTGGGATGTTCTCTTTTTTCTGGACGGTAAGGGCAGTGACTGTAACATCGGGCATATTTTGCAGTATTAAAGGAGAAGTCCCCTTCCGAAACAACAATTCACAAATAATTTACTCACCCCCTTGTCATCCAAGATGTTCATGTCTTTCTGTCTTCAGTCATGAAGAAATTATGTTTTTTGAGGAAAGCATTTCAGGATTTTTCTTCATATAATGGACTTGATTGGTGCCCCGATTTTGAACGTACAAAATGTAGTTTAAATGCAGCTTCAAAGGGCTCTAAACGATCCCAGCCGAGAAAGAAGTGCTCTGGGAATGCGTGTTCACGACGCTACGTACTATTGAATCATGTCGAAAGGTCACGCAGAACTACAGATCCAGTGTTTACAAAGCGAATGTGCAAAGACTAAGAAAGTGCAAGTAAGTCAAGCGCTGTTTACAAACAAAAAGGTACAACGATGTCGGACGATTCTGAAGTTGCAGGAGAAAAACAAGATAGAGTTTTTCACCATACTCTTCCCTTTTTGAGACGGAGTACACAGACGATGAACTTAGACGTGATTCGTAGTAGTGATGGCAAGTTCGGATCATTTTACTGACTCTGACCTTTAAGTCTCGTTCAGCAAAATGACAGAATCTTTTTTCGAGTCATTTTGTTTATTTCGTTCATTTTAGCAAAATATGATTAAAATGTTACGTGTTACTTCCCTAACACATCTACTGCTTACGCAAACGTTGATTACACTACAAACAAGACAAAACTGTAATGCTATAAGAAACAGAAAAGATTCATTCATTGTTTACCTCACCTCTTATTTGACAAGTTTTCGGGTTCCAGTCGTTCATTCATCATGTGACAGCCCAATAAGATAACGAATGACTGGAAAAACCCGAAGACTCGAAACAGGTGAACTAATTCCACTACAGAACCTAATAGGATGTTGCGCATGCGTGACTGAACGAATCACTCCCCGAGACGACTCGTTCTTCCCGAGTCATATTAAAGATGTGTTCAAAATGAACGAATCGTTCAAGAACGACTCAACACTAATTCGTAGCATCGTGAACGTGCATCCCAGAGCCTGTGCTACACAAGCTTTTGTGCTTAAAAAGTATACAAATTTTTGTTTTTCCAAAAAAATGACAGATCATTTCACTAGATAAGACCCTTCTTCATCGGCTGGGATCGTTTAGAGCTCTTTGAAGCTGCATTTAAACTACATTTTGGAAGTTCAAAATCGGGGCACCAATCAAGTCCATTATATGAAGAAAAATCCTGAAATGCTTTCCTCAAAAACCATAATTTCTTTACGACTGAAGACAGAAAGACATGAACATCTTGGATGACAAGGGGGTGAGTAAATTATTTGTAAATTGTTGTTCTGGAAGTGGACTTCTCCTTTAAACACGTATTTATACAGATTTCATAATGCTCCGAAGAAATTTCAAAAAGAACACAAAGAATGGCCTTCTCAACTGCCATAGTTGCAACTCTTGTGTCATCAGAACAGGGTGTTCAACGCACCACCATTTCCATTTGAAAAATGTTTCGCAACGTTTTGTCGGGGCTGAACGCAAGGCAGAATTCGAGTGATGCACTTTGTAAATGTGTAACCTCTCTGTGGGTGGGAGCAAAACTGCTTTAAAAGGAACTCAGCACTCCTAAGAGTGATTGATTACACAGTCAACACATCGGTTTATACAAGCAAACATGTTGGGACGTATTGTTTTGGTACTCTGCTTGGCAGGTGAGTCTGATGTTTTGAGAGCATGCTTTGTAACATAAACAACATGATCTTTTCTTTAATCCTTTTAAGTCTAAACTACAAAAAATACATAGCAGGCACTAACGGGATGAGATTTTTCTTTCTGTGTGTGTGTTTTATATTTTTCTAAACAGCTTTGGTAGGAGCTACTCTCATCCATGGTGCCAAAAAAGTGGGTTGAAGATTATAACCTATTCATGATGTTTTATTTTAAAAGTGTACGTATCTAATGTATTCTGTGTACTTATGTTGGCAGCCAAAATGCTATAAGTACCGACTGCCCAATTGTCCCCTTAATTACAAGCCTGTGTGTGGTACTGATGGAGTCACATACGCCAACGAATGCGTGCTGTGTTACACAAATATGTAAGTAGTTTGTAGTGTTTTGTTTTTATCTATGGTTTGAATGTTTATAATGTTTTTACTGGTGTCCTTTTAAAAAAAATATTTGACTCTCTTGTCATAGGCAAGACAACGTCAACACGTTAATCTCCAAGTGGGGTAAATGCTGAGATGGATCCTCTCTTTTAGATGTGACATGAAGGCTGGAACCACACGCTGCTTGTCTTAAGATAATGGTGTTTGTCTTAAGATAAAGTGTTTTTCCCCTGTTGTGTGTCATTTTTAAAACATTCAAATTCTTTAATAAAAACTTGCATAAGTATTTACTTTGTACTTTTTGTCTTTAGTTAAAATTGGCACTATTTATCACGACTCATGTAGCTATTTATTGTAAGAAAATGGAATCCGAAGAAAACTGCCTAGCTCGGACAGTAAGACATCAGTAAGGACATCATGGAGGGTATGGAGACTGTTGGAAAAATGTGGCGTTAAGAGAGTATAGGGTAAATGGTCTGTGTTTGAACTGAGTGAACTTCTATCCTGGGGCAGAAGCAACTTTTTTTGGCAACAGTTCTGATATATTGTAGCTATATCAAATGTTGAAATTCAGTCTGGCACGTTTGTTGCAGACATTTTAGATTTGAAATCGCTACAAAAACAATAGATGTGTCAATATTTGATTAAATCATTTAGAATTCACTTTTAATGGAACCTTTGAGTGCTACAAAATCAAACTATTAGGTAGTTTTTAAATGAAACTGTCAAAAGCAAACTGAGAATTAACCAAACGATACAAAAAAATCAAACCCTAAAACACAACATTACTCTCATTGCACCTGCCAATTATCTTTTTGTGCAGTGAAGTTATATCTCCTATCTCTAATAGCAGAACATGATAAAAGAAACAAGTGTTCAGAGAACAAACATTTTGTCTCAAAATAGTCTACATGATTCATAGTACTTGCAATGTTAAAACAGGACAACTTAGGCTGGTTACAACAGACTTTTGATGGCCTATTGCTATAAATGCAATGTTAAAATTCTTGTGTGTTTTTAATTTAGTGTAGAAAAATTTTAATACTTGTGTGTACATTTGTACAAAAAAACGTTTTGTTGAATTTTGTATAATATGTTTTTTTTTTTTTTTTTAAATAAATATTTTATATTAATCTGCAGGGCTTGTTTGTTTGTTTTATGGAGAATTATTATTTATATGCTATTATGTATTTAGAGGCCAGTAAGAGACTATCAACTACTTCAAATCTTTTTATTTACACAAATGTCTGATTAAAAATGTCTATAAATGGATGAAAGTGAACCGAAATCAGACAAAAACCATAGACGCTGATTCAACGGTTTGCTGCTGGGGGGCGATCTCAATGAACTCGCATGATTCAGGGGTTTACATAGATTGGTCCCCAAAGGCAAACTACTGAAGTTTCAAAACGTTTTGGAACAGTTATGAGGAAATCACACAGTGTTTTGAAAGCGGCCATCACTATAAGCAAAAAGAGCTGTTTTGTACAGCTAAATATAGCTGTACACAGATGAGACCGGAAGCCAGAGCCATAAAATTTACAAATGGCCGCCCTCACTCTTATGGGAAGAAAAAGGTGGATAGAAATGTAGGCTGCTCTCTATCGTGACATCTGAACAGCAATAATATCAAAGCAGCCTAGACTGTTACAGATTTATGACTGTGTGCATGTCAGCTATTTGCTGTATGCAGCTACATTTACTCTTCAAATCTAAATGTTTGTTAAAGATACACTGTATCTATTGATGTGTGACTTGGCATGAAGAATAAATTGACTGATGAAGATTTGTATCTCTTGCAGATTCACTTTTGATCTGAGTCTGTTCATCACAAAGTCAAACCTGTTTTCTGGTACTGACATGACAGGAACTGCCCTGTGTGAAACCACATATACACCAAACTCTCAGGTGTTGCACTATAAAGAGCTAAACAGTTGAGCTGACAGATAAGCTGATGCACCATGATCACACTTCAGCTATTATTTCCAACAACACACACAGACATTTTTAGTGATAAAAATAGACCGCCTCATCACTTTTGTTGTCTGACTGTGAGCGACAGACTTTTCTAATCTTCTCCTCTCGTCATTGCTTCTGAACTCCTGAAAAATAAAGATAGACAACAGTATTCTCAGGTAATTTTGGGGGGTGAAGTAAAAAGATGCAGTGTGCATCATAGGTTTAAATGCATATTTGTGAAATCCTGTTGTGTCTTTTAGCATCGGTGTTCGCTCGATCTACTCTGAGGGATTTGACTGAATCAAGATGCTGCTGATCATTGAAGCTCTTCTCATTTTAGCTGCTCTACAGGTAAGCTTGTGTTCTAGTATGAATATTACAGATATGAATACTGATGATTGATCATTATGATTCCTGTTGCTGCAGGATCACAGAGCTACTGCTACTTTTGAAAAGATATTTCCATTGGATATGGCACTGAATTCAGCTGATGACCAATATCAGGGTTGTAGAAAGAAAATGGCAAACCTGGTAGAGACAAAATATCTAAAGAAGGAAATCAGCAACTCAACTGATTTTAAACTTGCTTGGAATAAAGGGAAAGACTTCGTCAAGACCCCACATGACAAAAACCTGACAGAGAATCATTTAATCGCTATTTATGTGTACAGTGATAGTAATGTATTTAAGCATTTTAATCCTGACACTCGTGACGGTAAAAAACGGTACAAACAAACGAGATACAAATGGTATTCACTTCACTTTCTGTTAACAGATGCGATACAGATTCTGAAGAAAACACAAAAGAAATGTTATTCAACTTTTCGTGGTACCAAAGCTAAATTTAAGAAGCCTGATCTGAACAAAGAGGTTCGTTTTGGCCAGTTTGCTTCATCCTCTCTTGATTGTAAAAAAGCTCAAGGTTTTGGAAATGTATCTTGTTTTGAAATCCACACGTGTGAAGGTGCAGATGTGTCAAAATACTCTAAGCTTCGTCATGAGAAAGAGGTGCTGATTCCTCCATATGAGAAGTTTAAAGTCACTGCTGTCAAGACAAGAAAAGGTCAGAAAGATCTCTGGTGTAACACTGTGTATGTGCTGAAAAGCTCTGGAAACAGAAGTGACATGAACTGTGCTCTATTCAAGAAACCAACCAAGACCATAATAAAGTAATGTGTTGTGCGCTAAACAAAATGCTTAAATTCAAATGATAAAATCATGTACATCAGTTCCATATGTAAAGAATGTTCTTCTCTCAGTTCTGTTCAATAATAAATCATAAAACACAATTTGTTTACATAACTTCAACATAATGAAATAAAGTTACTTTTAAGTGACCCAGTTCAGTGGCCTGTAAGTGATTGTGTTATTCTAAAACATTTCTTTATACTTACACATTTTTAGGAACAATTTAGTGCTTGCTATCTTGCTATACTGCCAGCAATATCGTTGCCACCAATACAGCTTGCAGCAAAAACAATAAAATCAAAAATGTTATCAAAACAATAAAAAAGATTTTTTGCTGTTTGATGAGTTTAATTTGCTTTAGTAAACTTTAACAGAAGTTCAATCCACTTAAATATTTTAAAATAAATATTGACTTTATACTTTTTTGCTTAATCTTAATTAGGAGATTGAGAAGAGTTTCTGTTACGTTGAGAAGAGTTTCTGTTACGTTTCTGTTTTTGTGGTGTTCATTGTGCAGAAGAGTGAAGCTTGTGGTTTTGTTATGGGAAGCTTTAATAACACCACAATGCTTTACAAAATGAGCAATGATGAGTCTTCTTAAGTGTTCATCTTACTGCATTTGGGCCCCAGTTTCACAGACAGGGCTTAGACTAAGCCAGGATTAGGCCATAGTTCAATTAGGACATTTAAGTATATTTTATAAACATCCTTAGAAAAAAAAAAAAAAAAAAAAAAACATTACTGGTGTGTATCTTGAGACAAAACAAAGATCAGTCAGTTTATTTCAGTTGAAACTAAAGTACATTTTAGTCTAGGACTACGCTCGAGCCTTGTCTGTGAAACCGAGGGAAATAACTGTACTGGTGGTTAGCAGTTAAATGAAAAGGATTACTTTAAGCAGTAAGTAATTGAGAAATTCTAATTAGGTTTGTTCAAGTCTTCTTTTATGAACTTTAGAAAAGCTTATCTCAACTTAAATTCACTGAACATCTTTTGAGTGTGTGCATTTAAAAAATACGTAACGATTTATACATGAGTCTTACTCATCTTAGACAGACAGAAAGAGTCTTTCCTACTTTAAAACCACACAGACCAGACCTTCACAAGTGCTGCATTATCAGATGAGATGAGAAGATTCACTTCTTCAACTCTTAACCATTCGTACCAGAGATGTGCCTCTGGTACAAAAAATAGTGGTTGAGTCTTTACTCATTTGTTCACAAGAACAAGATTCATAATAAACTAAAATAAATCTAAATATTTGGTATTAAAAATATGGCCAACATATTGTGACCCACAACTGCCCACTTTCGTGAGCCATGCTCAAGCTACAAGCCCAAAGGTGCTTAAAATAAGAGGACATGGCAACACAGCACGAGAAGCGCTCGGCAGAGCGTAGGCTATACAAAAAAATGACACCTCTGTCAACGGTGGTGTAGATAAAATAACAGAACATAAGTTGTAATAATTACTTTGGTCAGTGAGCTATTTTCTGTTTTCAAGACTGTTTGGTAACAGTACACATGAGCAGATCATCTTATATTCACATATATACTTTTAGAAGTAATTCTAATGGCCATATCCATAGTCTCAGAATCTATATTTGCAGAATTCCCTGTTTTCAAGAGAAGGATGCAGCAGTGAGATTGTGGGAAACATGTTGGTGTCTCCTCTTGGTAAAATTCAGTCCTGAAAGGAACCTATAGGCCTAACTATATATTGAACCTGTTTAGTCCAGTTCCTTGAATTACCACAGACAATTCACACACATTTTAAGGCTTAAATTACTTGGACCGTATAGGACCTTCACGGAAAGGGCTCCAGCGCTGCTCCAATCAGACTGACTCCAAAATCCCACCCTTTATTCGACACATTCTCAAAGAATTCAGACGACTCGTCTTGAAAAGACGGGAACCGCCATATTGAAGGCCTCACCTGAAGACAGACAGTCTATGAGAGAGACTCAAAGCTGGAGATGTTTGATCTTGTGTGTCACGCAAATGGAAGCAGAAACCTGACCCTTTACTCTCTACTGCCACCTTTTGATGCCTTATTTCTCTGTACATTTAGTGTCCAATAAAATCTTTTTCTCTCACCATCTGTGCTTTTGTCTTTTCTTAATGATTGGTTTGTCCAAATGATATAAAGGTGTTATGTGTGTCATGCTTAACAGTCAAAATTGTTAAAGTAGAACTCAACTTTCAAAACAACAATTTACAAATTATTTACTCACCCCCTTGTCATCCAAGATGTTCACGTCTTTCTGTCTTCAGTCGTAAAGAAATTATGGTTTTTGAGGAAAGCATTTCAGGATTTTTCTTCATATAATGGACTTCAATTGTGCCCCCGATTTTGAACTTCCGAAATGTAGTTTAAATGCAGCTTCAAAGGGCTCTGATCCCAGCCGAGGAAGAAGGGTCTTATCTAGCGAAACGATCGGTCATTTTTTTCGAAAAATAAAAATGTGTATACTTTTTAAGCACAAAAGCTTGTGTAGCACAGGTTCTGGTATGCGCATTCACAACATACTATTGAATCATGTTGAAAGGTCACGCAGAACATAGGCGGATCTACAGACCCAGTGTTTACAAAGAGAACGCCAAAGACTAAGAAAGTGCAAGTAAGTCAAACGCTGTTTACAAACAAAAAGGTACAACATGTCGGACGATTCTGAAGTTGTAGGAGAAAATAAGATGGAGTTTTTCGCCATTCTCTACCTTTTTTAGCTGGAGTACACAGACAATGAACTTAGACATGATTCGTAGTAGTGATGGGAAGTTCGGATCATTTTACCGACTCGGATCTTTGAGTCTCGTTCAGCAAAGTGAACAAATCTTTTTTCGAGTCATTTCATTCATTTTAGCAAAATCAGCATCACGTGACAGCCCCATAAGATGAACGAATGACTGGAAAAACCCGAAGACTCGAAACAGGTGAACTAATTCCGGTACAGAACCTAACAGGATGTTGCGCATACGCGACTGAACGAATCACTCCCCGAGACAAACTCGTTCTTCGCGAGTCACTTTAAAGATTCATTCAAAATGAACGAAACGTTCAAGAACGACTCGTTGACGCGCATCTGGAGAGCCTGTGCTGCGTGAGCTTTTGTGCTTAAAAAGTATACAAATTTTTATTTTTTGGAAAGAAAAGACCAATCGTATCGCTAGGTAAGACCCTTCTTCCTCAGCTGGGATCGTTTAGAGCCCTGTGAAGCTGCATTTAAACTATACATTTTGGAAGTTCAAAATCGGGGGCACAATTGAAGTCCATTGTATGGACTCAAAATCCTGAAATGCTTTCCTCAAAAACCATAATTTCTTTACGACTGAAGAGAGAAAGACATGAACATCTTGGATGACAAGGGGCTAAGTAAATTATTCGTAAATTGTTGTTCTGGAAGTGGACTTCTCCTTTAACAGAGATTTCTTTTATTATAAACTGTTGTAACCCAGTCAGTGAATTGATGGTGCGGAAAAGTGAAGCCTGTTCATTGTAAATTTTTGATTGTTTTTCTGTAGTGAGAAGTGAACAAACACACACACACACAGCAGTTGGGGGATCAGTGCCTTGCTCAAGAGAGAGCACTGGTTATTCACTCCCACCACATTCAATCCCTGCCAGACCTGGGACTTGAACTCACAACCTTTCGGTTACAAGCCCAACTCCCTAACCATTAGGCCACGGCTGCCCCCAGGATCTGACCTTAAACCGTTATAACCTAAATTATATTATAACCCTTTTTACCAGTTTCAACTTAAAAAGTTAAGTTCAGCAGCTGCTTTAAAATTTTAAATTAATTCAGCTTAGTACTAAAAGTCATTTCAACTCACTACAATAAAGTGAGTTAAAATGACCCGTACTTTTAAGCTGATTTAACTTATTAGTTGAAATAACTTGTACTTTTAAGTTGATTTAACTTAAAATTTTAAGGCAGCTGCTTAACTCAGGTTTTTAAGTTGAAACTGGTGAAAACTTTTCACACTCTTAAAAATAAAGGTGCTTTAAAAGGTCAAAGGTTCTTTATGGAACCATTTAGACAAAAAAGGTCCTTCTATGGCAGACCTGGGCAAACTCGGTCCTGGAGGGCCGGTGTCCCTGCAGAGTTTAGAGTTTCCAACCCTGATAAAACTCACCTGTTTGTAGCTTTCTAGTAAACCTGAATACACTGATTAGCTTGTTCAGGTGTGTTTAATCAGGGTTGGCGCTAAACTCCGCAAGGACTCTGGCCCTCCAGGACCGAATTTGCCCAGGCCTGTTCTATGGCATCATGAAGCACCTTTTTTTGGTGTAGAGTGTAGAGCAGAAAGATAAAACTGATCCATCAGTATGCTGAGAGCTGATCAAAACATAATTCAGACCCGATTTCAACATTTTCTGAAGACAATTTGAGTGGCTTTTGTCTGTGTAAAGTGCTGGACTTGATCAAAAGTCAAGTTTTAGGAACTAAGGCAAATTACCTTGATTTTGACATTGCTTTCTTTTGAAAACCCTGTTTTTTCCCCTTTTGAACTCAGGCTTAGGTTATCGTTTTCATCAAACAATTAATGCAAATTCACCATTGCATGCAATTATTATGAAATCAGATTGCTACAACATGCACTTCAGCTGTTTCTTAATTCTTAAAATGCACACTTATTATCAGCATTATAAAAAAGCCACTTTCCTCATCTCACGGTTTGAAGAGTCATATAGTCGTCTGGCTGTGAGCGACTGACTTTTCTGCTCCTCTACTCTCATCATTGATCCTGCGATCCTGAAAAATAACAAAAAAGAAAAGAGAATCTGACAAAAAGAGACAATTAAGGTAATATTACACTTCCATTAGTGAACATCACAGATTGAAGTCACCATTTTAAGCAGTTCTGCTATCTATCTTATTTAGTATTTGTGAAACACTGGTGTGTTTCTGGTTGTCTTTCAGCATCTGCGCTTCATTAGATCTACTAGATCATCTGAGGGATTTGACTGAATCAAGATGTGGCTGGTCATTGAAGCTCTTCTTCTCATTTTAGCTGCTCTAGGACAGGTAAGCTTGTGTTCTAGTATGAATATTACACACATGAATATATATCTGATGATTGATCATTATGATTTCTGTTGCTGCAGGATCACACAGCTGCTGTTGCAGAGCAGATATTTCCACTGGATATGGTACCGGATTCAGTTGATGACCAATATATGGGCTGCCACCAGAAAATGGCACATCTGGTGAAGACAAAATATCTGCAGATGGACATCAATAACTCAGCTAAATTTAAACATTATTGGCAAATCAGTAATAATGTTGTCAAGTTTCCAAAAGATCATTTAACAAGGAATCATTTAATCGCTCTTCATGTGTACACCGGTAAATATATATACCGTCAATTTAATGATGACACTCGTTACGGTAGAAAACAGTACGAACACAAGGCATTCAAATGGTATTCACTTCATTTTCTGTTAACAGACGCGCTACAGATTCTGAAGAAACAACAAAATAAATGCTATGTAACTTATCGTGGTACTACAGCTAATTTTAATAAGCACGTTCTGAACAAAGAGATTCGTTTCGGCTCATTTACGTCATCCTCTCTTGATCCTAAAATGACGCAAAGTTTTGGAACTAAATCTTGTTTTGAAATCTTAACTTGTGAAAGTGCTGAGCTGACAAAATATTCTCAGTATCCTTACATAAAAGAAGTGCTGATTCCTCCATATGAGAAGTTTAGAGTCACTGCTGTGAAAACAAAGCAATATTATAATAATCTCTGGTGTGATACCGTTTACACTTTGAAAAGCTCTGGAAGAAAAAGTTACATGAACTGTGCTCTATTCAAGAAACACTAAAACAAGTGTTGCACTGAAAAACGTGCTCCGAATTGATTGAGTTCAATATAGCTTCTTTTTTTCTGTCTTTTTTTTAATAAAATAATTCTTTGTCAGAAAACTATTTGTTTTAACATTATGAAATAAAGTTCTTTTGAGTGACTCAATTTGGTGTCCTTAAAGTGATTCAATGTGTGGCATTTCTTCATTTATACATTTACCAGCACATCACTGAACAATTTTAGGACTTGCTTTTTAGCTCTACATAAATGTTAGCAGTAGTGTGATAACTGCTAAATGTCTTTTTGAGTTCAATGCAGCATAAAATTTGTGACCCCGGACCACAAAAGTAAGTAGCTTGGGTATATTTGTAGCAATAGCCAAAAATACATTGTATGGGTCGAAATTATTGATTTTTCTTTTATGCCAAAAATCATTAGGATATTAACCCTTTAACTGTCACTGTCACCTCTGTGGGACACCTAAGTTTACTTCACCCTATTACAAATAAATCCTAATCTAATCATGACAAACTATATATCTTTGGAAAGGTCTAAAACTCCTAAATAGATATTTTACCACTCTTTTGTGTTACAAACTATGTAGTAAAAGTAATAGATTAATTTATGACAAGAGTGCACCTTAGAAATCTACATCGTAACAGGAGTTTTGACCTTTGTCACAAAAAGACTTTCTTCGTTGCCTTTTTTCCCTATCACATAAGATCTTAAGAAAATCGTAAGAAATTATATATCAACTGAAAACTTAAAATCTCAAAATTCATCCCTTGAAAACCATTTTAAAATCAGACATTGCATTACCATATAAATTGTACATCAAAATCATATTACAAAGAGTTTTTGTTCATGAATTATAAAAATTTTACTTTGGATAGTGCATTTTCATGTCTATGTTCAAGATAGGGAGTGACAGTTAAAGGGTTAAGTAAAGATCACGTTTTATTAAGATATTCTGTAAAATTTCTTCCGTAAATATATTAAAACGTAATATTTTTTGAGGTAATATGCATTGCTAAGATCTTCGTTTGGTCAACTTTAAAGATGTGAAGGAGTGGACACCTGAATCCATCTGGACCTTCATAATTATATTAATATTTGTCTCTTGATTCTAATACGGTTGGTTTTTATGTTAATAAGGTACTACAAGTAATCTGTCTCATTCACCCTTCCTTGATCAAATAGAGTGTGTATCTTTTTTCCTGCTGAGTTCTATTTTCTCCTAGGGTCAAGGTGTCACGATGTAAGGGTAGGGGGGGTCAAGAAGGACCCCTGACCTAGGAGATCCATGAGTGACCGGAACAACTGTTACAAAGACCTAAGAGTTTTAACCAGATATTAAAAGTAAACTTTAGTTCATTTCATATGCTTTTTCCTTGATGCTGTCCGCATAGTGGGATGTGTAACCAGCCATACTGATAAGAGCCCTGCCAGAACTAGCCAACCTTGGAAGATGGATAAGAGTTCGGTTGTATGTATGTGTGTGTATCTGTCTTTGTCTAGGAGCACAGCAGAGCTGACTACATTGGCCTCCTGTTCAGAAATAGGTCTTTGAAGCGACCTGTTGCGTCTGATCCGGGTTCAGTTGTCACTTAGATAATCATGTATAGATATGCGTTGAGTTTGACGTCCATATGTGGAGATTTACTAAGTTTATCTGGATTTGAACCAATCAGAATCTTCCTGACCTATGTATTTGCGTAGTTAGCAACTTGTGTTAGAGTATAAGTACTGGTGATTTTAACATGTACGCAGAGCGGCCTACGAACTCCGTCGAGAGTGTTGAAGCTGGCTTCTGCTGATGAAACTGCAAACTATCTTCTTCAGTAAAATTTTCTTCGATTGACTACATCGCTGACTCCTGGCCTTCATTACCACACACCTACTCTTCGGGTTTAACTGTATTTCCCCTAACAGATGATTTTCGCTCTCTCTTTTTTTAATATATATATATATATATATATATATATATATATATATATATATATATATATATATATATTTTTTTTTTTTTTTTTTTTTTTTTTTTAATATATATATATATATAAAAATTCATATTCCAGATTTTCAAATAGTTTTATCTTGGCCAAATATTGCCCTATCTTAACAAACCATACATCAATGGAAAGCTTATTTATTCAGCTTTGCTTTCAGATGTGCAAAAAACAAATAAACAAATAAACAAAAGGGTCACATATATATTCCCAAGATATTTAGAAAAAAAAATATTGTGCTGATTGTCTAGTTTACTTACAATTTGTTAAATAAAAGTTAACTTTTTTTTTTTTTTTTACCTTTTGAACAGTAAGATTTTTAATGCCTTTTAAAGAAGTCTCTTCTGTTCACCAAGCCTGCATTTATTTGATCCAAAGTACAGCAAAAACAGTAAAATTTTGAAATATTTTTACTATTATTAAAAATAACTGTTTTCTATTTGAATATATAACAGCAAATATGCTGATTTGCTGTTCAAGAAACATTTGTCGTTGTTGTTGTTATTATTATTATTATTATTATTATTATTATCAATATTTAAAACAGTTGAGTACAATTCCAAGGATTCTTTAAAAAACAGAAAGATCCAAAAATCAACATTTATCTGAAATAAAAAGCTTTTGTAACATTATACACTGCACCATTCAAAAGATTGGAGTCAGTATATAAATTCTTGGTTAATGGTAATAATGTTCATTAATACATATACAAATATATTTTAATATTTCAAGTTGGATAAAAATGCTTCATGTTGAACCATCAGTGGTAATAGTTCAGAAACTATTTCCCCTCAGAACTTGCTAATAAATTGTACAAGAAACGACAAATAACACTCTGAAATGAAATGAACATGAAGTAGAATGACTGAAATATTTATTATCATACACTAAAATATTTTTTACAGTGAAAATGAACATGTAAATTAATAAATGCCTTAAATCCAGCCAGTCTATTCACAATGAAATAAATATTGCTTCCAAACTGCAACATTAATACAAGTCAATGATGGGGGAAACAACCTTTTTTTGGAAACTTTGAAACCTTTGCTCTATTAGACAGTGAGAAGATTCACTCTTTTAACCATTAAAGATGAAATAGAAACAGCACTTTCAAGTTGGAAGTTAAAACTACATGATATAACTTTGGTATAATGGATGTTTTTGCTCATGTGTTCAGTCCAACAGAGAAAGTTTTCTCTGCAAGAACAGAAATGAGGAAACTCTGGTGGTAGGATTGATCAACAGTCTTATCAACTAAAGAAATTACTTTAATTTCAACATTTTTATCTTTTGAAAACAGATGAATGCTTATGACTGTGGAATTAAGTATATTTTGTCACCTGAAGATTACAACATACAATTCAAAGTATTTTTTTAAATGACCTGCACAGGTTAGGTCACTATTTTCCCAACATGAAAACAGCGTCGCATCAAAACTTGCTTCCTTATTTCTCAAGAGTCAAAGATGAGATGTACTTTTTGGTTAACATCAAATAATATATAAAATTAACAAGTGATTTTATATACATAGAAAGCATAATAAATGGGTCATTCCATGAAATCGGTGACTCTTCCACATGGAAAATTAAAATAAATAAATAAAATAAGTTTAATCAACATTTTTTCAAAATATCCCTGAAATGAAGACATCTTAAAATGACAAAACATTGTACAGTGCCATCTCAGGCTATGTAATTTATTATTTTATGACTATTTTTCTACCTCATGTCTTGGTATGTTTTACATTTTTCAACTTTTTAAAATATTTCTTGTCATTCAGATGACCAAGAGTATTCTAATTTTGGAGTATTTTAATTAAAAAAATATATATTTTTACAAGAGAGATATTAAAAAAATGGCTTTGTCCAAAATAAAATATAGTTAGAGTTAAAATGGTAAAACCTGGCAGGCTGTATTAAATATAATTTTTACAATTTTTATGAAATTAACAAAAGTAACATTTTTTTAAGGATTGACGTGTAAAAATGTATGATAGTTTTTGCTCAGAATAAATGAATAAATAAATAAATAAATAAACAGGGCACATTCTAATCTATGTGATTTTTTTTTTATGCTTGAAACCCATCTTTAACCTCTTAATATTTCAAAACATTTCAAAATATTTTTTTTTATGACCTACACAGTTCAGGTCACTTCTTTCCCACACCATCGCATCAAAACTTGCATCCTTATTTTGGGTTTACTTCATAATCTGTGTTAGTGTACACATAAATATCAAATTACAGTATTTTCTTTTGTCTTGTAATTTGGCATTCTAGTTATGTAGTAAAAGCCTAAAAAATAGATCAAAGACGAGATCAAAGAAAATGAACAAGTGATTTTATATACATAGAAAGCATTTTAAATGCAAGTGTATATTTTAATGTTTTCACAACTCTTGTGAAAATGAAATGTTAAAACCGGTGAAATTAAACTGAATGACATTTTAGTTGGTGTCTTCTGGAAATTATGGAAAAAAAATGTATGATAGTAATTTTTTGCTAAAAAAAAAATAAAAATGTAAACAGGACATTGTAATGTATGGGGGAAAAATACAAGTAAAGCTTTTTTTTACTATTTTTAATGATTGAAAACCATCTTTGACCTCTAAATTTTTCAAAACATTTCAAAATATTTTTTTAATGATCTGCACAGTTCAGGTCACTTCTTTCCCAACATGAACACAGTGTCATGTCAAAATTTGCACCTTATTTTGGATATGTAGTAACATGGGTGAAATTACACTGAATGACAGTTGGTGTCTTCTGTAAATCATGGAAAAAAAAATGTATGATAGTCATTTTTTTCTCAGAAAAAAAAAAAAAAAAAAAATCAGGATACATTTGAATGCACAGGGAAAAATAAAAGTAAAGGCTTTATTTATTTTTTATTTTTTTAAGCTTGAAAAACTTCTTTGACTTCTAAATGTTTCAAAACATTTATTTATTTTTTTTGACCTCCACAGTTCACGGTCACTTCTTTCCCAACATGAACACAGTGTCACATCAAAACTTGCATCCTCATTTTGGGTTTACTTCACAATCTGTGTACATATAAATATAATACAGTATTTTATTTTGTTTTGTGATTTTACATTCTTAAAATTTAGTTAAGTTGGCCTTTTAGACATATAGTAAAAGGCTAAATAATATACACTGACCAAAATTATAAACACAACACTTTTGTTTTTGCCCCCATTTTTCATGAGAAGATCAAAGATCTAAGACTTTTTCTATGTACACAAAAGGCCTTTTTCTCTCAAATATTGTTCACAAATCTGTCTAAATCTGTGTTAGTGAGCACTTCCTTTACTGAGATAATCCATCCAGGTGTGGCATATCAAGATGCTGATTAGACAGCATGATTATTGCACAGGTGTGCCTTAGGCTGGCCACAATGAAACGCCACTCTAAAATGTCAGAACCAGTCAGTATCTGGTGTGACCACCATTTGCCTCACGCAGTGCAACACATCTCATTCGCATAGAGTTGATCAGGTTGTTGATTGTGGCCTGTCGAATGTTGGTCCACTCCTCTTCAATGGCTGTGTGAAGTTGCTGTCGTATACGCCGATCCAGAACATCCCAAACATGCTCAATGGGTGACATGTCCAGTGAGTATGCTGGCCATGCAAGAACTGGGATGTTTTCAGCTTCCAGGTCCTTGCAACATGGGGCCGTGCATTATCATGCTGCAACATGAGGTAATGGTCGTGGATGAATGGCACAACAATGGGCCTCAGGATCTCGTCAGGGTATCTCTGTGCATTCAAAATGCCATCAATAAAATGCACCCGTGTTCTTTGTCCATAACATATGCCTGCCCAAACTATAACCCCACCACTGGTCTCAGATGATCTTGGAGGCAAAGATTCTGGATGTGGAGGTCCTGGGCTGGTGTGGTTACACGTGGTCTGCGGTTGTGAGGCCGGTTGGATGTACTGCCAAATTCTCTGAAACGCCTTTGGAGATGGCTTATGGTAGAGAAATGAACATTCAATTCATGGGCGACAGCTCTGGTGGACATTCCTGCAGTCAGCATGCCAATTGCATGCACCCTAAATACTTGCGACATCTGTGGCATTGTGCTGTGTGATTAAAATGCACATTTTAGAGTGACCTTTTATTGTGGCCAGCCTAAGACACACCTGTGCAATAATCATGTTGTCTAATCAGCATCTTGATATGCCACACCTGTGAGGTGGATGGATTATCTCGGCAAAGGAGAAGTGCTCACTAACACAGATTTTGACAGATTTGTGAACAATATTTGAGAGAAAAAGGCCTTTTGTGTACATAGAAAAAGTCTTCGATCTTTGACTTCAGCTCATGGAAAAATGGGGGCAAAAAAAAAATGCTGCATTTATAATTTTGGTCAGTGTATATATCTCAGGGGTCAAAGACGAGATGTCTGTGTTGGTCCACATCAAATAAAATTAACACAAGCGATTTTTATATACACAAAGTGTATTAAATGGAAGTGTATACTATAATGTTTTCAGAAATTTTGTGAAAATAAAATGTCACAATGGGTGAAATTACACTAAATGACATTTTAGTTGGTGTCTTCTGGTAATCATATATGATAGTAATTTTTTGCTCAATTTACTTTACTTTTTTTTTATTAATTAAACAGGACACATTTTAATGTACAGGGGAAACATAAAAGTAAAGTTTTGTTTTTTTATTTATTTTAAACTTGAAAACCTTCTTTGACTTCTAAATGTTTCAAAACATTTTAAAGGTTTTTTTTTTTTTTTTTACCTCCACAGTTCACAGTCACTTCTTTCCCGACATGAACACAGTGTCACATCAAAACTTGCATCCTCATTGTGGGTTTACTTCACTATCTGAGTTAGTGCACACATAAATATCAGATTACAGTATTTTCTTCTAATTTTTTTCTTACATTTTAATGTATGGGGGGAAAATAAAAGTAAAGCTTATTTAGTATTTTTTTTAATGCCAGAAAACTGTCTTTGTCCTCTATGTGTTCTTTGAGTTGGGGTTTGGGTTAGAGATCGGACATACTGTTTGCTTCTCTAGATTGCTGCTTATTTTCATGTCAATTTATGATTGTGCACAGTCACTATGAATTCTCAAGAAACCGTGTTGAAAGGTTAATTTGTCTAGTTTGAAACCACACAAACCAGAGACAGTATTACTTCTTAAAGCACACACACATACACATATCATCAGCAATATAAAAGCCACCTTCTTCATTTCTTGGTTTAAAGAGCCATTGCAAATGCATTTTCTGATCTTGTCCTCTCATTGTTGAGCTCCTGAAAAATAAAAAGAAGACAGAATCAGGCAAAATAAGGCAACAATATTCAGCATAATAGATAAATGTTTAGATAAATGTTTAAATGACTCTTGTACTTCTACTGCACAGCTGTTACAATCACCGGCTGGGGTGCCCTGGTTGTCCACTAGAGGGCACTCGATTCCAGAATGTTTCTGCCTCACTAACTACATAATCTTAATGAAATGAACAAGCATATGCACATAGCGTGTTGAATATTGAGAGCTAAGTTGCTGTATAAGTATTTTGTGCTCAGTATTTGCTGTTTGGTGGGACCTGATTTGGGTTTTTTAATGTTAACTGACTGTTGATTGAGATTAATTGTTTACACCTGTGAATAATTGTCTAATTACACCTCTCTTTACCATGCAAGAAATCTTACCTTGACAAAGGCTTTTGGCAAAACCTTGTTATTGCTACTCTAAGCCCTTGATTTCACATGCTCCTGTGTGCCTTTAGATTTTTTTTTTGTGTGTTTTTCCATTGTTTCCTCTGTTGGAATGGAGAGCCCGAGCCTGCCATGTTTTTTTAAGCCATCGCAAGAGAAAGCGACGAAGCCTACCATCACCCAGGAGCCCGAGCATGTTTACATGTTTGCCCAGGTGCATTGTGCCGGCAACATTGCGCATCTCCACTGGAGAACCAAAGGTGAGCTGTTGTTGGCCTCTCTGCTATTTAATACTCTGGAAGAGTATGATCTTCTGTTTCTCTCATCTCCTCTGGCTCCACCCAGCTTTGAATCTACTGTGTCTCTGCAGGTTCTTCCCAGCTCCTGTTAAGTTCCCACCCAGCCTCCTTCTCCCACCTCCTCTTCCAGAATCCATCTGTTCCTCTGCTGGCTCCTGTGAGTCTCTTAGCTCATCCTCAGTCTGCTCCACACTGTTGTGTGGATCCACTTCAGGCGTTCCAGTCCCCACCTCCACCTCCACCTCCACCTCCACCTCCACCTCCAGATTCCCCTGTCTGCTCCTCCAGCTTCTGAGCCCTGGACTTCACCTCAACCCTCCAACCCATCGGCTCCGCTTAGGCTCCTTGCTACCTCGTGTCCATCATGGCCCGTCATTCCACTGGCTCCACCGGGCTCCCTCATCCCTCCAGCTCCACCTTGGTCAGTCGTTGACTTTGCTTCGTCCCTACATTCCTCTGGCTCCATCTGGCCCCTCATCTTTTGTACATCTCACATATTACTATGCTGCATAATACACTGTTTTATTCCAATGAACTGTTGCCATTTTCAGGTATGTGTTTTCTCTCTAAAATCTTTAGTTTAACCAATTTTTAACATTTCACTTTGGTTTTAAATTGTAATTGTGTGGACTCTACACCATGCAGGAAATTATACATATTCTTCCATTTCCACATGTATTTCCTTTTTTATTCAATGCCACAAGAACAAGAGGTACTACATAGTCGCATTTTAACATTTTAACATTTCAGTGTTTGATTAACACATTTTAGTTTATGTATATGGTTATGTATCATTTAAATTCATTTATAAAATGTAAAAAATTAGCTTCTTATACATGTGCTATATTTCTAATAAAATAAATATTTGTATCATGTATTTGTAGTACACCAGTTTAATGGTAAGTGTGTTTAAGAGGGCGTATTAAAGTTTTGGAGGTGTGTTCTTGATATGCGTGGCTCTAACGAAAAAGAAAACGCATGACTGATGTCTGAAATGGCTCTCCTGTGTGTTCTTGAATGAACTCCATCATAACAGTATTGTTGTTTACATGATAACAATAAAAAAGTTTTCCCCAGTCCTCAGGTATATCCACAGGTATATGAAATGTTTCTCTTAAATCTAAAGCAGGCTTTACTACATGAATCCTATGTATTTTGTAGGACACTTCCATAACTTTATTACTGCAAAATTTGTTTAGCATTTCACAGGAAATTACATCTTTCAAAGACTTTAGTGTTCAGAGGTTGTTTATTGGTCAAAATCATTTATTGGTAAATCATTTACTGAAATTGACTAGTTGTTGTTTTTTTTCATCTTTTAAATATGTTTATTAATGAACATTCATGACTATTGTCATGAGAGTTTAAAGTTCTCTACTGACATGACACAAACTTAGAGTTTGTCTTGTGTGAAAAAAACACACATACACCAGACCATCAAAGGTGTTGTATTATGAGACCTAAACAATTCTGATGCACCAAAATCACACTTCAGCTATTACATCCCACAACACACAGAGACAGACATTTTGGTGATATAAAGACCCACCTTCCTCATCTGTTTGTGGAGTAGTTGTCGTCTGTCTGTGAGCGACCAACTTTTCTGATCTTCTCTTCTTCTTGCTGCTTCTGAACTCCTAGAAAATAAAGATAAACAGACAACAATATTCTCAGGTAATTTAAGAAGTAAAAGGTCTTCACTCTTCTGCTCTTTACTAGATCTACTAGATCATCTGAGGGATTTGACTGAATCAAGATGCTGCTGATCATTGAAGCTCTTCTCATTTCAGCTGCACTAGGACAGGTAAGCTTGTGTTCTAGTATGAATATTACAGACATGAATACTGATGATTATTATGACTCCTGTTGCAGAATCACAGAGCTCCTGGAGGTCAGACATTTCCATTAGATAGGAAAGGAAAGGAAAGGATATGACATGTGGCCAAGTATGGTGACCCATACTTGGAATTTGTGCTCTGCATTTAACCCATGCACACACACAGTAGTAGGTAGTGAACAAACACGCATTCAGTTGATGACCAATATGAGGGTTGTAGGGAGAAAATGGCAGACCAGGTGGAGAAAAATATAGAAAGCAAGTAATGTCTAACCCTGAAACTAAATTTGCAAATGCTTGGAAACTTACTGAAAATGATCACAATTATTACAAAAACATTCAATTGCTATTTATGTGTACACTAACTAACCTGTACTTTCTGTTAACAGATGCAATACAGATTCTGAAGAAATCACAAAATAAATGCTATTCAACTTACAGTGGTACAAATATTACATTTGAACAGTGTTCTGGGAATAAAAAAAAAAAAAGTTCATTTTGGCTCATTTACATCCTCGTCACTTAGCTGTACAGTAGCAGAAGATTTTGAGTCTAAATCTTGTTTTGAAATCTAAACTTCTGAAAGTGCTGATGTGATAAAATATTCTAAGTATCCTGAACAGAAAGAGGTACTAGTTCTTCCATATGAGAAGTTTAAAGGAGTAGTCCACTTCCAGAACAACAATTTACAAATAATTTACTCACCCCCTTGGCATCCAAGATGTTCATGTCTTTTTGTCTTCAGTCTTAAAGAAATTACAGTTTTTGAGGAAAGCATTTCAGGATTTTTTTTCATATAATGGACTTCAGTTGTGCCCCCAATTTTGAACTTTCAAAAACGCACCTTCAAAGGGCTCTAAACGATCCCAGCCGAGGAAGAAGGGTCTTATCTAGTGAAACGATCTGTCATTTTTTTCGAAAATAAAAATTTGTATACTTTTTAAGCACAAAAGCTCCGGTAGTACAGGCTCTGGATGCGCGTCCACGGGTCGTTCTTGAACGATTCGTTCATTTTTAACAAATCTTTAAAGTGACTCGCGAGGAACGAGTCGTCTCGGGGAGTGATTCGTTCAGTCGCACATGCGCAACAACCTATTAGGTTCTGTACTGGAATTAGTTCACCTGTTTCGAGTCTTCGGATTTTTTGAGTCGTTCGTTCATCTTATGGGGCTGTCACGAAATGCCGATTTCGTTAAAATTAACGAAGTGACTCGAAAAAAAGATTTGTTCATTTTGCTGAAGGAGACTCAAAGGTTTGAGTCGGTAAAATGATCCGAACTTCCCATCACTACTACGAATCGAGTTCATCGTCCGTGTACTCCGGCTCAAAAAGGTAGAGCATGGCGTAGACTACTCCATCTTATTTTCTCGTACAACTTCAGAATCGTCCGACACGTTGTACCTTTTTGTTTGTAAACAGTGCACTTCCTTAGTCTTTGGGCATTCGCTTTGTAAACACTGGGTCTGTAGTTCTGTCTACATTCGGCGTGAGCTTTGGACATGATTTAATATGTAGCGTCGTGAACGTGCACAACAGAACCTGTGCTACACGAGCTTTTGTGCTTAAAAAGTATACACATTTTTATTTTCCGAAAAAAATGACAGATCGTTTCGCTAGATAAGGCCCTTCTTCCTTGGCTGGATCATTTAGAGCCATTTGAGGCTGCATTTAAACTACTTTTCGCAAGTTCAAAATCGGGGGCACAACTTAAGTCCATTATATGAAGAAAAATCCTGAAATGCTTTCCTCAAAAAACAATTTCTTTACGAATAAAGACAGAAAGACATGAACATCTTGGATGACAAGGGGGTGAGTAAATTATTTGTGAATTGTTGTTCTGGAAGTGGACTTCTCCTTTGAAGTCACTGCTGTGAAGACAAAAAGAAATCAGAAAGATCTCTGGCGTCACACTGTGTTCACTTTGGAAAGCATTGAAGAGCATTGAATAAAGCACTTTGAATTTCCACATGAATCATTGTAAAAACTGTTTTTCTCTAAGTTTATTTCATTAATTCCTTGTCAAAAACACAATTCATAATAAAGTTAATTTTAAGTGATCAAATTCAGTGGCCTCAAAGTGATGTTATATATCTCTATTAAATGTATTAATTTATATAAAGAAATTACACATATATTTTTCTATGATGCTTTATTAAATGAGCTGCTAAAATTTGTGCAATGAGACGAGTCTCTTCATCTGAGAAATGTCCATCCATTATATTTAGTAACGAATGTTATTTCTGTAGTAATCAATTGAGAATTTGAATTCAATTACTTCAATAAAATGTTATCACATATCTGAAAATATGAATTTAAACAAAAAAATCATCTTATCTTGATCGTAATGGAGTAAAACGTATTAGATCTAAATCTTATTTTGAAATGTACACTTGTGAATGTGCTGAGCTAATGCCACAGCCAACACCTTAACTACATACATCTATTTGCGTCACATTACTGAACGTTTGTACTGCTTTTTATCTAGCTAACTGGCAGAATTGCATCGTGAGTGCAATTCCACTTTTTAATCAAAACACAAAAAGATTTTGTTTTTTGTTTAATTACATTTTTTAATATTAAAGTGGTCATCGGATGCTAAGTTCACTTTTTCATGTTGTTTGAACATTAATGTGTGCTGGCTGTGTATGTACAAATCTACCCTATAATGATAAAAATCCATGCAGTGGTTTTTAATTAATCTGTAAAAATAATATCCCCTTTTTCAAATCGAGCCGTTCTCAGATGCCTGTCGGTGTGCCGTCACACCAACAGAGGCCGCTCCCACAATAGTTGATTGACATGTGCTCTTACCTTAGACCAGCTGTCACAGTCCAGTAACTTTCCATGTGTTGATGCCGGAGCAGGGATGTAAGTTAGACAAGAATAGATCTCCAATTGAGCGATTGAGGTGTTGTGTTGCTGGATGTAATAATGAACATAGTGGTCGTCATTTACTCCCGACATCTGAGCCGCTGAAGATGCAGTAGATTTCCTTTGTTTGTGAAGAGAATGCGCCTCCCGATCTACATATATCCGTCTATGTTTGCGCGAATCATTCATGATCCAGCTTCACTTACAGCAGAAGTGTGTATAAGAGTTTTTTTTTTTTTTTTAATCTTTGCGATCGCCTTTCCTTATAATGTGGTAGTTAGGAAGTTTAGTGGCTAAATGCGGCTAATGTAAACAAGACCGTCTTTCCACAGAGAGAAGAGAGGGGCGGGGTGAGCAGAGCTCATTTGCATTTAAAGGAACCCCTTAGAATGAGATGATTTTGGCAGAGCTGATTTTGGCAAGGTAAAAAGAGTGTTGTTTTACAAAACCATTGAGAATTTTAAATCAAAGTATATTAGAGACTTTTCATTAAGACCCTAAAGAATCATATTAACTTGTGGAAAATGGGCATCCGATGACCCCTTTAATTTTACCCAAGATTTTTCATCTTAGTCATGTTGGAGATTGAGAAAAGCTTCTGTCATGTTGGAGTTTTTGTGGTCTTCATTGTGCAGAAGACTGAAGCTTGTGGTTTTGTTGTGGGTGGATTTATAAACACCGTGACGCTTTAAATGAGCAATGGCTGCTAAAACCTACGCAATGATGAGTCTCTTCTCAAGTGTTCATCCCATTACATTCAGTCAGAAATAATATGGCTACATAGCTGAAAAATTAAGATTGTTCTCAATAGAAAACAACTGAGAAATTATTAAATAAATGTACTTTTTAGTTATATGAACTTTAATTATGATAGGGACTTTTTTTTTGAGTATAAGTTTTTGAACTATACATGAGGTTTATTACATGAAGCCCATATTACTTATCTTGAGGAACTAAGAGTTTGTCCTACATGAAAACACAGGACTTCACAAGTGCTGCATTATCAGATGGGTTCAATACAACAAAACGAAACGAAACGCTGAGCGCGCTGCTCCTCGGGTGACCGGTCTCTTCCTCGTGGGTCCAGGAAGGGAGCGTTGAGGGATTGAGCGCCGCTGAAATGGACGAGCTGCTGGACCTGTGGTCCGGACATCAACCGCACCCAGACGGCTGCGGGCCAGGATGCCGGGCCGATTTACTCCCCAGGATGTGCCGTGGGCCAAGGTGGTCAAAGCCGCTAGATGAAGACATCACTTGGTCCACAAATGTCATGGCACTAGTAAAGAAAGCACAACAAAGACTGTTTTTTTTAACGACATTACGGAAAGATTGCTTGCCTCAACAGATGCTGATTACTTTTTATCGGTGTACCATAGAGAGTATTCTAACATATTGTATTTCTGTATGGTTTTCTAGCTGTACAGTAAATGATAAGAAAGCACTCCAGAGGGTTGTGTTGCTAGCACAGAGGATGACTGGAGTTGAATTATACCAGCATTAGAAGACATCTATAGGTCACGCTGTTTAGTAAAGGCTATCAGTATCTGTAAAGACTCTACACATCCATGCCACCACATGTTTGAACTTCTGCCATCTGGTAGAATGTGAAATGTGAAAATTTACCACAAACATGAAAATATGAATCTGAAATAGGAGGTTTATTTAGACTTAGTTGCATTTCCTCTCTCGATCAAAAAGCAGAAATAGACACTAGTTTTAATGGCTAATAGTTAGTGTACACATCATTGCCAATTGAATCACCTTCTTTACAAGGACTTGTATAAAATAGGAGCTGGTTAATTCATAAATGTTACATTTTTATGTTTATTTCTTTTGAACATTAGGTTCAGGGGTTGGAGAAGGGATGGGACATCCTGCTGACATATATATTTTCATCAACAATTTCTGTCATGGACCATTACTACACATGTTGAGGAGATCAGGTTGAAAAAAAAAATCTAGCATTCATGTTAAACAGACAGGAATTCAAGAGTCTATCTGGTGTGAAACCACACAACCACCAGACCTTCACGTGAGATAAAGATCTAAACCATTTACGTGAGGTAGATACATCACAATCACGCTATTATTTCTTAGCGCATGCACACATGCATACACACAATGTCAGAGATATGTAACAGTTGCTTTCCTCATCTCTTGATTTGAAGACTTGTCATTCATCTGAGTGACTGACTTTTCTCTTTCGATATAGCTCCGGAACTCCTGAAAAATAACATAAAGAAAAACATATTCTGACAACAAGAAAGAACGATATTCTCAGGTAAGTTTGGTGTTCACATGAAAGGTCAACATATTACTTTCTATTATACTCAGTCACTGGTTTAGTATTTGTGAGACGCTATTGTGTTTCTTGTCTTTTAGCACCTGCACTTAACTAGATCTACTAGATCATCTGAGGTATTTGACTGAATTAAGATGTTGCTGATCATTGAAGCTCTTCTTCTAATTTCAGCTGCTCTAGGACAGGTAAGCTTGTGTTCTAGTATGAATATTACAGACATGAATACTGATGATTGATCATTGTGATTCCTGTTGCTGCAGGATCACAGAGCTGCTGCTGCTGAAGAAGGCATATATACATTGGATATGGCACTAAATTCTGTTGATGACCAATATAAGGGCTGTGAAGTGAACATGAGAAACCGTGTGAAGACAGAATATCTAAAGAAGGAAATCAATAAGTCACCTGATTTTAAAATTGCTTGGAAAAAAGGGAAAGACTTTGTCAAGACCCCACATGACAAAGACCTGACAGAGAATCATTTAATCACTATTTATGTGTATAGTGATAGTATTGTATATCAGCATTTTAATAATGACACTCATTGTGGTAAAAGACTGTACAAACAAATGAGATACAAATGGTATTCACTTCACTTTCTGTTAACAGATGCAATACAGATTCTGAAGAAAACTCAAAAGAAATGTTACTTAACTTTTCGTGGTACCAAAGCTGAATTTAAAAAGCCTGATCTGAACAAAGAGGTTCGTTTTGGCCAGTTTGCTTCATCCTCTCTTGATTGTAAAAAAGCACAGCGTTTTGGAACGAAATCTTGTTTTGAAATCCACACGTGTGAAGGTGCAGATGTGTCAAAATACTCTAAGCTTCATCATGAGAAAGAGGTGCTGATTCCTCCATATGAGAAGTTTAAAGTCACTGCTGTCAAGACAAGAAAAGGTCAGAAAGATCTCTGGTGTAACACTGTGTATGTGTTGGAAAGCTCTGGAAACAGAAGTGACCTGAACTGTGCTCTATTCAAGAAACCAACCAAGACCATAATAAAGTTAAGTGTTGTGCGCTGAACAAAATAGCTTAAAATCAAACAATAAAATCATGTACATCAGTTCCACATATAAAGAATTTTATTCCCCCTCAGTTTTGCTCAATAATTCTTTGTTAGAAAATTCAATTTGTTTGTAACTTTAACATAATGAAATAAAGTTATTTTTAAGTGACCCAGTTCTGTGGCATTTAAGTGGTATACGTCATACTAAAACATTTCTTTATTTAAACCAAAAAATGTCATCAACACATATTATATTCTTGTTAAATTTAACTTGTTTCAGTAAACTTAAACAGAAGTTGAATCCACTTACATATTTTAAAATAAAAACTGACTTAATATTTTTCAGCTCAATCTTAATCAGAAGACTGAGAAAAGTTTCTGTTACGTTGGAATTTTTGTGGTTTTCATTGTGCAGAAGAGTGAAGCTTGTGGTTTTGTTGTGGGCAGCTTTACTAACACCATGACGCTTTACAAAATGAGCAGTGATGAGTTTTCTTAAATGTTCATCTCACTGCATTAATTCAAAACTAGCTAGCAGTTCAATTTAAATGATTAAATTAAGTAGTAAATAACAGAAATTCTAATGTTATGTTTGTTTATCGAAACATTTAATTATTCAAGTTTTCTTATAATAACTTAATAACTAGAAAAGCTTATTTCAGTTTGATTAAAGATATAATTCTTTAGGGTCTTAATGAAAAGTCTATACTTTGGTTAAAAATTTTCAATGGTTGTGTAAAACAACACCCTTTTTACCTTGTCAAAATGAGCTCTGCAAAAATCATCTCATTCTGGTTGAGGCTGCTTTAAATGCAAATGAGCTCTGCTTGCCCCGCCCCTCTCTTCTCTCTGTGGAGTGACAAGCCTGTTTACTTTAGCCGCATTTAGCCGCTAAACTTGCTAACTAGCACATTATTAGGGAAGGCGATCGGTGTGACGCCACAACGACAGGCATCTGAGAATGGTTCGATTTGAAAAAGGGAATATTATTTTTACAGATTAATTAAAAACCACTGCATGGATTTTTATTAGTATAGGGTAGATTTGTACATACACTGCCAACACACATTAATGTTCAAACAACATGTAAAAGTGAACTTAGCACCCGCTGACCCCTTTAAGTTCGTTGAACATCTTTTGAGTGTGTGCATTTAAAAAATATGTTAAGGATTTATACATGAGTCTTACTCATCTTAGACAGACAGGAAGAGTTTTTCCTACTTGTTTTCTGTACACACACGAAACCAGAGTTTAGGAAATTCACGACTTATTTTAATGCAGTTGTCACTCCTGAAACTTATATTGTAAACCATATTGTATAATGTAAAAACCCTTTGATGTAATGTGAATACAGCACCACCTACTGGTCATTGTTTGAAATTCATTCAAACTCTTGTCTTGTCTTTATTATGACTTAGAAAACCACAGTCTTAAAGCAATGGATCTCTACCTTTTTGGCTACAGTTTCTACCTGATAAAATTTTTCAGACCTTGGCATATGTAGAGTCTTAAAAAATAATCAAATAATAGGAAAGCTTATTTTAATGCTTGTCTTATTTTAAATCATTTTGGTTATTTGCTGAGGCTGTTGCCTAGTAAAAATGACACTTATTTGACATCAAGGCAAGGCATGGTGATTCTATTTTTCATCAGCAAGTAACCAACACCGAAATATCATAATTTATTTTGCTTTTGTTTAAAGTCTTTTTTTCCCCCCGCATTATACATCTGGTACAATTATGTGGTCTTGTTTCAACATGTATATTTTTGTGAAAATGTATTTTGGTCTAATAATAATAATAATAATAATAATAAACAACCCACACATAATAAACAACAAATTATGTGTCAATAAAATCCATTTCGTAAGATGCTGGACATTTCCTACTAGACATCCAATCGATATAAGCAAAAACATGATTCCCCAACATAATCTAATGGAGATTATTTCTCTCTCTTTTTTAACAGTGTGAGCAAAGGTGCTATCTGTGCATTTGCATCATCTGGTGGTGATTTCATGAATTATCTATTGCCATTTTTTTTTGCAATTTTACATACATTTCTATGTAATAAAGGAAACAGAAGAATACACTAGAAATACGACAATAATTTTCCTTATAAAAGAAAGAGTTAAACAGATTTAATTTCCATAAATTAGTTATTTTAAAGTTATTTTAAAAAGTAAATTGCAACTTTGTGTGGATTTGACATCATGCAGGAAATTACACCTTACATCTATTCTTCTTTTTTTTTCATTATTCAAATGAGTTTTCTCCCTCCAGTCCGCAAAATTTACAGGTATATGAAATGTTTATGTGAATCATGCTTAACTGGATACATTCTATGCATTTTTCAGAAAATGACCTCTTTCAAAGACTTTGATGTTTTGACATCATTGCCATCTACTGGTCAAAATGAGTAAACTGTACTGAAACAGATTGAAGATTTGTAATCATTCAGCATTGTAGTCATCATTCACCTCTTAAACAAAATACCTTTCTGCAACTTAAAACGACTGACAAAGTGTTAGACCCGTTCTCACAAAACCCCCGTTGTAAGTGTCATTGTCACATTTCACGGCAAATACCACTTAAGTTTGGTTATCACACTACCAAACCACCTGGAGGTGTTATGCCTTTTCTTCTTGGCATGTAATAATGATGAACTAACGACCTGAATTAGAACAAAACTATTTACTTAAGACAGTGGTGTCCAATCAAACACCTGCCTGTAGCTTTCTAGTGATCTTGAAGACACTGGGTGCTTCTCAATATCCCTCCTCATCTCCTCGCTCCTCCATCCTATGACCCAGAAACCGATCGAGCTCAGCCATCTTGTAGGACATCTCAATTCTCTAATTGCACCGCGAGGAGGCAAAGATCGAGGAGTGAGGAAGCTTCCTGAAGAGTCATGAGCAGGATACACAGGTGTGTTCTTTGCAGAAGTGTTTTATGGACTAAACGTAACGCATGTATAAAATTCTCCTCCTCCTTCACATCTGTCGTAACAATTTACATTTATATTTTACTTTTTCAGTTTAAATAATGTCAAATATTTAAACAGAGCATCTTGCTTTATTCATATTTTTTATGATTGCCTTAAATAACGAACCTTAACAACATATGAGCAGATCCCTTTAGCGCAGCTGATGGCGCTTTGAAGTGACGCTTGAGTGGTCAAGAATATTGCAATGTTCATCCTTTGATTCCTCTGTCCTCTTGTCTTTTCCTTGCGTCCTTCCCTCGCACCCTGAAGGGGTGAAGCTAAGACGCGAGGAAAGGAAGCAAGGAAAGGAAACGAGGATGCACAAATAAGAAATGAGAAGCACAAATAAGAAATGAGAAGCACCCACTGATTAGCTTATTCAGGTGCGTTGTGTTGTGTTTTTGAGCAGTGTTTTACAGGAGGCAAGTTCAAGCTCAAACCGCTGCGCAACGTTTTGCTACGGTTTACGGGTTGAACGACATGTTTCCTGGAAACGGTGTGCAACGGGGTTTGAGATACGTTTTCTCTTGTTTGGTGGGTGTGTCAAAAATGTCAGCCCAATCAGTAGCAACATGTACATAAACCACGCGGTATTAAAGAGACACTGATTAATGTAACATAAAAATACTATACATATTTATATATTTTGCTATTGTATTGTGGAGTGACAGTTTAATAAACATTTCTATATTTCTCTGATTATATAATGGTAAATATTACAATATCATAGCACAACAACAGTGATCAGCAATAATGATAAGCCTAATAAGGTTACACACAATAAAAATAATAAGACCATATAGATCTTAACACAGTCTCAGAGGTAAGGAGTGGATTATCCTTCACCTGAAATGTTTGTATTTTCATCCTGAAATCCGAGGCAGATGTTGGATCACAATAATTAGGAACCACAGTTTCCATAAACCCCTTCACTCGATTGGGATGTTCTCTTTTTTCTGGACCGTAAGGGCAGTGACTGTAACATCGGGTGTATTTTGCTGTATTAATACAGATTTCATAATGCTCCGAAAATACTTCAAAAAGAACACAAAGAATGGCCTTCTCAACTGCCTTAGTGGCTACTCTTGCGTCTTCAGAACAGGGTGTTTAACACACCACCATTTCCGTATGAAAAACAATTTGCAACGTTTTGTCGGGGTGGAACGCAGTTCAATGAAAAGGATTACTTTAAATGGTAAGTAATTGAGAAATTCTAAATAGGTTTGTTCAAAAAAAAAAAACAGACAGGAAGAGTTTTTCCTACTTGCAACCACACCAGACCTACACAAGTGCTGCATTATCAGATGAGATGAGAAGATTCACTTCTTCAACTCTTAACCATTCGTACCAGAGATGTGCCTCTGGTACAAAAAATAGTGGTTGAGTCTTTACTCATTTGTTCATTTTTGTTGCCAGATATTACTAAAAAAAAGAACCCCAGCAAAACAAGAACAAGATTCATAATAACCTAAAATAAATCTAAATATTTGGTATTTAAAATATGACCAAAATATTGTGACCCACAACTGCCCACTTTCGTGAGCCATGCTCAAGCTACAAGCCCAAAGATGCTTAAAATAAGAGGACATGGCAACACTGCACGAGAAGCGCTCTGCAGAGCGCTATACAAAAAATGACACCTCTGTCAACGGTGGCGTAGATAAATTATTTTCTGCTATTTTCTGTTTTCAAGACTGTTTGGTAACAGTACACATGAGCAGATCATCTTATATTCACATATATACTTTTAGAAGTAATTCTAATGGCCATAGCCGTAGTCTAAAAATGTATATTTGCAGAATTCCCTGTTTTCAAGGGAAGGACACAGCAGTGAAATTTTGGGAAGCATGTCGGTGTCTCCCGTTGGTAAAATTCAGTCCTGAAAGGAACCTATAGGCCTAACCATATATTGAACCTGTTAATTCCACTTCTTTGAATTACCACAGACAATTCACACACATTTTAAGGCTTAAATTACTTGGACCGTATTGGACCTTCACAGAAAGGGCTCCAGCGCTGCTCCAGAATTCAGACGACTCGTCTTGAAAAGACGGGAACCGCCGTATTGAAGGCAACACCTGCAGACAGACAGTCTATGAGAGAGACTCAAAGCTGGAGATGTTTGATCTTGTGTCACACAAATGAAAGCAGAAACCTGAACCTTTAGGCCCTACTGCCACTTTTTGATGCCTTATTTCTCTGTATACATTTAGTGTCCAATAAAGTCTTCAGTTTTTCTCTCACCATCTGTGCGTTTGTCTTTTCTTAATGATCGGTTTGTCCACAAGATATAAAGGTGTTATGTGTGTCATGCTTAACAGTCAAAATTGTTAACAGAGATTTCTTATATTATAAACTGTTGTAACCCAGTCAGTGAATTGATGGTGCAGACAAGTGAAGCCTGTTCATTGCGAATTTTTGATTGTTTTTCTGTCAAAACAGCACCACCTATACTGGCCATTGTCTGAAATCCATTATAACTTTTTATTACAACAGCCAAGTCATGATTCATCTCTATGTATTCCTAGTCACTTACTTTGAGATTTGGCTCAGATTATTAATGAGCTGATCTTTCACCAGTCATAGATCTGACCTTGAACCCTTATAACCTATATTATATTATATTATAACCCTTTTTACCAGTTTCAACTTAAAAAGTTAAACTCAGCAGCTGCTTTAAAATTTTAAGTTAATCAGCCTAGTACTACAAATCATTTCAACTTACTACAATAAAGTGAGTTAAAATGACCCGTACTTTTAAGTTGATTTAACTTATTAATTGAAATAACTTGTACTTTTAAGTTGATTTCACTTAAAATTTTAAGGCAGCTGCTTAACTCAAGTTTTTAAATTGAAACTGGTGAAAACTTTTCACACTCTTAAAAATAAAGGTGCTTTAAAAGGTTGTTGCGATTTAGCTCAAAAGGGAAATGTATATAAATAATTACAATTAATTATGATTAATTACAATTATTTATATCAGCTGCCAGTAGTAACTGTAGCAGAATTAATTTTCCATCAACTAATCTGTTCATCCAGCGAACATTCATAATTTTTATATCAACTCTAAGAAATGATATTTTCTTGGGCACAGAAAATAACTTCCTTAAAGTACTGTTGCATTAGAGCATGTAGCTCAAATTAGGATCGTAAAGGGACATTAATTTGCAAGGCAGAATCAGAATCAAAACTCATGTAATTTGTGCACAAGAGTTTATTAACGAAGGACTGACACATAACTAATCTACACAAACAAACATGAAATCATTCATACATGGGGGAAGGGTCAGTGAGAAGCAGTTAGAGAGACCAGAGAATGTAGCTATGAAAAGAGTCAGTTAACCACCTGAGTGAAACCATCAGTGCTGTCTACAGCTTGTACTAAACCTCTGTTTTGTTTAGTTAAATGTTCGATACTTGCATTGCCTTGGTCGATGAACAAGTGTCCGAATGCAGTCTCGGGTGAAAGTCTCAATGGTTTGGAGCAGTGGTGGTTTTGGAATCGCGATCACGTTCTTCCGGGTCCGAAGAGTGATGAACTCCAAAGATGTTCTGACTCAATGGTGACTGGGAGTTTCTTCCCATGTGAAAATTGAAGAAGAACCAAGAGCTGAGAGGGACCCAGCTGAAGTCCTGTGGTCTTTGGGGAATGGAAAGACAAGGCCGCAAGGCCTGGCGCAGCTTAGAGTCCTGACGAGTTCTAGCTCATCCTCCTCATCCTCTTAGGTTCTGAAAGAACTCATGTGAGACAAGTGAAGAAAGCTAAAAACCGCGGAAGAGAGAAATGTCTGTTCGAGGACATTTCTTGAGGATGAATTCCAGGGCTGAGTGAAAGTGTCTGGCTCTTTGTGGTCGAGAGCCACAGCTCTATTTGTTGGGGCCTGTCGGGCCCACCGAGGATGCTCTGGTGGCAGCACTGACTTAAGCTTGTCTGAGTTGTGTTGGTAGAGGTTTGGCTGTTAGGCATGTGGGCCTGTTGCTCTATCCAATGTTGTCTGGCGGCTTCTGGGGTGTCGACTGGTTTTGCAGGATGCTCCTCCCCTGGAGAAGTCTGATGCTGTGTTATGTTTGACAGGGAGTCAGAGTTTGTCCTTTCTAGTACGTCTCAGTAGAGTTTTGTTCAAGGAGTTCTTTTTGCTAGTGTGAGCAGCTCCTGTAACTCAAAAGTGGGTGTGTCCAGCTGTCATTGTGCAGCCTCCCTTTAGCACCTGTGTGTGGGGTGTTGAGGAGGATGTTGTGGACTGCTTTTGGACATACCGTGGTGTTCACAGGCTGAGGATGCCCTTTTCCATGGCTCCTCCCAGTGGTTGGTCTGGAACCTGGGTCTGTTGCCATGGCGACGGTTATGTCTTCTGTTGGCTAGTGTCTTTTTGTAGAAGGGCCTGGCATTGTGGCAATGCTGGGAGCCTTCTGGTGCCTGCTTTGAATTCTGGGTTGTGCAGTTCAGAATCAGTGGGATCTTACGAACACCTTTGGTGGAGGCCTTGTGCTTGTTAAAGGCCTTCTGTGTCAGGTCACACAGTTGTTGAATAGGCATTGAGTGAGGGCAGGCTAAAATGCCTAGATGGTGACTTACAATAGGATGGAGGTTTTGAAGGAAGATGCTCTTGAAGCTGGTGTCCTCCTCCATCCCAGGTTCATTGCAACCTCCGAAGTAAGCTCGTCGAAGTCTGTGGAAGTAAGCATATGGAGTTTCATACCGGCCCTGTTTGGTGGCCAGGGCAACGATCAGTCTGTGTTCAGACTCTGGGTCTGAGAATTCCTTAATGATGGCTTGTCTTATCTGCTGATAGTCTGATTGCATGTGTCCTGGCTGTCGAGCCAGGAAGCGTCGCACCTCTGGGCTAGAGGTGATCCAGAGCAGATAAAGTCTATCTTGGTGGTTCACACATTTCCAAGACTGAAGGAAAAATTCAGTGTCTCTCATGTAGGCGTGGACGTCATGGTCTCCTGCAAGTTCTGGTGTGAATGCAGGGATGTTTCTCGCCATTCGATTGAGTTCTTTGAGTGTCACTTCATGTGTCACTTCAGGGTTCATCTGAATTAATTCTGTTCTCTCTGTGGCTGCTGAGGTTTCCTCGAAGCCGACTTGAGAAGTGTCAAGCAGAGATCTTTGGCTCCCCCCTTTGTATCTGTGTACAGGGGTACGGGGGTTTGCACTGCTGGCTGTGTGACGTGCAGCAGGGTGTCTTTTACTTGAGTCCATGCACAGTCTGTAAGACTGTTTCAGTTCTCTCTGAACCATGTCAAGCTCCTCCTTAATGTTGCAGAATTGCTGAGTCAGGGTTTGGACTTCAGCTCTGGCTGCATGCAGATGGCCTTCTAAGGCCTTAGCTCTAGTGTCTCTCTCATTAAGTTCCATGTATGCTGTTTCTAACAGTGACTTTGTGTGAAACAGTTCTCTTTCTAAATCTTGTCTGGTGGCTTTTTCGAGCTGCTCTCGGTGTCTGGCAGCTGTTAGAGCCTCCTGAAGACTGGTGATTTCCTTCTGTTGTGCCGTTCTGTCAGGTTCCTTGCGCCTGTCCCGTTCCTTCTGTTGCTGAGCAGGTGTCAGTTCCCTTTGGAACTCTGTGACTTGCAGTTTCAGTTCATTTACCTCCTGTCTGAGCCCCTTGAGGGTGTGGGCCAATGAGAAGATGGCGCTGGTCAGCTCCTGATTGTCCAGGCTGAGTGTGAGGTGTCCACTTGTGTCGCAGTTCCGCTGTTCCTTTCTCTGCCGTTGCAGGTCGTTGGCTGCTTTAGGCTGAAGGATGTCCATGACAGTGCTCTGCGGGGTCTCCAGGTGCTCCTGGCGGGTGGCAGGGCTGGATGTCTGAGGCATGCTGGTTCACTTGTGGGGACACGAGAGAGAAAGGCAGATGGCAAAAGCAAGTACGTACAGAGGTGTTAGCTATCTGTATAGGGAACAGCTCTCTAGGCCGTGTAAGGTGTGAATAGCTGGTTAGGGGCAGCTAGTGAGGTGGGGGTGCTAAGATTTTGTGTGGGTCAGCACAAAGAGAGGGTTTGAGTAACTTTGATGGGCTGTGAGCAGGGGTCAGCTAATGACCAGGCTTTACCTGTAGTCAAATAATTACTCAAAACACTGATGGTTCACAGGTTTTGTCACTATGAAGGTATCAAATAAAACAAAACTGAAATAAAATCAGAAAGAGACAGAGGTAGAAGGAAGGGCTTTCCTTATTCAGTTTAAGATAGGAGATATGACTACGCAGTTGTCCCTTGTTCAAAGGAATGCTGCAGTAGGGTCATAAATCTAGGGAGACTGTTAGCTAAGCTAACAGGGACGCATCAAACATCTCAAGGTAAACAAGCAGAATCACTAGGAAGTGTTTCTAGTCTTCTCAGGGCCTATGGCTTGGTGAACGGTACTTGTACCTCATGTAATAGGCCTGACTGCTAAGGAGTAATGAGAGACAGGAATTAGTCTACTAATAACCTGTACGCTCATTAGGGGGACATCAGTTGCTAGAACTGCTATAGTCCTATACCGAGAGGGAAGATAGTGATGGTCAGATAAACTAAAATAAGGTGAAAGAAAAATTAAAATATCCTAATAGCTTTAGGAAACTAAAAGGAAAAATAAATAACTTGATTTAATTAAATTTGTGATTTAATTAAAATCAACTTAGCTGAATTGGCACATTCAAGCTAAATGAGGGTAAATAAATTAAATAAAATCCAAGCGAGGTAGAATAAAGTCAATATCAAAGTAACACAGTTAAAACCCAAGTGTGTGAGGAGGGGCCAAACTAACTGAGCCTACACAGAAGGTGATAGCACAAATAAGAGGTGAAACCAAGAAAGGGGGAGAGAGAGAGAAAAGAGGTTCGTGAACGTTACACTTTACACTCACACGTATCTAAATGTTAGTCGGATGCTAACAGTTAATAGTTGAGGTAAAGGGCTTAGCTTATGTGCCTATACGGCTGCTAAAGTGTTAGCTTTGGCTACACTCAGTTCTACTCAGTTTACACAGGGGTCTGTGATGTGTATGCTGTTATCAGATCAAACCGGAAGAGGCTGCTCTCAACTTCCGGGGTCAGACGTTGCTAAGAGACCGATGTATGTTTACAACAACGAACAAGCTGAGCAGAACTTGCACTGCTGTGAAACATGCATGGGAAACGCACAGTCAGTTATGACTTATCGCATACAACTTCGTTCACAAATCAAAACAGCACATTCACTTCACAGACAATGGCAAATTACTAGTTAGAATTTCACCATCAATTCGCTATTCAACTGCATAATCTTAATGATTACAATGATATGCAATAGTTACAAGAAGGCCTTAATTCGGAGAAATGAGGAACATCGCTCAAATCACCATTAGAATAACTATGCCGTAGCAAGATTTCTTGTCGCCCAGTATTAATATCAGTGCAAGTGGGATTTCTTCGCCATGCAGATTATTTAATGCCGCTAATCTGAAATTTCCTTGTCAGACCAGATTTATGCATTTAAAGTGGAGATTTCTTCACCAGATGAAATTTATTCCTTTATGTGGTCTGCTAATCTGAGATTTCTTTGTCAGAGAAGACTTGCACATTTAAAACTAAAAGTGGGGATTTCTTCGCCCAAATTTAGATGAATTTATTAATTTATGTGGGCTGCTAATCTGAGATTTCTTCATCAGAGAAGACTTGCACATTTAAAGCTAAAAGTGGGGATTTCTTCACCCAAATTTAGATTAATTCATTCTGGTACCATATATACGGGGTGCTAATTTGAGATTTCTTCGTCAGATAAGGCTTACGCTCTACTCACAACAGAAATTAGGATTTCTTCGCTAATGTCTGCATAGTTTCTTATCGTACGATTTAAAGATGTGTTGTAGCATTGAACAAGTTTCTACTGCTCGTGGTAGGGCACATTCAAGCTATAGTCTATCTGATGTTATCAGAAGCTGCATGTGTAAGACATTAATAAAATTTATGAGACAAACACACAAGTTTGATATTGAATCTGCTTGCAAATAATGTTTAAACGACTGCCGTGTTCTCCACCATTAATGCTGCGATTTAGCTCAAAAGGGAAATGTATATAAATAATTACAATTAATTATGATTAATTACAATTATTTATATCAGCTGCCAGTAGTAACTGTACCAGAATTAATTTTCCATCAACTAATCTGTTTGTCCAGCGAACATTCAGTGTAATTTTTATATCAACTCTAAGAAATTATATTTTCTTGGGCACAGAAAATAACTTCCTTAAAGTACTGTTGCATTAGAGGATGTAGCTCGAATCGGAATCGTAAAGGGACATTAATTTGCAAGGCAGAATCAGAATCAAAACTCATGTAATTTGTGCACAAGAGTTTATTAACGAAGGACTAACACATAACTAATCTCAACAAACAACATGAAATCATTCATACATGGGGGAAGGGTCAGTGAGAAGCAGTTAGAGAGACCAGAAAATGTAGCTATGAAAAGAGTCAGTTAACCACCTGAGTGAAACCATCAGTGCTGTCTACAGCTTGTACTAAACCTCTGTTTTGTTTAGTTAAATGTTCGATACTTGCATTGCCTTGGTCGATGAACAAGTGTCCGAATGCAGTCTCGGGTGAAAGTCTCGATGGTTTGGAGCGGTGGTGGTTTTGGAATCGCGATCACGTTCTTCCGGGTCCGAAGAGTGATGAACTCCAAAGATGTTCTGACTCGATGGTGACTGGGAGTTTCTTCCCATGTGAAAACTGAAGAAGAACCAAGAGCTGAGAGGGACCCAGCTGAAGTCCTGTGGTCTTTGGGGAATGGAAAGACAAGGCCGCAAGGCCTGGCGCAGCTTAGAGTCCCGACGAGTTCTACTTCATCCTCCTCATCCTCTTAGGTTCTGAAAGAACTCATGTGAGACAAGTGAAGAAAGCTAAAAACCGCGGAAGAGAGAAATGTCTGTTCGAGGACATTTCTTGAGGATGAATTTCAGGGCTGAGTGAAAGTGTCTGGCTCTTTGTGGTCGAGAGCCACAGCTCTATATGTTGGGGCCTGACGGGCCTCCCCGTGGGTTCCTCCACACGGGCAGCAATCGGAAGAAGAGCGCGAAAAGAGTGAAGAGAGGGAGGCGGTCAATCGTTTGATGCCTTTAAGCTCTCTGTGTTTACGACTCTTTGTCTGTGAGCATGGTATTTTGCATATGTAATTTGATTGGGTGTTGATGCAAAACTACTAAGGTATCTTAAAACGCTTATATGTTACATAGGTATCAACATCTAATTTACACCACCTTTTAGATTATCAAAATACGAATACAAAGAGACCAAACATGGCATAGGTGGGTTATACGACTAGTCATCTATCATAACGCATGCATAAAACAGTCGAAAGACAAATACAATACAACAGACAAAATTAAAATACAATGCAGTAATACTGTACACAATGACCTGGGCTGTGTGTGGAAGGTCAAAGAAAGGTTTGTCTGTGAATGAATAGGAAAGAGTCTATTTCTATAGGCATTGTGTCTTTCCTATGGGCAAATGTAGCATGGGCAAATGTGCATTCCTCTGGGCAATAAAACCTCTTATCAGATAGTCGTCCTGGCAACTGAGCCCTTTTGGGGTGTTAGTTGCTTTGGGGGTTGTCTCCAGAGCTCCAGCATGTAGCTGGCTTGTTGCGTTTAAATACTATTTAATAAATGTAACAAATGACTGTATGTCTGATTGGTCCAGATGCTACAAAGTCAAAGATTCTTTAACTTCTAACCATCTCTTTCCCACCTTTTTATAATCTGAAGAACCTTTTTTTCACCACAAAGAACCTTTTGTGAATCAGAAAGGTTCTTCAGATGTTAAAGTTTCTTTATGGAACCATTTAAATAAAAAAGGTTCTTCTGTGGCATCATGAAGCACCTTTATTTTTAAGAGTGTAGAGCAGAAAGATAAAACTGATCCATCAGTATGCTGAGAGCTGATCAAAACACAATTCAGACCAGATTTTTACATTTTCTGAAGACAATGTGAGTGGCTTTTGTCTGTGTAAAGTGCTGGACTTGATCAAAAGTCAAGTTTTAGGAACTAAAGCGAATTATCTCAATTTTGACATTGCTTTCTGTTGTAAACCCTGTTTTTTCCCCTTTTGAATTCAGGCTTAGGTTATCGTTTTCATCAAACAGTTAATGCAAATTCACCATTGCATGCAGTTATTATGAAATCAGATTGCTACAACATGCACTTCAGCTATTTCTTATTTCTTAAAATCCACACACATTATCAGCATTATAAAAAAGCCACTTTCCTCATCTCATGGTTTGAAGAGTCATATAGTCGTATGGCTGTGAGCGAATGACTTTTCTGATCCTCTCCTCTCATCATTGATCCTGCGATCCTGAAATATAACAAAAAAGAAAACAGAATCTGACGAAAAAGAGACAACAGGTAATATTACACTTCCATTAGTAAACATCACAGATTGAAGTCACCATTTTAAGCAGCTATCCGCTATCTGTCTTATTTAGTATTTGTGTTTCTGGTTGTCTGTGCTTAACTAGATCTACTAGATCATCTGAGGGATTTGACTGAATCAAGATGTTGCTGATCATTCAAGCTCTTCTTCTCATTTTAGCTGCTCTAGGACAGGTAAGCCTGTGTTCTAGTATGAATATTACAGACATGAATACTGATGATTGATCATTATGATTTCTGTTGCCGCAGGATCACAGAGCTGCTGTTGCAGAGCAGATATTTCCACTGGATATGGCACCAAAATCAGTTGATGACCAATATATGGGCTGCCATGGGAAAATGGCACATCTGGTGAAGACAAAATATCTGCAGATGGACATCAATACCTCAGCTAAATTTAAACATTATTGGCAAATCAGTAATAATGTTGTCAAGTTTCCAAAAGATCATTTAACAAGGAATCATTTAATCGCTCTTCATGTGTACACCGGTAAATATATATACCGTCAATTTAATGATGACACTCGTTACGGTAGAAAACAGTACGAGCACAAGGCATTCAATTGGTATTCACTTCATTTTCTGTTAACAGACGCGCTACAGATTCTGAAGAAACAACAAAATAAATGCTATGTAACTTATCGTGGTACTACAGCTAATTTTGATAAGCACGTTCTGAACAAAGAGATTCGTTTTGGCTCATTTACATCCTCCTCTCTTAATCCTAAAATGACGCAAAGTTTTGGAACTAAGTCTTGTTTTGAAATCTTAACTTGTGAAAGTGCTGAGCTGACAAAATATTCTCAGTATCCTTACATAAAAGAAGTGCTGATTCCTCCGTATGAGAAGTTTAGAGTGACTGCTGTGAAAACAAAGCAATATTATAATAATCTCTGGTGTGATACCGTTTACACTTTGAAAAGCACTGGAAGAAAAAGTTACATGAACTGTGCTCTATTCAAGAAACACTAAAACAAGTGTTGCACTGGAAAAACGTGCTCTGAATTAATATGAGTTAATTATCAGTTTCATTTAGTTTTTCTCTGAATTTCAATAATCCTTTGTCAGAAAACAATTCGTTGTAACATTATGAAATAAAGTTATTTTAAGTGACTCAGTTTAGTGTCCTGTGTGCCATTTCTTTATTTATACTTTTACATTTATTGTTATACTAAAAAGTGCTCTGAATTGATATGATTTAATTATCAGTTTCACACAGTTCAATATAGTTTTGCTTTTTTTTTAATTCAATAATTCTTTGTCAGAAATCAATTTGTTTTAACATTATGATTTAAAGTTCTTTTAAGTGACTTAATTCGGTGTCCTTTAAGTGAATAAATGTGTGTTCATTTATACATACATCTTTTTGCAGCACATCATTGATCAATTTTAGGACTTGCTTCTTAGCTTTACATAATTGTTAGCAGTAGTTTGATAACTGCTAAATGACCTTTTGAGTGCATTGCAGCATAAAATATGTGGCCCTGGACCACAAAACCAGTCATAAGTAGCACAGGTATATTTGTAGTAATAGCCAAAAATATATTGTATGGGTCAAAATTATCGATTTTTATGTTATGCCAAAAATCATTAGGATATTAAGTAAAGATCATGTTCCATGAAGATATTTTGTAAATTTCCTACCATAAATATATCAAAACTTAATATTTGATTAGCAATATGCATTGCTAAGAACTTTGTTTGGACAACTTTAAGACAATTTTCTTTATATATATATATATATATATATGTTTGTTTGTTTGTTTGTTTGTTTCATATATCAATAGAAAGCTTGGTTTTTGTGATCTAGGGTCACATATATATTTCCAAGACATTTAGAAAAAATATCTTGCTGATTGTCCAGATGTTTAATGTCTCTTAAAGAAGTCTCTTCTGTTCACCAAGCCTACATTTATTTGATCCAAAGTACAGCAAAAACAGTTACAATGAAAAATACTTTTACTATTTAAACTGTTTTCTATTTGAATATTAAAATGTAACTTATTCCTGAGATCAAAGCTACATTTTCAGCATCATTACTCCAGTCTTCATTGTCACATGATCCTTCAGAAATTATTCTAATATGATGATTTGCTGGAAAGATCCAAAGATCAGCATTTATCTGAAATAAAAAGCTTTTGTAACATTATACACTGCACCATTCAAATGATTGGAGTCAGTATATAAATTATAGAAATTAATACTTTTATTTAGCAAGAATGCTTTAAAGTGCTCCTATTATGCCATTTTAAAGGTTGCTAATATTGTTTTATGAGACTCCTAAAACAGGTTTACATGTATGCTAGGTCAAAAAACACTTTAGTTTTCTCCAAAAATAGATTTAATTTTACCTCATTTCTAAATTATTTGTAAACGACTCGTGCGAAGCAGTTCAAAGAATCAGTCCCTCTAAAACCCTCCTTTCGAGGGGTATATAACTGCAGCTTCACACTACACGCGACACGCAGCGACAAAGCGACGAGATCCCATTCATTTCAATGGAGAGCTGGCGATTTCCGGCGACAAGAGCGACAGCGAGCTACAGCGACCGTTGGCGACCGGATGGGGCGTGTCCAGCGACGCGACAAAGTTCAGAATCTCTCAACTTTATGCAAATGAAGAGCGACTTTCTGGAGCGACAGCCAATAGGAAAGGCAGCGGTAGAGCTCATGTGATCGTTCTCATCTGAGCCGTAGATAAACATACGCAATGGAAAAATATAGGCTATGCTTCTCATTAGTTTTTTGTTTGTATGTACAGATTTAATTTATATTTATATTATATTTAGTCTTTTGCCTCCAAAATGTTTGAATTTAACGGCAAGAAACCTGACTCGCTGTCAAGGCAACCAGTAGTGAGAACGCCCACTAGCAACCTCATCGCCAGCCTCTAGCGACATGCAGCGACATAAGTCGCTGCTAGTGTGAACGGGGCTTTAGAGATCTCCAAATGGGGGCGGGAACTCCAAAGCAGGGTGGGCGCTCCAAAATAGGGCGTGGTTTCCTCCCTTTGACAGACAGGCACATGACACGCATGCGCAATTTTCCCCCAATCCACTTCAGCGCAAACCCCGCCCCACAGCTAATTCTAAAGATTTTATTGGTTGTGTCAGTCGCAGTGTTGATTACCTACACTATGCTACACAAATGCTAACCTCTAAATCTACCCCACACCTTACCCTAACCTTAACCAGTGAAATTGACTGCACGTTGGGATTGGCGCTGAATAGCATGGCAGATAAACAGTTAATAAGATTATGCGATATGAGATCGTCGGGCCGTTTTGTAACTCCCCAACCGGACCTCACCGGAAAATTGGACCTTTTTAGTTACATTCAGCATCACTACCCCCTCCTACCCTGCGAATTTCAAGAACCGTGATGCCCTCATTGCTTAAAACAAAGCGATAGAGTGACACCTTTCCCCTGTGCGTCACTGGGACTGCTCGCGGGAGAGCTCGTGGGTGATTCCCGTTTATATCATTAACCACTGGCCACGAGCTTTAGGGCTCTGCTCTCACTGAGCACATTTATTTATATAGCATAGTTTATTTTATATAGTTTATTTTATTTGAGAACAACTACAAGCTGTTTATTTTATAAAGTTTAGTTTTGAAATGTAAGTCAATAACAATAGGCTGAAGCCAGAGCCAGAGAGTAATTTCAGGTTTAAAATCACAGGAGTAAATTAATATTTTAAAAAATATTCAAATAGAAAACAGTTATTTTAAATAGCAAAAATATATTTAAAATGTACTGCTTTTACTGTACTTTGGATCAAATAAATGCAGGCTTGGAGTAGACTGACTGACTGTTCTTACTATTAAACATATACTAAAATATTTTGTACAGTGAAAATTAACATGTAAGTTAATGAATGCCTTAAATCCAGCCAGTCTATTCACAATGAAATAAATATTGTGTCCAAACTGCTATATTTAACATTAATAAGTGTCAACTGATGGGAGG
>JAMKFB010000039.1:204394-313332 GCA_036247105.1 Cirrhinus mrigala | reverse complement strand
TGGCTCAAAATGAGGTGGAGGTGGTACCATCCTGATCATGTGCCTAATCATTGCTGACTAACCAGACATCATTTGGTTGAATTGTCTTGTTCTGGTCTTATTATGCAAACTTTAATTGTCTTATAAAGTTTTTCTCAATGTAACATGGAAACACAACCCCCTCCCCCCACCAAGGTTTTTTTTTGTTAACGAAAACTAAAACTAACACGAAGACGATTGGTCAAAAAAAAAAAAAAAAAAAACATTTTCGTAAACTGAAATAAAATAAAAATAACAAAATAAGTGAAAAACTAAAACGAAACGATACTAACAACAGTTACCTGAAAAACTAACTGAAATAAAATAATAATTATCAAAAATAGGGAAATAGCCTACCTGTAAATGGCGCATCATAGACGTGAGTTTATCTGACAGATAGATGAAAATTTAAAACAGAGTCCTGCACGGGTGCTGTTTGGTAAACGCGCACCAACAGGCTACTTAACACCCGACCCGTTATCCGACAGCAGCACATTCTGTACCCGACCCGGCCCGTTTGACATAGCCTAGACAGCAACCTGAACCACCGGCACCTCACTAAATCTAAAGCATCAGTAAGGCAAAATCATTTATTTTCTCATGTAACACAAGCGATTAAACCAAAAAATAGGCATTCTAAGTTGGTGCTTTGTAGAAAAAATAGACAAGCAGTGCAACAAAAAAAAAAAAAAAAAAAAAAAAAAAAAAAAAAGAGAACGCGCATTCATTCTGGATACAAAACTTTGCCTACATCTTGTGAAAAATCTGTTTTGAACAACACACTTATAATTCTTCATTAATGAAAAGAACATTTAAATATGCCTTATTGCCTAAATGTGATTGTCTGCAGTGTATAAAACGTATAAAGTTATATAGGATACAAAGCGAACGCTGCGAATCGAAAGGCTCTGCCATTATTAGTGAATTTAATTAGTTCCAGTTATGTGCCTTTTATTTGCAGGAAAGTAAGCAAACATGACAGTTACAGTATCATGATTATGGTTAAATAAGATAAAATATCCAATATAAACGAATTACATTTATTTTCGAATTAAATATTATAACACACATCTACTGCTTTTAATTATGATTACGTAAGTGCAACTTGTGTAGATTTATTAAAGTACAAATGCTTGACTGCTTGCATACTTTTAATGATGTTTGATAACTGTAGCTGGCGCTGATAGGTCAGTTATGGGTTACAAATGATGTATTTGTGGTTTCAGTTGATTAATGTTTATATTGTGTATTTTTTCATAATTTCACAATTTAAATGTGCATTTTTGTGTATGTGTTGATTTTCAAATTTTGTTGGTATGGTATTTGTTTTGTGGTATTCTTACGTTTACGAAGTTGAATGTCACGTGATCTGTTTGATTAATTTAACCTGGAAGCGTTTGCACATACTCAATGACGAGATTTGAATTCAGACATGTATGTTAGAGCTTCTAACCATTCTACTGCTGGTTATAAGGCCAACACGGTAAATGTGTTAATGTTTTGTATATTTCTTTATTTGTGTTGATGTCCTTCGAATTGTTGTGTGTAAAATTGTTTTTCTCTGTTTGTATGTAGTTTTCACGGTGTTCCATATTCAGGAAATAAAACGTATGGACATCAGTATTGGAAGCGTGGACTGTTTTGACCAGCGAGTAGTTACAGTGAAAACGTGCCCTAATTCCATCCTACCGAAGACTGTTTCGGCTGCGGTCTTTTGGCTTTAGCGTGCGGCTTGCTGCTTCTGGGTTTCTGCACGCGGTTGGCTGCTTACCGTAGCGAAAAAGACACCTGACTTCGGCGTGCAACTTTGCTACGTTATTTTTGGAACTTTGGGTGCTGTTCGGCTGTATTCTTTGGAGAACTGGTTTTGTCGTACGGCCGTTGCCTCATTCCTCGTAGCGTTGGTGGCTGCAAGTTCAACGTGCAACTCTGCGTCTTCCTCCCGTGGTGGATTGTTACGAGTTTGGTGTGCAGTGTGGATGCATTCCGTGGAGGTTTCACGAAGGCTTGATCCATTCATGCAATAACAGGTCAGACTGTGTAATGCGTAAATGTTATTTCTGGTAAATAATGGATGGTTTTATAAGTTAAAATGAAATTGTTATAATATGAAGTTGTATAGAACTACAGAGTAAAGAAGGCATTAAATGTTTAGGTAGTAGCTGGTTCTTAACTGCTGTGGTGGTATTTAAAATGACAGATTTTAAGAGTTTGTAAAAATTGAATTTTCATTCTTATCAAATAGGTGAATATTTTCAGAGTGTTAAGGGCATTTATTAATGAAGTGTGGTTATTCAATCTAAGAGTGTTTCATTTCTGTTTATTGTTATTACTTTATATAATTTGTACTATTTGTAAAGTGCAAATTTAAGAGTTAAAATGTCAGTGCAGGGTGATTTAGCTGAGCAAAATGAATCTTCATTACAAGAGCAAGTTGTTACTGATAAGTCAGAGAATGAGATTATTGAGGGTGTTGTGAGAGATCGCAATGCATCATGTACCACATGCACAGAAAAATCTGAGGCAAGACTTAAAGAGCTTAATTTTGCTTCATTAAAAACAAATGAAATTAGAAAATCTTCCCGTGAGAAACGTTTAACACCAAAGATGCAGGAATTAAAAGAGCAAGAACTGGCTCAAAAAGAAAGGAAGTTCAAATCTGCATATGAGAATTGGAAGATTCATGTCAGAGATGTTCGTTCAAAGTTAAAACATGAGTGCTCCGAAAGTGATTTGTGTGACATGATGGATGGAGTAGAGAAGCAAGAGTTCGATCTGAAAGAGTTATATGATAATATGCGGCTTCACGCAGTACCAAGTCAAGAAATTAGGAGAAAAATTGATGCATGTTCAGCTGTGACAGCAGATTTGGTGAAATTAATGAGGGTACGTCTAGTGGAAGACGGCATGGAGTTTGATGCTGAAGCTGAGAGAGCAAGATTGCGTATGCTGTTGGACTGTGAGTATGCTAGGTCCATATATGGATCGACAGTTTCTAGAGCCACAGTTCTTAGCAATCACTCTAAACCCTCTTTGGATTCTGCAAGTATTTCTGCTAAAAGAGCAGAGACTGCTGCATTGTTAGCTGCGAAGAAAGCAGAAGTGGAAATGGAAGCTGATATAGATGCACAAAGGCAGCAACTGAAGAAGCTTGAAAATCGTAGAGATATTGAAGTTATGGAAGCAAGGCTTCGAGTGTATACTGAGGAGGAGTCAAGAGTGAAAAGTCAGCAGTGTCGTTCAGCATGCAGTGACGTGAGTAATCCCAACAAGGAGGTTTCTAACACACTACGTTTGAATCAGCAAGTTACAAAAGGTGAAGCCTCTGTAGTACAGGTGTTACAAGAGTCAATGGCTCTATCTCGACTTCCCGTTCCAGAACCCTTTGTATTTTTTGGTGACCCTCTGAAGTTTATAGAGTGGAGCACCACCTTTAAGGCTCTTATAGAGAGACAGTGCCCAAATCCAGCAGACAAGCTGTTCTATTTGCAGAAGTATATTGATGGTGAAGCAAGATCAGTTCTGGAAGGCAGTTTTTATAGGAAGGATGAACAAGCCTATCAGCAAGCTTGGGAGAAGTTGAATGCTAGATATGGCCACTCCTTTGTGGTGCAACGTGCCTTTAGAGAGAAACTTAATAAGTGGACTAAGATTGGTGCATCAGAGTACGTCAAGCTAAGAGAGTTCAGCGACTTTCTGCAATCCTGTAGTGATGCTATGCCGCACATCAAAGGTCTTCAGGTGCTGAATGATTGTGAGGAGAACCAGAAGATACTGGTCAAGCTTCCCAATTGGGTGACAAGCAGGTGGAATCGTTATGTTACAGAACAATTAGATCAAGACAAGGATTATCCAAGTTTTAGTGAGTTTGTCTCATTTATTTCAAAGGAAGCACGCATAGCATGTAATCCTGTGTCATCATTGTATGCATTAAAAAATCCTGAAGAGAAGCCATCGAGGGAAATAAAGCGTTCAAGAGTGAATACGTTAGCAACAACTGTGGAGGATTTAGATGTAGCATGCACTATGGCCGATTCCAGCAATATTATTGACAGCAAGATCAAAGAATCTAGTAAAGTGAAGAATACACTGGTGCGTGGCACAAGTTCAGTTGAATGTTGGTTCTGTAGAGAGGGTCATTCGATCCATAAATGTCAAAAATTAATGGAAAGAACTGCGGAGGAAAAGAGAAAGTTTGTCATTGAGAATAAGTTGTGCTTTGCATGCTTGAGAAAGGGACATGGCTCCAAAGATTGTGAAAATAGGGCCATATGTGCTGTATGCAAGAAGCGGCATCCAACTCCATTGCATGAAGAACGTTGGCCAGGAGACGAGTTACCTTCACAGATACAGAGTACATCTTCTTTATCATGCTGTATAAATGGAGGAGAAGGTGATATAACATCTATGATTGTTCCAGTGTGGCTGTCTTCATCTAATTCTGAGTCTGAACTCCTTGTATATGCCTTATTGGACACTCAAAGTAGTCACACATTTGTTGATCAGGAAGTGTGTGAAAGTTTGCAGGCATTAATGGAACCAGTAAAACTAAAACTTTCCACTATGATGGGTAAAGATTCCATTGTGGAGAGTCAGAGAGTGAGTGGACTTAAAGTTAGAGGGTTCTCTTCAGACTGTTCTCTCTGCCTGCCTGCTATTTATACAAGGGATTTTATTCCCTTTGAGCGTACACATATTCCAACCTGTGAAACTGCTAAAAGGTGGAGACATTTAGAAGTAATTGCTGATGAAATGCCCGCAAGAATGGATTGTGCAGTAGGTCTTTTGATCGGGTACAACTTTTCCAGAGCATTGGCACCTCGACAGGTCATTACTGGCGGAGATGAAGAGCCTTATGCTATCAAGACTGATCTGGGGTGGAGTATCATAGGAGGTGCTCCACAGTGTGTGAGCACCAAGGATGGGACTGGTCTCTGTCACCGCATATCAGTCAGGGAGCTTCCCCCTGTGACACCTGTTGCTGTTATTAGAGCACTTGAGTTGGATTTTGTAGATACTCAGTTAGGAGAGAAGAGCATATCACAGGATGATGTTCAGTTTCTCCAGGTCTTAAATGAAGGTGTCCACCAAAACAATTGTGGTCATCTTGAGATGCCCCTTCCTTTTAAAGCACGTCCCTATCTTCCAAATAATAAGAAGCTTGCATTAGTGCGGTTGAAGCATCTTAAAAGAAAGTTGGAGAAGAATCCTCAATTTAAATGGGATTATACGTTATTCATGGAAGGCGTTTTCAGAGATGGAGATGCAGAACTAGCAGATGAGCAACCAGATGTGGGAAATCTGTGGTATATTCCACACCAAGGTGTTTATCACCCCAAGAAACCTAATAAGATCAGGGTAGTTTTTGATTGTTCCGCTAAGTATGAAGGTATTGCCTTGAATGACCATCTGTTGACTGGGCCCGATCTTACTAATGGGTTGACTGGAGTGCTTTGTCGCTTTCGTAAACATCCAATTGCTGTTATGTGTGACATTGAGAAGATGTTTCACAGATTTCATGTCACTAGAGAAGATCGGGACTATCTGCGCTTCCTGTGGTGGGCAAATGGAGATCTAGACACTGAGCCCAGAGAATACCGTATGAAAGTACATCTCTTTGGAGCTTCATCCTCTCCAGGTTGCGCCAATTATGGCCTGAAGTGTCTTGCCAGCATGAATGAGAGTGAGTATCCTTCGGCCGCTAGCTTCATCAGAAATAATTTTTATGTAGATGATGGCCTTATAAGCCTGGAAACCGTTGAGGAGACAGTTAAGCTGGTGAAAGAAGCCCAAGCTGTGTGTGTTAAGGGAAAACTGCATCTTCACAAGTTTATTTCCAACAATAGAGAAGTGTTGGAGGCTATCAATGAGCGTGACCGTGCTGTTGAGGTGAAGAATGTTGACTTTAAGCATGATCATCTTCCAGTACAAAATGTATTGGGGGTAAGGTGGGATGTGGAAAGTGATGCCTTTACCTTCAATGTTGTGCTCAATGAGAAACCTGCCACACGACGTGGAATTCTTTCAGTTGTGGCTTCAGTTTACGATCCATTGGGCTTTTTGGCTCCCTTTATTATATCTGGCAAAAAGGTGCTGCAAGAGATGTGTCGTAAGGGCATAGGTTGGGATGAACCACTACCTACTGAGTTGAGACCAAGGTCGGAGAGTTGGTTGAATGATTTTCCCAACTTAAGGAAGATACAGATCCCAAGATGTTTCACCCCTCCAAACATCGGTAAGATCTTGAGAACTGAGTTGCATCACTTTTCTGATGCAAGCAGTAAAGGTTATGGTCAGTGCTCTTATATCAGACTGGTGAGTGAAAGTAAGGTGCATTGTGCCTTGGTTATGGGGAAAGCAAGAGTTGCCCCCACAAAAGTTGTCACTATACCAAGGTTAGAGCTAACTGCAGCAGTGATGTCTGCGGCTGTGAGCAGTATGCTGAAGGAGGAGTTGGCACTTAAAGTTGACAGAGAATATTTTTGGACAGATTCCCAAGTAGTCCTTGGTTACATCAGTAATGAAGCCAGAAGATTTCATGTTTTTGTTGCTAACCGTGTTCAAAGAATTCGGGAGACCACTGATCCAAGACAATGGTACTATATTAACACAGGAGAGAATCCCGCTGACTATGCTTCGAGGGGCCTTACAATAGAAGAGCTGATTAATTCAAACTGGCTCACAGGCCCCAGATTTCTCTGGAAGAAAGAGATAGATGCTAAACGAGGTATATTAGAGCTGTCGGTGGGAGACCCAGAAGTTAAGGCTGTCCAAGTATTGAAGACTGAGGCTGTAATGCAAGTGGATTTTCAACAGCAACTATCACGGTTCTCAAAATGGACTACAGTTGTGAATGTTATTGCCCGCATTCAGAGATTAGCAAAGAAGGTTAAAATATCAGAACCCTTAAGTGTGGAGGAAAGGAGGAGGGCTTCATTCACTCTTGTTCGATTAGCGCAACAGGATGCCTTCAAAGAGGAACTGCATGTACTTAGCCAGGAATCTGGGAAGCTGCCTTGCAACCATCCCCTGTATCAGCTTGATCCATTTATTCAAGATGGAATAATGAGGGTGGGAGGACGACTGAGGAAGGCATCTGTACCCTTTGAATTGCGGCACCCGGCAATCCTTCCAAAGGATAGTGTCATTATACGTCTCATTCTAGTACATTATCATCAAAAAATTCAACATCAAGGCAGGGGACAGACTCTGAATGAACTGCGAGTCAATGGCTTCTGGATTATTGGAGGCAGCAAGGTGGTAGCCCAGTACATACGGCAGTGTGTTCCTTGTAGGAGAGCTCGTAGGCCACTAGAACAGCAACGAATGGCAGACCTGCCTCGTGACCGTACTGATCCTTCTCCGCCATTTACTTATTGTGGCATGGACTGTTTTGGACCCTTTTATGCCAAACAAGGTCGCAAGGAATATAAGCGGTATGGTCTTCTTTTTACTTGTCTCTGCTCCAGAGCTGTCCACATAGAGATGTTGGAAGATATGACAGCTGATGCATTTATTAATGCTTTACGTTGTTTTATAGCTATTCGGGGAGCTGTCAGACAAATTAGATCAGATCAAGGAACTAACTTCGTAGGAGCAAAGAGTGAGTTAAAGAACGCCTTAAAAGAAATGAGTAAAGAGACTGTGGCAGCATACCTGGCAACCCAGCAGTGTGACTTGCGCCTAAATGCCCCCAGTTCAAGTCATGCTGGAGGCATTTGGGAGAGGCAGATTCGAACTGTGAAGAGTGTAATGAGCTCAGTTTTGGCACAAAGTGCTGGGAGACTAAATGATGCTTCTCTTCGTACATTCTTCTATGAAGCAATGTCTATAGTCAATAATCGTCCATTGACAGTAGATGGTCTTAGTGACCCCATAGGTTTAGAGCCTCTAACTCCCAACCATCTGCTTACCATGAAGTCATCTGTTCCACTCCCTCCACCAGGTACATTTGTTAGGGAAGATCTTTACGCAAAGAAACGGTGGAGGCGGGTCCAGTATCTGTGTGAACAGTTTTGGGGCAGATGGAGGATAGAGTATCTTGGTAACATCTCCCTTAGGCAAAGATGGCACATACCAAGACGGAATGTGCAAGTTGGTGATGTTGTCATTGTGAAGGAAGGGGAAGCCCTTCGTAATGAATGGAGGATGGCCAGGGTCCTTAAAGTTTGCAAGGATGATGATGGGTTGGTGCGGAAGGCCACAATACAGATGGGGGATCGGGGGTTGGGAAGAAGGGGTGAACGACTTACTAAACCCTCTATTGTTGAACGCCCTATACAAAAGTTAGTAATTCTGGTATCCAAAGGTTGAAATAAATGAACTTGCCCTATCACTTTATTAAAAAAAAAATTTCACATGTTGAATTTTGTTTAATATGGAAATGAAATGTATGGTGAACGATTGGTTCATTTTTATTGAAGAGTGTGCATGAATTGTGGAGTCGAGCTATGATGTTTGATGTCATACTGTGTTGATGCCTGAAAATTCCATTGATTATTTGCATTTTATGCTTCAAATAAGTCATATGTAATTTGGTGGGAGTGTAGCTGGCGCTGATAGGTCAGTTATGGGTTACAAATGATGTATTTGTGGTTTCAGTTGATTAATGTTTATATTGTGTATTTTTTCATAATTTCACAATTTAAATGTGCATTTTTGTGTATGTGTTGATTTTCAAATTTTGTTGGTATGGTATTTGTTTTGTGGTATTCTTAAGTTTACGAAGTTGAATGTCACGTGATCTGTTTGATTAATTTAACCTGGAAGCGTTTGCACATACTCAATGACGAGATTTGAATTCAGACATGTATGTTAGAGCTTCTAACCATTCTACTGCTGGTTATAAGGCCAACACGGTAAATGTGTTAATGTTTTGTATATTTCTTTATTTGTGTTGATGTCCTTCGAATTGTTGTGTGTAAAATTGTTTTTCTCTGTTTGTATGTAGTTTTCACGGTGTTCCATATTCAGGAAATAAAACGTATGGACATCAGTATTGGAAGCGTGGACTGTTTTGACCAGCGAGTAGTTACAATAACAAAGTTCGGGAGGAGCATGATCAGATAATCAACTAATTTGGCACAGGTGCAACTTGTCTAGCTAGCACAAGTCATATAAGCACACAGCCGACTTACCTCCGTCATTCGACTGTTTTTTCGGCATCCCCCCTCCACCCCAGCTCCTCACTCTTAATCTTTCCTCATCCTATACTTGGGATGGGGGGAGTTCTCTGGGTTCGGGCCATATTCCGGGCTTGGAGCCCTCCCTCAGGACAGCACGCCAAAATATGCTTACTGTTTACTCAACCAGATTAGATGTGAGGGTGAACTCATGACCCACCTAAACAAGCTCAGCATGCTTTAATTTTGCGTCATAAGGTTAAATTAAGTCGTTGGTCTGCGCTGGAATTGATCTTTTTTTGTAAAACTGAAACTGAAACTAAACTATATAAAAATGAAATAGAAATGTGCTCACAAAATAAAAACTAAACTAAAACTAACAAAATTATTAATGAAATCAATAAAAACGAAACTAAATTTTATTGCAAATTTCAAAACGATATTAAAATAAAACGAATTTGAAAAAGCAAAACTATAATAACCTTGGCCCCCACCCCCACATACGGCTGCCAGATACTTAGATAGACAGACATTCAGAATTTGTGTTTGTGTTTGTGAAAGTACAAAAGAGATCAGACCCTCAGATGTGTTGCACTGATGAGCTAAACCAGTTTACATGAACTGGATGCATCAACATCGCACTTACATATCACGCTATATATAGATGCCTCACAGCAAGCTAAACACATTTCTGAAAATAACAATTAGCTTCTTAGAACCACTCGATAAGGATGTTCTGCATCTGCAAACAAAACTTATGTTCTCTATTGCCCGTTTTGTGAGTAAAAACTCAATGTAAGCAAATCTCTTTTACAATATGTGATTGAAATGACTTATTAGAGACCAAGTGCCCAAGTTGCAGGCATCTGTCATATCTGGTTTCTTATTATTCTTCTGCTTTCTTTGCCTGATTGGCAAAACTATGTACCATGCTATGGAATTTGGCACTGAAAAATCGTCTGACCTAATTTGAGGTCAATCCCTCAAACTTTTTTACTTTCACCAGTACTTCAAATTTCACTTTGGCTATAAATTGTCATTTTTAACTTGAATGTTCTTATAAACAACTTAAAATTTTGTGAAAAACATAATTCATAAACTTACCCTTGAACATTTTAGATGGTCTTCAGGAATGTGACAGATAGCAAACAAAGCATGGAACACATCAATGAACTTGATGGTATAGCTTGATATCATTTTGCAGGAAATGAAGTCATATCTTTGACTAGCTCCAAATGATGTCATTGGTGCAAGTTGACAGTGGCCATACTTGGGATGTTTTAGCTTCAGTCTTCTATATTTGAAGGAAATGGAAACATGTCAACCATGTTTTTTTTTTGTTTTTTTTTTTTTTTAGCTAATAAAAAATATTGGGTAAGTGTGAGGTTAAAGTTCAAGGTCATTGTGCAAATATTATTGTCAGGATAGATTTACTATATGTGAAAGCCTGTTAAGAGTAAACATGTGTTCTTATTTTTGTGTACACTTATTTTTGCATCACATTTCTGAACATTTTCTATCTGTAGTCCCCACACAGGCAACAAGAGGGCACCATCATCAACAGCTGCTGATTTCAACAGGATTCACAATAAAATTAATTACAATTCTAGCTCAATAAATAGATGCACAATAAATAAATATACATTTAAATAGAGAGCTATAAACAGCAATATACATTAATATAAAAATAATTTTTGTACAGAAAATGTACCCCATTAAAACTGCTTGATTCAATATTAATGACTCATGACAGAAACCTTACAACTAAGAATAAGTCACTGAATCAACATTTCTTGCACATCTAGGCACTACCAGGCAAGTGTATTTTGTTGAAGGCAGTTTGTGGTCTGCAAGTTGATAGCAATATTTTTGTCAGTCATTTACAGTCATAATACATTTTTGTGATCAAAGTATGCAAATTTTGTCAGAGCATGAAATCATTTTATTATCCTAGTATACTAAGTCAAAGCAAGAAAAAATGCTGCCTAAAAGGACTTCATTTCTTAACATACATGCACACACCCTGAACAGACGCATTCAAATATTCGCAGTATGAAAAAGCCAACTTCCTCAGCTTTCGGTTTGCCGGCTGTGGGGGACTGAATTTTCAGATCTTCTCCTCTCATCAATGCTCCTGAGATCCTGAAGAATAACAAAATCAAAACACAAATTGTGACAGGGGTAAAGTCATTGGTGAACACAGTTTAACAGTCAGATACTAACTGTCATTTTTGCTGGGGTGATAGGTGTGATATTTGTGAAATGGTGCTGTGTTTCTGGTTGTTTTTCAGATCTACTAGATCATCTGAGGGATTTGACTAAATCAAGATGCTGCTGATCAAGAAGCTTTTCTTCTCATTGTAGCTGCTCTAGGACAGGTAAGCTTGTCTTTTTGTAGTTTTCATTGTTCAGAAGAGCAAAACTTGTGTAATTTGTTTTAATAGACTTATTGTAGTTGTTTTGAATGAACTTGCATTGTGCAGAAAAACGTTCATCAGTTTAATTAAGACGATTGAACATTAACAATCATTTTGTTAGTGGATGTTTTGGAAATGCATGTAGGTTACATGAGGCCCCTGTTACTCATCTTAGACAGACAGGAACTCAAGAGTTTTTCCTGTTTGAAACCACAGACCTTCACATGAGTTGCATCAGATGAGCTTGATGCATCAGTTTTAATTCAGTTTTATGTTTGTTTGTTTTTTTATGTTAATGTTATGATCTAAAATCTTAAAAATTTAGTGACGACTCCAGTGTTTGTCCGGTGTGAAATCACAAATGGAAACTATCTTGACGTGACATGAATCGTTGTCTGACTGTAAGTGACTGACTTTTCTAATCTTCTCCTCTTGTCGTTGCTCCGGAACTCCTGAAAAATGTAAAGAAAACAGAATCTGACAAAAAGAGACAACAATATTCTCTGGTAAGTTTGGGGTTAAAGTAAAAGGTCAATACAACAATATATAACAGTTTTATTGGGCAAATTGATCTACATATTTTTCTCTATTATATTTCAAGCCAGCATTAGCACTTGTGAAACTGCTATGTTTCCGCATCAGCTTTTTACTATTTCTACTAGATCATCTGAGGAACTTGAGCCTGAATCGAGATGAGGCTGATCATTGAAGCTCTTCTCATTTTAGCTGCTCTAGAACAGGTAAGCTTGTGTTCTAGTATAAATATTACAGACATGAATACTGATGATTGATCATTGTGATTCCTGTTGCTGCAGGATCACAGAGCTACTGTTGAAGAACAGACATTTCCATTGGATATGGCACCGAATTCAGTTGATGATCAATATGAAGGTTGTACAGAGAAAATGATAAATCTGGTGGAGACAGAATATCTAGAGAAGGAAAGATCTCAGCCTGAAAGGGAATTTGCAGAACTTTGGGGAAAAGGTGTACGCAAAGCCAGGAAACCAGAAGATAACTTGTCAAAACATCATTCACAAGCATTATATGTTTACACAAACTCACACTTTACGATGTATCGTGATTTCAATGATGCTGTTCGTAGTGAGAAACAGAAATACAAAGAGGGGACATTCAAATGGTATTCACTTCACTTTCTGTTAACAGAGGCGATACAGATTCTGAAGAAAACACAAAACAGGTGTTATTCGACTTATCGTGGTACAAATGTCACATTTGATAAGAACGTTCTGAACAAAGAGATTCGTTTTGGCTCGTTTACATCCTCTTCTCTTAATCATCACGTAGCACAAGTTTTTGGAACTAAATCTTGTTTTGAAATTTATACTTGTGAAGGTGCTGAGGTGACAAAATACTCTATATTTCCTATTGAGCAAGAGGTGCTGATTCCTCCATATGAGACATTTAAAGTCACTGCTGTCAAGACAAGAATATATCAGAAAGACCTCTGGTGTGACACTGTGTACACTTTGAAAAGCACTGGGAAAAAAAGTGAACTGAACTGCACAGTAAACTGCACAGTGCATCAGTGCCAAGACAGAGGTGGAACTTTCTGCACTGTAAGAAAAAAAAAGAAATTTTAACATTAAAAGAATGCTGTGAAAAACTGATACTGCGAAAAACATGCTTCTTACATGTTGAGGTTTTACTGAAAATATGATTTTTTTCCATATAATGGGCTGCAATGATGCCCCGAGTTTGAACTTCCAAAATATAGTTTAAATGCGGCTTCAAACGATCCCAGATGCGGTTGTAAACAATCCCAGTCAAAGAAGAAGGGTCTTATCTAGCGAAACGATTAAAAAATAATACAATTTATATACTTTTTAATGTCAAACGCTCATCTTGTCTTACTCTGCCTGGACTGTTTTTGTTCCGATTCATGACAGTTACGGTATGTCAAAAAACTCCCATCTCATGTTCTCCCTCAACCTCAAAATCATCATACATTGTTTTTTTTTACCATTTTTATTAAGGTTGTTTGATCTTCTTTGCATGTTCACTTTGCAAAGACTGTGTCGGTACTTTTGCAGCGATGTAGGATGATTCTGAAATGATATTTAAAGTTGAGGGAGAAAATATGATTGGACTTTTTCGACATAACCTAACTCTCTTGAGCCAGAATACACAGAGTAGTGGTCAATGTTTGCATTAGTTGGGCTCTTGACCCTTAAATCTTTAATACCAGATTTTGTTTGGCTGCTGTATTTGAGTTGAAACAGCCAGACAAGCCAAAATCACCAGGTGATTATGTTTTAACATATTCATTGTTTGACATAAATCACCTAGAGACTAATCTCTAAGTTAGTTTTTGTTTTTTGTTTTTTTTGCTTATTGTAATAGCCTTGACAATCCACAGCAGATCCAGCACTTCCTATACATTTTGGAAAGATTTTTTTACAACCTGTTTAAAAAAAAAAAAAAGCATTTCACCTAGGCACACATAGACATCAAGAACCAGCCCATGAATCTCAACAATGGTGACAAACGGCATATTCAGATAAACAGATCAACTCTGAACTCTCATAATTTATTCATACCGCAATGCATGATGGGAGTCATGGATGAATTCTGATTGGCTACAACACGCTTTTTGACGGTCACCGTCGTTGTGATTCTCACACTGATTCTTCATGTCTGTGTGTCTAAATTAAGAAAACTTTTTTTCATCATCTGTCTGATTATGGCAAAACTGATTGATCTTTTGTTCAGAGCTTTTTTTGCAATCTGTAAGAAAATTCTATGTTAAACACTCAAGTCACTATATGATGATTAAGTCAAGCACAGTCAATGCCATTTTATCAACTTTTGCTCTTTGCTTGTCTGGCTGTTACAACTCAGCAATTGCAGCCAAACAAGATCTAATATTGATCATTTAAGGGTCAAGAGCCTAACTAATGCAAACACTGACCACTATAATGGTTGCTTAAAATTTTTGGTTTTCGCCTTTGGTGATTCTGCTTATTAACATCAGGTGTCTTCAATAATGATCAATCATCACTTCGTTAATCACCTAATTATCTCGTTAACTTTAACACTGCTTCAGTGTTTATATGTGTCCACACTCAGAGTGTTAAATTAACACTGGGGATTTTGCTGTATATAGCATTTTATGACTTCAACAAAAATGGTGCTCAATAGAAGCAATCATAGGGGCTTGTATTACTACAATAGTAGTAAATGTATTTACTACAATGGCAAACTGTCTTGAATCACTTTTATGCTTTAAGGTCAAAAGGTCTTATGTGGGAAATATTTCCTTATGGGGGCCTTAGGGGCAAAAAGATCTTCAGGAAATACACTGTATGTTAATGTTGTTTTTAATCTTTTCCCCAACTGAAGAGTTTAAGAGAGAGTTAGAGATCCTTATTCAGAGGCTTAACAGGTTCTTTGTATGGCAGTGGTGCTATATAGCTCCTTAACGACCCCAAAGAACCGCTGAAGAACCAGACAGGGGCTTGACCGGTTCTTTATACACTAATGGTGCTATATAGCACCACAATCACACTGAAGAACCGCTGAAGCACCATTTTTTTTCTGTGTGCAGGGAGAGCAAGACAAGACGAGCATTTGAGATAAACAAAAATAAATAAATAAATAAATTAACTGGTTTTGTGGTCCAGGGTCACATATGAGGACCCAAAATCTGTAGATACTGTTGTCAGTGTTTTGCCTTGTTTTTCCTTGTTTTACCCCTGCCTTTGTTCCTATAGTTTTCCTTATATGGTCAGTTTCCTATTCTTGTTTGAATGCTTTATCCTATGCACCTGTGTTGTTAATTATCCTATTTATTTAGTTCCTGTTAGCTCTGTGTTCATTTGTCGGGTCTACTATTTGTTTATGTGTGTTTGTGTTCTTGCGAGTTTGTATCTCCTCCTATTTCATCATTAAAGATGGATTATACTTTGTGCCTCCTGCGTGCTTTCCATGAGACACTACGTGGCAACTGTCCAGTAACAGAAATGGACTCCCCTGATTTACCAAAAACTATGGGCTTGTTCAAATACACACACTTGTGCTTTGCACTTGACCACTTGGCTACTAACATGACATGTTTCCTGTGTTTAGCCCAACAAGTGTGTGTAGAGCTTTACATTAACCATTGGGACACACTTATAGTATCATAAACAATGTAAGTGTTTACAGAGCTTGATTTTAATTATCAATACTTTGCATTTAAAATAAACATCTAAATGTCTCTTCAGTAGTCTCCACCCTCTATGTGGGTATTTGGGCAGGCCCACCATTTTTGAAAAGCACTTACTGACATGAAGCCCTGAGTGCACTTGTGTAGTGTGACCACCTACTGGTTATTCTCTGAATTTCATTTTAATGAACTTCAATTCATGAAACATCCTGTACATTCCTAAGGACTCCTAGAAAAAAAATAAATAAATAAACATAGATAACACAGTTAATGTCCAGATTTATGTACACATTCCTATATATTTTACATATAAAACATTTTAAAAGTGATAATGTCAAAATATATGGCTGAATGATAAACAGAGGCTAAATAATAACCATTAGCAAACTGATGTGGTGTAAAACACTTGTCACGACATGTCAAGTTTTTTTTATATTATTTTTAGTCAGCAACTCACAGTTTGTCCAGTGTGAAACCCCACAGACCTTGACAAGTGCTGCATTATGATGAGGTAAGCAGTTTAGTTTGGGCAAAAGCGTCAAGATCACACAAGATCAGTGAGTTTATTTTTCTTCTTTTACACAGTTTTTTGCATCACATAACTGAACAATACTGAACAAAGTGTTTGCCATGTAGTAAACAGTCGTTTAAGAAAAGCAACATTGCTAATATTTCATATAAAAAAATAAAATAAAAAAGGTGCTGCTTGTTTTATTTACTCAATTCAAAGTAAAACAGAAACTGAAAGCACCCTTACAGTTTCATTCCATATATCAACACTGCTTGTTGTTGTTGTTGTTGTTGTTGTTGTTGTTGTTGTTGTTGTTGTTGTTGTTGTTGTTGTTTTTGCATGCAAACTTTGTGACTAGCCAGACATCATTTGGTTGAATTGTCTTGTTCTGGTCTTATTATACAAACTTTAATTGTCTTATAAAGTTTTTCTCAATGTAACATGAAAACACAACCTCTCCCCCCACCCCCCACCCCCACATATGGCTGCCAGATACTTAGATAGACAGACATTCAGAATTTGTGTTTGTGTTTGTGAAACCACAAAACAGATCAGACCATCAGAGGTGTTGCATTATCTGATGAGCTAAATATGTGACTGAAATGTCTTTTTAGAGACCAAGTGCCCAAGTTGTAGGCATCTGTCATATCTGGTTTCTTATTATTCTTCTGCTTTCTTTGCCTGATTGGCAAAACTATGCACCATGCTATGGAATTTGGCACTGAAAAATCATCTGACCTAATTTGGGGTCAATCCCTCAAACTTTTTTACTTTCACCAGTACTTCAAATTTCACTTTGGCTATGAATTGTAATTTTTAAATTGAATGTTCTTATAAACAGCTTAAAATTTTGTGAAAAACATAATTCATAAACTTACCCTTGAAAATTTTAGATGGTCTTCAGGAATGTGACAGACAGCAAACAAAGCATGGAACACATGAATGAACTTGATGGTATGGGCTTGATATCACTTTGCAGGAAATGAAGTCATCTCTTTGAAAGACAGACTAGCTCCAAATGATGCCATTGGTGCAAGTTGACAGTGGCCATACTTAAGACATTTTAGCTTCAGTTTTCTATATTTGAAGGAAATTGAAATTATTATTATTATTTTTTTATATTATTATTTCAACAAGATTCACAATAACATGAATTACAATTCTAGCTCAATAAATAGGTGCACAATAAAAAAAAATGCATTTATATAGAGAGCTATAAACAGCAATATACATTAATATAAAATTATTTTTTGTACAGAAAATGTACCCCATTAAAACTTGATTCAATATTAATGACTCATGACAGAAACCTTACAACTATAAGACACCGAATCAACATTTCTTGCACATCTAGGCACTACCAGGCAAGTGTATTTTGTTGAAGGCAGTTTGTAGTCTGCAAGTTGATCATGTTATTCTTGTCAGTCATTTACTGTCATAATGCATTTTTGTGAACAAAGTATGCAAATTTCATCAGAGCATGAAATTTTATTATCCTAGTATACTAAATCAAAGCAAGAAAAAATGCTGCCTAAAAGGACATCATTTCTTAACATACATGCACACACCCAGAACAGACGCATACAAATATTCGCAGTATGAAAAAGCCAGCTTCCTCAGCTTTCGGTTTGCCGGCTGTGGGGGACTGAATTTTCAGATCTTCTCCTCTCATCATTGCTCCTGAGATCCTGAAGAATAACAAAATCAAAACACAAATTGTGACAGGGGTAAAGTCATTGGTGAACACAGTTTAATTGTCAGACACATTTTTGCTGGGGTGATAGGTATGATATTTGTGAAATGCTGCTGTGTTTCCGGTTGTTTTTCAGCATCTGCTCTTCACTAGATCTACTAGATCATCTGAGGGATTTGACTAAATCAAGATGCTGCTGATCAAGAAGCTTTTCTTCTCATTGTAGCTGCTCTAGGACAGGTAAGCTTGTCTTTTTGTAGTTTTCTTTGCTCAGAAGAGCAAAGCTTGTGTTATAAAGTTCTGAGCAATGCATACTACTAATTAAAAATTAAGTTTTGATATATTTACAGTAGGAAATTTACAAAAAATCTACATGGAACAAGATCTTTACTGAACATAATGATTTTTGGCATAAAAGAACAATTGATAATTTTGACCCATACAGTGTGTTTTTGGCTATTGCTACAAATATACCCGTGCTACTTAAGACTACTTAGTTTTGTGGTCCAGGGTCACATATGAGGACCCAAAATTTGTAGATACTCTACTGTAGATGTCCAGTAACAGAAATGGACTCCCCTGATCTACCAAAAACTATGGGCTTGTTCAAATATGCACACTTGTACTTTGCACTTGACCACTTGGCTACTAACATGATATGTTTCCTGTGTTTAGCCCAACAAGTGTGTGTAGAGCTTTACATTATCCGTTGGGACACACTTATAGTACATACCTGTCAAGTATCCCGTTTTGGCCGGGAAAGTCCCGTAATTTACCCTTCTTTCCCGCCGTCCTCCCGTATTAGTATTTTCCCGTAAATCTCCCGTATTTTAACCTGCGTTATTAAAAAAAAAAAAAAAAAAGTCCCCCCCCCAAAAAAAAATCTGAGCTCTGTCACTAGCCTCGCGATATCTGCCACCTGCAGTAGCCTACTACAGGTACTGTAGGTGGCAGTTGTCGCGAGGTTAGTGTGTGAGGTCAGATGATGAGTTGATGAGTGACGACGCGGGAAAAAAGAAGAAAAAACAGACACATGTTGGACGCCAGGACAGAGAAGGAAGGCACTCCTGCCAAAAAACCAAAACCCTCATGTAAATACCGTGATCAATGGGACAACGAATTTATATTTCTGAAGAAGAGCAGGGTGGGGGACAGTCACGCGTTCTGTAAAATTTGTAACTGCGACTTTAGCATCGCACACGGGGAAAGGAATGATGTAATGTAAATGTAAAGACAAGCAATGTTAAATGAACAGAAAATATGCAAATAAGCCTTTAAATAAATGCTCTTCATATATACCCTTTTGTGTTTTCATTTAGGCTATGAATGTTCACAGCATGTCAATGTCAACAAAGGTAGGCCTATCATTGGCTTTATGCACAGCTGCACTACTTCCTGAACTTCAGCCAGCTCCTTTGTTTCCTGTCTGCCATTATTGGACAAACTGATCACCTGGATTAATCAGTTTGTCCAATAATGGCAGACAGGAAACAAAGGAGCTGCCTGAAGTTCAGGAAGTAGTGCAGCTGTGCATAAAGCCGATTGTAGTTTATAAGTGGTTGACAAGTGGTGATTTTAGCTTTCTTGTCACCTGTCTTAAAATGTAAGGGATACTGGAGCTTGGTTGGGGTGGTGGGACTGCTCGCAGCGGGCGCCGGAAAATTTCCCTTATTTTCAAATCCAAAACTTGACAGGTATGTTATAGTATCATAAACAATACAAGTGTTTACAGATCCTTATTTTAATTTTTGCATTTAAAATAAACATCTAAATGTCTGTTCAGTAGTCTCTACCCTCTATGTGAGTATTTGGGCAGGCCCACCATTTTTGAAATGCACTTACTGACATGAAGCCCTGAGTGCACTTGTGTAGTGTGACCACCTACTGGTTATTCTCTGAATTTCATTTTAATGAAATTCAAGTCATGATGCATCTTCTGTACATTCCTAGGGAAAAACAGATAAACAGTTCATGTGAAGATTTATGTAAACATTCCTATATATTTTACATATAAAACATTTAAAAAGTGAAAATGTCAAAAGGTATGCCTGAATGATAAACAGAGGCTAAATAATGGCCATTAACACACTGATGTGGTGTGAAACACTTGCAAGCTTTTTATACACATTTTAGCCAGCAACTCACAGTTTGAAACCACACAGAGCTGCACTGTGATTAGCTCAACAGTTTAGTTTGGGTAAAAGCATCAAGATCACACTTCAGTCGCTATGTCTTAGAGATATAAAAAGGCAACTTTAACCTCCCCATCTCAGTCTGAAGAGTCATTTTCATCTGGCTGTGAGCGTCTGCTTTTTTCTGATCTTCTGCTCTCATTGCTGTTCCTGAAAGCAACAAACCAAGGAAGAATCTGACAAAAAAGACAACATTCTCAGGTAAGTTTGGGGTTGAAGTACAAAGTCAAGGTCATTGCGCAAATCTACACACATAGTGAAATATTTAGTATTTGTGAAAAGCTGTTGTGTTTCTTGTGTTTCAGCATGTGTGCTTCACTAGATCTACTAGATCATCTGAGGGCTTTGACTGAATCAAGATGCTGCTGATCACTGAAGCTCTTCTTCTCATTTTAGCTGCTCTAGGACAGGTAAGTTTGTGTTCTGGTATGAATGTTACAAACATGAATACTGATGATTGATCAATATTATTCCTGTTGCTGCAGGATCACAGAGCTGCTGCTGAAGGACAGATATTTCCATTGGATATGGCACTGAATTCAGTTGATGACCAATATAAGGGGTGTAGAGAGAACATGGCAAACCTTGTAGAGACAGAATATCTAAAAAAGGAACGCAAGAACTCAGATGCATTTAATAGAGCTTGGAAAAAAGGTGAAACGAGATTTATAAAACCAGAAGATGAGTTGACAAAGAATAATTCAATTGCCATTTATGTGTACACTGATCAAGTATTTAAAGACTTCAATAAAGACACTCGTTCTGGTAAACAAAATTACAAACACAAGACATACAAATGGTATTCACTTCACTTTTTGTTAACAGATGCGATACAGATACTGAAGAGAACACAAAATAGATGCTATGATACTTATCGTGGCACAAATGCTGAATTTAAAAAGGATGTTCTGAACGAAGAGGTTCGTTTTGGCTCATTTACATCATCATCTGTTGAACGTGACAGAACCACATTTTTTGGAAATGTATCTTGTTTTGAAATCCGCACTTGTGAAGGTGCTGATGTGTCAAAATACTCTAAGCTTAATGAGAAGGAGGTGCTGATTCCTCCGTATGAGAAGTTTAAAGTAACTGCTATCAAAACGAAACGTCAGGAAGGTGCCTGGTGTGACACTGTGTACATTTTAAAAAGCACTGGGATAAAAAGTAACTTAAACTGTGCTCTATTTAAGAAACCAAGAAAGTCCGTAAAAAACTACTATGTTGTGCACTGAGCTGAACAAAATGTTTTGCATATATGTGTATATCAGTTCCACACAAATCAATATAAACATGTTTTTCCTCTCAGTGTAGTTCAATGATTCATGATAATTTCAACATAATAAAATAAAGTTATTTTTGTCCTAACTCAGTAGCATCAGAGTGATTTTTTTTTCTTCTTTTTCACTTTTTGCATCTGTAACTCCACGCCAGCAGAGGGAGCCCTCACCCACTGACTGACTGTTGCTGCTCCCTCTGCTGCTTCGGTGGTAACTTATGAACTTATGAAAACACTCCCCTCCCCCATTTACATATGGCTGCCAGATACTTAGATAAACAGATTTTCAGAATTTGTCCTTGTGTTTGTGAAACCACAAACAGACCAGACCCTTAGTCAGAGGTGTTGCAGTATTTGATGAGCTAAACCAGTTTACATGAGCTTGAAGCATCAACATCACACGTATATATCACACTATATATATGCCTCTAAACACATTTCTAAAAATAATTAGCTTCATAGTACCACTCAATAAGGATGTTCTGCATCCACAAACAAAACTTAAAAGTTAAGTGTTAAATTATTAGTATTATTATCAGTTCTCTATTGCCCATTTTGTGAGTAAAAGCTGAATGTAAGCAAATCTCTTTTACAATATGTGATTGAAATGACTTATTAGAGACCAAGTTGTAGGCATCTGTCATATCTGGTTTCTTATTAACTAATAAAACTTACCCTTGAACATTTTAGATGGCCTTCAGGAATATGACAGATAGCAAATAAAGCATGCAACACACCAATGAACTTGATGGTATGAGTTTGATATAATTTTGCAGGAAATGAAGTCATCTCTTTGAAAGACAGACTAGCTCCAAATTATGTAATTGGAGCAAGATGACAGTGGCCATACTTGGGGCATTTTAGCTTCAGTTTTCTATAGTTCAAAGAAATGGAGACCATGATGTCAGCCGTTGTTTTTTTTGTTTGTTTGTTTTTGTTTTTGTTTTAGCTAATAAAAAATATCAGGTAAGTGTGAGGTTAAAGTTCAAGGTCATTGTACAAATATTATTGTCATGATAGATTTAGTATGTGAAAGTCTGTTGAGAGTAAGGGTGTGTTCTTATTTTTGTGTATACTTATTTTTGCATCATATGGCTGAACATTTTGTAGTCCCCACACAGGCAACAAGAGGGCACCATCATCAACAGCTGCTGATTTCAACAGGATTCACAATAAAATGAATTACAATTCTAGCTCAATAAATAAACACACAATAAATAAATATACATTCATATAGAGAGCTATAAACAGCAATATACATTATTATAGAATAAATTTTTGTATAGAAAATGTACCCCATTAAAACTTGATTCTATATTAATGACTCATGACCGAAACCTTACAACTAAGAATAAGTCACTGAATCAACATTTCTTGCACATCTAGGCACTACCAGGCAAGTGTATTTTGTTGAAGGCAGTTTGTAGTCTGCAGGTTGATCACACTATTCTTGTCAGTCATAATACATTTTTGTGATAAAAGTATGCAAATTTCATCAGAGCATGAAATCATTTTATTATCCTAATATACTAAGTCAAAACAAGAAAAAATGCTGCCTAAGGCTACGTCCTTTCTTAACATACATGCACACACCCAGAACAGAGACATACAAATATTCGCAGTATGAAAAAGCCAACTTCCTCAGCTTTCGGTTTGCCGGCTGTGGGTGACTGTATTTTCAGATCTTCTCCTCTCATCATTGCTCCTGAGATCCCGAGGAATAACAAAGTCAAAAAAAAAAAAAAAAAAAAAAATTAAAATAAAAAAAATAAATAAAAAATATGACAGGTACAGAAAATATAGGGGTAAAGTCATCAGTGAACACCATTTAATTGTCAGACACATTTTTGCTAGAGGGAAACGTGTAATATTTGTGAAATATTACGTTGTTGTGTTTCTTGTTGTCTTTTAGCATCTGCTCTTCACTAGCTCTACCAGATCATCTGAGGGATTTGACTGAATCAACATCCTACTGATCATTAAAGCTCTTCTTCTCATTGTAACTCCTCTGGGATAAGCTTGTCTTTAGTTTTCATTGTTCAGAAGAGTGAAACTTGTTTATTTGTTTTAACAGATTATTTGTAGTTGTTTTATATGAACTTGAATTGTGTAGAAAAACTTTCCTCAGTTTAATTAAGATGACTGAACACATTGTTTTGTTAGTGCATGTTTTTTTTAAATATATGTAGGTTACATGATGCCCCTATTACCCATTGTAGACATATAGGAACTCAGAGTTTTTCCTGTTTTTGAAATTTTTGAAACCACACAGGCCTTCACGTGTGTTACATCAGATGAACTTGATGCATTAGTTTTAATTCGGTTTTATGTTTTTATGTTTATGTTATGATTTTAAATCGTAAAAATTTGGCGACAACTCCAGAGTTTGTCCGATGTGAAACCACAAATGGAAAATATCTTGACTTGACATGAATCGTTGTCTGGCTGTGAGTGACTGACTTTTCTGATCTTCTCTGCTTGTCGTTGCATCTGAACTTCTGTAAAATATAAAGAAAACACAGAATCTGACAAAGAGAGACAACAATATTCTCAGGTAAGTTTGGGGTTAAAGTAATAGGTCAATATAACACTATATTGATGTTCATTATTGTCTTTTATATTATATTTCAAGCCAGATTTAGCATTTGTGAAACTGCTGTCTTTCAGCATCTGCTTTTCACTAGATCTACTAGATCATCTGAGGGATTTGATTGAATCAAGATGCTGCTGATCATTGAAGCTCTTCTTCTCATTTTAGCTGCTCTAGGACAGGTAAGCTTGTGTTCTAGTATGAATATTACAGACATGAATACTGATGATCGATCATTATGATTCCTGTTGCTGCAGAATCACAGAGCTGCTGTTGAAGAACAGACATTTCCATTGGATATGGCACCGAATTCAGTTGATGATCAATATGAAGGTTGTACAGAGGAAATGATGAATTTGGTGGAGACAAAATATCTACAGAAGGAAAGATCTCAGTCTGAAAGTGAATTTGCAAATCTTTGGGAAAGTGGTGTGCACAAAGCCAGGAAACCAGAAGATAACTTGTCAGAGCATCATTCACTAGGATTTTATGTTTATACAAAAGCCCCGTTTACGGTGTATCGTGATTTCAATAATGCTGTTCGTAGTGAGAAACAGAAATACAAAGAGGGGACATTCAAATGGTATTCACTTCACTTTCTGTTAACAGAAGCGATACAGATTCTGAAGAAAACACAAAACAGGTGTTATTCGACTTATCGTGGTACAAATGTTACATTTGATAAGAACGTTCTGAACAAAGAGATTCGTTTTGGCTCATTTACATCTTCTTCTCTTAATCGTTACGTGGCACAATATTTTGAAACTAAATCTTGTTTTGAAATTTATACTTGTGAAGGTGCTGATGTGACAAAATATTCTGTGTTTCCCAATGAGAAAGAAGTGCTGATTCCTCCATATGAGACATTTAACGTCACTGCTGTCAAGGAAAAAGCAAATCATCCTGATCTCTGGTGTGACACTGTGTACACTTTGAAAAACACTGGGAAAAAAAGTAAATTGAACTGCACAGTGCCTACCAGTGCCAAGAACAATTTTAATTCTAAAACAATTATAATTATTCCTGCATGCTTTTTCTTCTTACTTTTATGTATTTATTATTTACATCGGAGGTGGAATTTTTGGCACTGTAAAAAAAATGTAAGTAATTTTAACTTCGAAAGACTGTAAAAAAGCTGTGAAAAAACTGTGATACTATGAAAAAAAAAACGTTTCTTTCATGTGTGTACACTGAAAATTGACACATTTGAATAATAAACATTTGAAGGAGGAAAACTAGGGTTTAAAACTTTTTATATTTTCACAATTTTACATTCATGGTACTATTATGTGATTTTGTTTCATTAACTTGTTTATTTTTGTTGAAATGTATTCTGATCTAATAATAATTAAACACACACACACACACACAATAAACTAAAATACTGTATCAATAAAAGCCACTTTTTAAGACAATGGACCTTTGAAGTGTTTCATTTCACTGGATTCAGTTGATTTTCAACATAAGGGCTGTACAGGGGAAATGACACTGGTGAAGACTATCTGAAGAAGTGAATTTAAAAAAAAAAAAGCGTAATTTAGTGATATTTGGCTAGGTGGTGAACTCAAAGTCAAGAGACCAGAGGATAACTTGAAACAGATTCATTCAGTCAAGACCAAACCAAAGTTATATTCGTAAACGAAAACTAAGACGAAAACGATTAATCAAAAAACATTTTCTTAAACTGAAATAAAATAAAAACATCAAAATAACGAAACGAAACTAGCAACAGTTATCGAAAAACGAACTGAAATAAAATAATAATTATCAAAAATAAATAATCGTTTTCGTATATATTCTCAACCTGTGGCGGAAAAATATATATGCGGTGTGGCGGCCGGTTCAGGGCCTGTAAATGGCACACCATGCACGTTAGGTTATCTGACCGAGAGACGGAAAGCAGAGTCCTCCACGGTTCCCGTTTGGTAAACCAGCAGCCGCAATAGCCTGGCTAACAGAACACCCGACCCGTTATCTGACAGCAGCACTAATTCTGTACCCGACCCGTTTGACATAAAGACCGCGACCTGAACTGCACCTGCATTAAAACTAGGCTACTGCATCAGTTAGCATGACTTATTTTCTCACGTAACACAAGCAATCAAACCAAAATAGGCCATCTAATCTGGAGCTTTGAACAAAAATAGACAAGCAGCGCAACAGAAAAAAAAAGAACGCGCATCCTTACTGTAAATAAAAAAAAAAAAAAAAAAAAAAACTATTGCTACACTTGTGAATAATCTGCCAGGATGAACAAATATACATAAAATACACGCTTATAATTCTTCATAAATGAAAAGAACATAAGAACTGTTAAATGCCATTGTCTCTTCTTGAACTCTGCAGTGAATACGTGGCCGTTGGTCCTTTATAGAAGCATTAAAAATAAAACTTATAAAATATATAGCTAGGCTACAGAAAGCGAGAAAGAGGCACTCCCTAAGCGGTCATTCATTTCAGCGGCAGCGGGAATGGCTATAATGCGCAACAACGCTATGTGTGGAAAAATATTTAAACGACGTGTGTTACAACTAACCTTGCGTTAGTTTGTGCCCCCTAAATTAGTGAGCAAAAAGGGGTTTGAAGAAGAAAAAAAAGTTACAATTGGTAAAATATTAAAAACACTTTTCCACTGTTAAAACAGTTCAGGTCACTTCTTTTTCCTGAGTTTTTCAACACATACACAGTGTCACACCAGAGACCTTTCTGATCTTTACTTGTCTCGACATCAGTGACTTTAAACTTTAGTTCGAGTCCCAGGTCCGGCAGGGATTGAAGGTGGTGGGAGTGAATAACCAGCGCTTCTCCACCCTTAATACCACGACTGAGGTGAGTCCCTTGAGCAAGGCATCGATCCCCCAACTGCTCCCCGGGCGCCGCAGCGATAGCAATATGGCTGTCCACTCCGTGTGCGTGCGCGATCACTTCTCACTACTGTCTGTCTGTCTGTCTGTCTGTCTGTCTGTCTGTCTGTGTGTGTGTGCGTGCACTTGGGTGGGTTAAATGCAGAGCACAAATTCCGAGTATGGGTCACCATACTTGGCCACATGTCACGTCCTTTCCTTTCCTTTATTTTAGTAATTAAAGTTTAGCTGAATTAACAGATCACTTCCAGAGCGCAGGCCAAAGAAAGATTTCTTAGTGACGCAGATATCTAGTGACAAAATTAAAGCATGCTGAGATTGATTAGATAGTAAAAGAATGCAAATAAAAGCAAAAAATAAGCAGTCATGCCTTTTTACTCCATAAATGTACACGAGTTGTGTTTACATTATATTTGAAAGCACTAGACTGAATAATAAATGTGTTGTGATATTTAATTTGAAAATAAACATAATTTGTTTATATTAGGTATGGATGTCTTTTATCTTATTTAACCATAATCATGATACCATAACTGTGGTGTTAACTTTCCCACGAACATACGCACATAAATCATAAGTGGGACTAAAGAAATTCAATAATTATGGCGGAGCCTCAACACTCGATAGCATAACCAAATTTACTGTAGGTGTGAAGCGAGGCCACTCCCACAATAGCTGATTGACATGAGCGTTTCACCTCAGATCAGCTGTAACAGCCCGACCTCCATTGTTTCGATGCAGGAGCAGGGATGTAAGTTAGACAAGAATATCTCCGATTGAGCGATTGAGGTGTTGTGTTGCTGGATGTAATAATGAACATAGTGGTCTTCATTTACTCCCGACATCTGAGCCGCTGAAGATGCAGTAGATTACCTTTGTTTGTGAATGGAATGCGCCTCCTGAGCTCAAGGTAAAAAGGGTGGTGTTTTACAAAACCATTGAGAATTTTTAACCAAAGTATATTAGAGGCTTTGCATTAAGACCCTAAAGAATCATATCAACTTGTGGAAAATGGGCATCGGATGACCCCTTTAAGTGACTGCAGTAGTGTTTCACTGGAAACACTAACACTGAATCAAATGCTTAATGTAGCAGATTACACTTCTTGCTTGTAAGGCATTTGGTTCATCTTCACAAAGTGTTTTTTCTCTTTGGGTTGTTGATTTAGATTAATCTATATCACTACAAAACAGCTAAAAACAAACTAAATTTTAAACATATGGTTTCTTAATACTAAGATGATTGAGAGTTTTAGCTCAAGCTTTTAGACATGAACAATTATTGTATGATCCACAACAGTGGTGACAATAAATGGTCATACTGCAGAGCATGATGGGAGTTTTGTACTATGGTGTTACCCAGCATGCATTGCAGTGTGAAGAATTTTGATGATTGTCACCATTTTTGAGATTCATATGCTGATTCTTGATGTCTTTGTGTGCATGTTTAATACAGTGAACAATAAACAAGTATGCACATAAATTTTAAATTATTTAAAATTACTGCAACATTTTATTCTCATACTGTAGTTTCACAGGATTAGATTCACAACATCAAAATGTGGAAAAAAAAATGAACTACTTTCAATGTAATCTGTGTGGGCCACAGTGAACATTGTACCATGTAGTACTAGCTACATGTTCAATGTAAAGAATTGAGCTGAATCTAAAACAGCAAATCAAGGGTGAAGAGCTCAACTAAAGCAAGCCTTGATCTCCATGATGGTGGCATTGTTTTTAACCAACAAATCATTAACATTTAAACCTCTGATAATTCTCAATAAGAGCTTCTGTCAATCTGTTTAGTAATGAGTGGAGCTGGTGACTTTAACACTTTTGCTGTGTACATTTAAATGCTAGAAAATACGTAATAATTAGTATGTTTAGATGCTGTAAAAACTTAAGTATTGTACGTTTTAATGTAGCAGAGTGAGAGACACAAAGCAGGCAGATCCATATGCAAAGCTTTATTTAGATGAGACAGGGGCAGAACAGCAGGCAGGGTCGAACAACGGCAAACAGGTATAAGGACAAAACACAAGAGTAATCCGTGACACAGGCGAGGGTCGATCAATGGCGAATGTAATCCAAGGGGCTAGGCAAAAGGGTAATACGATACACATGCAAGAGTTCCAAGACAGGCTGCAAAACAGACAAGATGAGATAAGTTGTGGAAACAAGACTCGAATGATTAGATAACTTAGGAAAGGCTCTGTACGGTTGCTAACACTAGGAGAGTGCCAGGGGCAATTCTAGGTTTATATATATATAGACTAGGGTGGTTTAATAAACTTATTGCAGTATTCCACTGTATTGCCTAGATAGGTATAACATTTGAGAACTGAATAAGCCAAATACAGGTCTACCTGATCTTACACACACACCCGTTTACTGTAGTTACAAACACAAAATTTTACTGTTTGCATTTCTAGTACAACGCTATCTTTAAAACAAGTATACGAACCTCTTTGCCGCATGCACTGTAATATGTATTATGTTAAGAGTTACATTTTCAAATGCAAATGGCAACATGATAGTTTTATAAAGAAGCTGTTCATATGTGTTAAGGGCTCAGCCTTCAGTCAGCTAAAGGAAACAGCTGTGTTATGATGAGGGGTGAGCGCAGCGAATACTTTACAGTAGATGGGGAACCGATTGCTCCCCCATGATATTTTGTAAAGTGCATTTATGACAAAGAAATGTACAGATGCAGATATTATAACAATCTATCGATAACCACACACCTTGTCCTCTGTTTCTCGCTCTGTTTCTCCGCCGCGGTCTGCGGACTGAAGAACGCGCTTAAAGAAAGACAGGGAGGAGCTGAAGTCTGCCGCCGTTCTCATATGAAATTTAAAGGGGACTGAGGCAATCATGTATTCGTGTACAGTTTATGGAGCTGGTCGCAATTTTTTTTTAGGGGGGCTGAGCAGTCATTTTAGTGGGGCTAAAACTGGCCTAGCGACACCCATGGAGAGTACTAACTGCAACATACAATACTCTGCGAATAGCAAGAGGAATTCCAAGGCTTATAAGGCAATTGATGATGGGGAATGTAGTCTGGGGTGTGGTGCAGCAGTCTGTGTAATGTGAAATGCACAGGCGACCTCTGGTGGCGGCAGATCAGACAGGATTCATGACATTTTGTGTCTGGAAAAACGTAAGTAAATGTACGTTTTGTGGAACATTTTACGTAAAACACATACGCATTATCATGAGATCACGTTGCCATATAAGTTAGTAGTATTAAGCTCAGTGTTAATGTAGTACTACCTATTACTTCCTGCATAGTTACTTGTCAACAATGGACCATTATTCTAAAGTGTTACATTGTTTAATAGCCACAACCACTGTTATCTGAAAACTACCGGTTGCGCCAAGAACAAAAAATTACTGATAATGTACTCACTGTCACAGTTCCACCATGGAAGGCAATAAAGATGAAGGTAATCCACAAAAATGTCTTTAATTATAATCCACACGATACATGAAAGGTAACGGTCGGATTAGCCAGTCTGTCTGCTTCCTGACCTGGGCCCCAGTTAGTCGAGTTTGCACTTGACTAACTGGGGCCCAGGTCAGGAAGCAGACAGACTGGCTAATCCGACCGTCTGCTAGCCGCCTCACGTCACCAAAATCAGTTAATTCTCAGCACATAGAGACCCTTACACCTAGATATCATGCTATAGAGACTGTGTCTGTTCCCCGAGCTAGACAATACAAAAGACGTCCAAACCAATTTAAGAGTAACAATCTAATCAACGTTCAACAAATTAAAAATTTACATAATACAGAGAAACAAATGATAAAACTCGGCCTTTTGAATATCAGGTCCCTTTCCACAAAAGCGCTTTTTGTAAATGATATGATCATTGATCATAACCTAGATGTGCTATGTTTGACAGAAACCTGGCTAAAATCAGAAGATTACATTATCTTAAACGAGTCTACCCCTCATGATTACTGTTATAAACATGAGCCACGTCTAAAAGGTAAAGGGGGAGGTGTTTCTACAATTTATAGCAATATTTTTAGTGTTTCACAGAGAGCGGATTTCATGTATAACTCGTTTGAAGTAATGGTGCTTCATATAACATTATCCAGAGAAACAAGTGTTAATGATAAATCCCCCATGACGTTTGTACTTGCTACTGTATACAGGCCACCAGGGCACCATACAGATTTTCTTAAAGAATTCGCTGATTTTATATCTGAGCTGGTGTTGGCTACAGATAAGGTCTTAATAGTAGGCGACTTTAACATCCATGTTGATATTGAAAATGATGCACTGGCAGCTGCATTTACAGACATTCTAAATTCTATTGGAGTTAGACAACACGTGTCAGGTCCCACTCATTGTCGAAATCATACTCTAGACTTAATACTGTCACATGGAATTGATGTCAATGCCGTTGAGATTCTGCAGCAAAGTGATGATATCTCTGATCATTATCTAGTCTCGTGTATACTCCAGATAACTAAAACTGTAAATTCAACTCCTTATTACAAGTATGGTAGAACCATCACTTCTACTACAAAAGATTGCTTTCTAAGTAATCTTCCTGATTTATCTAAATTCCTCAGCATGTCCAATAGCTCAGAAAAACTTGATGATGTAACAGAAACTATTGACTCTCTCTTTTCCAGGACTCTAGATACGGTCGCTCCTCTGCGCCTAAGGAAGATTAAGGAAAACTGTCCGACCCCGTGGTATAACGAGCACACTCGCGCCCTAAAGAGAGCAGCCCGGAAAATGGAGCGCAGCTGGAGGAAAACAAAATTAGAGGTTTTTCGTACTGCTTGGCGGGAATGTACCCTATCGTACAGAAAAGCGTTAAAATTGGCCAGATCTGATTACTTTTCGACTCTTTTAGAAGAAAACAAACATAACCCTAGGTATTTATTCAATACAGTGGCTAAGTTAACAAAAAATAAAGAACCAACAGGCACTGACTGTGCCCATCAGCATAGCAGTAATGACTTCATGAACTACTTTACTTCTAAGATCGATACAATTAGAGACAAAATTGTCACCATGCAGCCGTCAATTACAGTGTCGCATCAGATAGTGCGCTATAGATTTCCTGGGGAACAATTCCACTCATTCTCTACTATAGGTCAGGAAGAATTGTATAAACTTGTTAAATCATCTAAACCAACAACTTGTATGCTAGACCCTATTCCATCTAGGCTACTAAAAGACTTGCTTCCAGATCTCATAGATCCTCTGCTAAATATTATTAATTCATCACTGTCATTAGGATATGTCCCCAAAACCTTCAAACTGGCTGCTATTAAGCCTCTAATTAAAAAACCACAACTTGACCCCAACGAATTGACTAATTACAGACCTATCTCGAATCTCCCATTTCTATCAAAGATATTAGAAAAGGTTGTATCCTCACAATTATCTTCCTTCCTACAGAAATATGATATCTGTGAGGATTTTCAGTCAGGTTTTAGATCATACCATAGTACTGAGACTGCTCTTATTAGAGTTACAAATGATCTACTCTTGTCATCTGATCGTGGTTGTATCTCTCTGTTAGTGCTACTGGATCTTAGTGCTGCGTTTGATACTGTTGACCACAACATTCTCTTGAATAGACTTGAGAATTATGTTGGCATTAGTGGTAGTGCATTGGCATGGTTCAAATCGTACCTATCTGACCGCCATCAATTCGTGGTAGTAAATGAAAAGGTATCATATCGATCACAAGTGCAGTATGGAGTACCGCAAGGCTCAGTACTAGGGCCATTACTCTTTACGCTTTACATGTTACCCCTGGGTGATATCATCAGGAAATATGGTGTTAGCTTTCACTGCTACGCTGATGATACCCAGCTCTATATTTCTTCGCGGCCCGGCGAAACGTACCAATTTGAAAAACTAATGGATTGTGTAGTTGAGTTAAAAAATTGGATGACAAGTAATTTCTTACTGCTAAATTCTGAAAAAACAGAGGTGTTAATTATTGGGCCTAAAACCTCAGCGTGTAATAACCTACAACACTGTCTAATACTGGATGGCTGCTCTGTCAATTCTTCGTCATCAGTTAGGAACCTAGGTGTGCTATTTGATGGTAATCTTTCCTTTGAAAACCACATCTCTAGTATTTGCAAAACTGCATTTTTCCATCTCAAAAATATATCTAAACTACGACCTATGCTATCAATGTCAAATGCTGAAACATTAATTCATGCATTTATGACCTCACGGTTAGATTATTGTAATGCTTTATTGGGTGGTTGTTCTGCCCGCTTAATAAACAAACTCCAGCTGGTCCAAAATGCAGCAGCTAGAGTTCTTACTAGAACCAAAAAGTATGATCATATTAGCCCGGTTCTGTCTACACTGCACTGGCTCCCTATTAAACATCGTATAGATTTTAAAATCTTGCTAATTACTTACAAAGCCCTTAATGGTTTAGCTCCTCAGTACCTGAGCGAGCTCCTATCACATTATAGTCCCTCACGTCCGCTGCGTTCTCAAAACTCTGGCAATTTGATAATACCTAGAATATCAAAATCAACCGCGGGCGGGAGATCATTTTCTTATCTAGCGCCCAAACTCTGGAACAATCTACCCTACAATGTTCGGGACGCAGACACACTCTGTCAGTTTAAATCTAGATTAAAGACCCATCTCTTTAACCTTGCTTACACATAACACATCAACATATTCTTATAATTCAAATCCGTTAAAGGATTGTTAGGCTGCATTAATTAGGTCAACCGGAACCGGGAACACTTCCCATAACACCCGATGTACTCAGTGCATCGTCAGAAGAATGGCATCTACGCTAATATTAGTCTGTTTCTCTCTTATCCCGAGGTCACATTAACCACCAGATCCAGTCCGTATCCAGATCAGATGGTCACTGCAGTCCCCCGGATCCAGTCCGAACCCAGCCCAGATGGTGGATCAGCACCTAGTGACGACCTCTACAGCCCTGAATGTCATCGGAGTCCACATCAACTAGATGAGCCCCAGAGACGGATCCACAGTGAAGACCTCGTCACCTAGACGGCTGTCGGCACAAGACCACGGGACCTTTGGCCAGAGGAGAACTGGCCCCCCGACTGAGCCTGGTTTCTCCCAAGGTTTTTTTCTCCATTTGTCACCGATGGAGTTTTGGTTCCTTGCCGCTGTCGCCTCTGGCTTGCTTAGTTGGGGACACTTTCTCTCAACACAATATTGCATTTTATTTTATTGTTTTTGATTAACTACCTTTACCTAAAATGTGAGTGTTTACTGTTGCCTTTGGCATTGTTGATGTACTGTTTCCTATCTAATACTGTACAGCCGCCTTGTCACAATTCTGTATTGTTAAAGGCGGTATATAAATAAAGGTGACTTGACTTGACTTGACTTAATAACTCCTGGTAACATAAACACATGTAACTCTAAACAATAACCAAGCGTAACTGAACAGAAAGGAGACTACATAGGGCAGCTGACAAGGGGCAAACAGGTGATGGGAGTTAACTAATAATGACTAACGAGCAAATAAACTAACAAGCTTAAACTGTACAGGAACAAAACCATATAAGGGTAAACTGGAACAGGCAGACATAGAAAACGATGAAGTTCATAACCCTGATGCTCACTTCCTTGTCATCCAAGATGATCATGTCTTTCTTTCTTCAGTCATTAAAAAAAATATATGTTTTTTGAGGAAAGCATATCAGAATTTTTCTCCACGTAGAGGACTTCTGTGGTGCCCCATGAGTATGAACTTCTTGGATGAAAAGGAAATAATCTGGAAATTTTTGTTCTGAAAGTGAACATTTCATATGAATCAAAATGAAATAAAACTTGCACTACAAAAGTGAAGCAACAATAGGTTCAAGTACTTTTGCATACAATATCAAAGAGGCAGTTCAATTTTGTAGGCCTTAAAACTGTTAAATTAGTTATTTTGATCCAAACAGAAAGGTTTTTCTCTGTATCACTGGTAGGATTTCTGTACATTTCTTTTAGTTTTCTATATGTGACTGGGTTTGTGTGAAGAAACTCAGAGCAGGGTGGTTCACTAGTGCACCCGCCTCTCATGCTGACATATGCACACACCCAGAACACACACATATCATAAAAAAGCCACATTCCACATTTTGTTGGTTTGATGACTACTGTTGATCCCTGGCTTTTCTGAGTTTGTTTACAGATCCAGAAAAATAGTCTTCGCTTCTGAGTTTCCAACAGTTTTGATGCCGTGACCCGGATAGAGCTTCTTGCCAGACATTACTCCATCATCAGTCAGATTAAATTCCAGAACCTTTTTTCAGCTCAACAACGATTTGGTGAGTGTTACTCTATTCAAAGATCCACTACAGACCAGTACATATGGTTATCCTTTCCACCGCCAGAGAAGTGTTAACAAACAGCTGCAGGGTTTGGTTAACAGACTAATCATCTGCTTTGCCAGGGAAGGTTTATTATCACCATCTGTGTAGTCAGAGAAGGTTAACAGTTATTACAGCGTGTTAGCTGTATCCTCTGTGTTGTCAGGGAAGGTTGAATACATTATGTGTGTTAACTAGGTTATCCTCTGCTTTGTCAGAGGTGTTATTGGTGTATCCTCTGCTTTGCCAGAGAAGGTTAACCCTCTGGGGTATAAGGGGGATTGGAGGTACTGGAGAAGGTTTGACATGCCCTGACATTTGTGTTTTTTTCAGTATCTTAAAAACATTAATGGCAAAAGTCTGATAACACTGTATTCAGCACAAACTGGGCTACAATAATATGTGACCCTGGACCACAAAATCAGTCTTAAGTCGCTGGGGTATACATTACATACAATACATAAAATACATTGTATGGGTCAAAATTATAGATTTTTATTTTATGGCAAAAATCATTAGGAAATTAAGTAAAGATCATGTTCCATTAAGATATTTTGTAAAATTCCTACTGTAAATATATCAAAACTTAATTTTTGATTAGTAATATACATTGTTAAGAACTTTATTTGGACAACTTTAAAGGGAATTTTCTCAATATTTAGATTTTTTTTGCACCATCAAATTCCAGGTTTTCAAATAGTTGTATCTTGACCAAATACTGTCCTGTCTTAACAAACCACACATCAATGGAAAGCTTAATTATTTAGCTTTCAGATGATGTATAAATCTCAATTTTGTAGCATGAATGTACTGTACATGTTTGTGTTTTTGAGAAAACAATGTTTATGCGTGGTTAGTGAAAACCTAAAAACTAGTCACTGAAATAAAACCCTAAAATACATACAGAACATTTGTTCACAAAAATTGTAAGAACAGGATCAGTGGCAGCGTTTCACAAAACCATTGGGAATGGCAGTGGTGTAAAGGGATAGAAAGATAATTTTTTTTTTTCTCCAATAATTAAACATCAATGTCAGAGTTGGTATTGTGGCTTTATCAGACCCTTGCACTTAACATTTTGAAGATGAATGAAAATCAAGCTCAAATGGAGTTAATAATGTTTTTGACCAGCGAATGACGGAGATCTGCGTTTTGTCTATCATTAGAACGGCTGTCAAGTGCACTGTATTAGTATACTTTTATTGTAGCTGTATGGACGCTTAGTTTTTCTTGTCGTTTCACACACTTGGGCAAAATCTCATGATATAAACAATAAAGTGCTATATGCACATGATATTTGAAACGTATAAAAGTATATTGGCTACAAAGATGGCAAACATTAAGACTCTACTCCACTCTTCAAACACACAAAAAACATTAGCCTTTACATACATAGTGTTTGAGTAAAGAAAGCGCTGTACTTATTCAAACATCAGCTCTTTATTTACCCTTGCATTGCGAACAAGCAGAGAGCTGTCATCAGGCTGTGTGCTGCGCTTCTTTCTGAATGAACGTGGGGTGAAGTTACAAGGTTTCACTGACAGTTTGAAGATCCAATGGCATTACAGGGTTTAGTGACAAGCTCTTTTGAATGCCTTCAATGGTTAAATATTTGTGAAACTCTCAAACAGACATAAGGAAGACCAATAGAACTGAGTTAAAATAATAAGAACGAAATGTAATAAAGATATGAAGTTCGGATAATTTTCTATGGCACACCTGACTGGGCTAGGGTATGGCGACTGCCGTACTCTGCCATACAGAAACGCCGGCCCTGAACAGGATGTCGTAGACTAGAATTTTTGCCACAAAATGATGTAAAAATCATTCTTTACAGAAAACAATGTGTTGATTTTACACTTGTAAAACATGTTTTGTGATTGAAATGCCTGTAGGCGAGTGAAAATATTTAGTGATTAACACCTGAAAGACAAAGGGCTTCCCATAATGAGTCATCAGTCAATCATGTCTGCAGTGTCTGCAGTCTGTGAAGCTGGTAACAAAGAATGTGAGGAGAGTAACTGTCACACCCCAGGATTATTTGTTGTTTTTTCATTTCCTATGTACTCTGTGACCTAATTTTAATGTTTGATTGTGTCATCGGCTACATTCATACTTTCAGTTTTTGGGATCGACAACCATATTTACTTACATGTCTGAGTCTCAAAATGTCGAATACTGTCTGTATGAACGTGCAATGGGAGTCAAGCCTGTATTCCTTATCAGTAACCATACCAACAGAGACCAAAGTAATAATCAAAGATGGCAACGTCCATAAAACTTAGTGTCTTATCACTTTCTTACATGACAAGAGTCCAATCAAGCCGTGAGTTCATCCATCAAACCTTTATTAACCAACAGTAGCTTTTATATTTGGATGAAGAGCGGATCATTTAAGTTGCGGACAGAGCACAAAACTGCCGGGAGCAGCTCTGGTGGAAACTGGATATAAAACTTTCAGGTAACACATAGCTCATTTCTCCATCACTGTAAGTTACCGAAATCACACATGAAAGCACGCAGCACATGGTAGACGCATGTTTGTGCGGCAGAGTGGCTCTCTTGCACTGAATGGCATGACAGACAACTAGCTGTCCAGTCCTGTTCTGTTCAAACAGCAATAGAATACGGTTGTCAACACCGTATTTGAGTCCTTAATATGGTTATGTTCACACAGAGTATGATTATGTATGGGTGTGACAACTGCATTCTATAACCAAACTCACACCCGTACATTTTCAGGATTACTTTTATATCGTATAGTTTTCTATTTTATAGGAGAAAAAAAAAATCCTGGCATCATGAGATATTTAGATGCAATGAAATTAAATATACTTAATGTTTTGTCTAACTAGTAAAATGTGTAGGGGAGCACGAGGAGCTACCTAACACTGTTTGAATATTTCAGTTTGTGTGAGTCCACGTGGGGTTCAGAGTAGAATTTTTATCCATCAATCTAATTTTGGAGTTTGACAATGAACACATTGCAACCATGCTTGCGTATGTGGCAATCCAGGACACTGGATAAAAGAGTGTAGAAAAAACAAAAAGTATGTTAGAGAAATGAACAGTGCAAATCAGCTCCTACTCAGTCTGTGGGGAACTCTGAAGCAGACCCTCCCTATTACGCCAAACTGGTGGAGCAGCTTGCTAAAGTGCTAACTGTTAAGTTCTTAATTACTGCAGCAATATACAACATAGAACAAAAGGAATTTGACTATCACTTCCTTCTACTTAGGGACACTGTACACTCACAACCATAAATGTTAATGTTCCACCCTTTCTCTGTTATGACGTCTACTAGGACTGATGGTTCATTGGGAGATAGAAATGTAGCAATTGCATTATTTTGGGAACTAACCCTATTGTTTCTTGTCATCTTTCAGCATCTGAGGGATTTGACTGAATCAAGATGCTGCTGATCATTGAAGCTCTTCTTCTCATTTCAGCTGCTCTAGGACAGGTAAACTTGTGTTCTAGTATGAATATTACAGACATGAATACTGATGATTGATCAATATGATTCCTGTTGCTGCAGGATCACAAAGCTGCTGTTGAATTTCCATTGGATATGGCACTGAACTCTGTTGATGACCAATATGAGGGGTGTAGAGAGAACATGATAAACAAGGTGGAGACAGATTATCTACAGGATGAACTCAATAAGTTGTCTGTTTTTAAAACGGCTTGGGATGAAGGTGAAGTGAATGCCACAGCACCAGAAGTTAACTTGACAAAGAATCATTCAGTCGCCATTTACGTGTACACTAACAACGATTCTGATATATATGGCAAATTCAATGAAGATGTCCGTAGTAGTAAACAAGACTACGCAAACAAGTCATTCAAATGGTATTCACTTCACTTTTTGTTAACAGATGCTATAAAGAATCTGAAACAAAAACAGAAAGCATGCTTTAATGTAACATATCGAGGTACAAATGTTACATTTGTTAAAAATGTTCTGAACAACGAGATTCGTTTCGGCCAATTTACATCTTCTTCCCTTAATCGTAATGTAACAAAAGATTTTGGAAATACATCTTGTTTTAAAATCTACACTTGTGAAGGTGTCTACATAGTAAATTATTCTAAGTATCCTAAACAGGAAGAGGTGCTGATTCCTCCATATGAGACATTTAAAGTCACTGCTGTCAAAAACAGAACAGATCAGCCTAATCTCTGGTGTGACACTGTGTATATGGTGAAAAGCTCTGGAAAAAAAAGTTACCTGAACTGTGGATTTTGTGACAGTAGAAGCCGTGATGGTTTCTGTAATGGTATGAACTGTGCTTTGTGTAACAGTGGAAACTGTGTTGCTTTCCTTAATATTTTACTCATTTTAACCTTATTTTGCAAAGTGTTTACCTGCTAACTTAACTGGTTGATTCTGCATGTTTCTTGTCGTTTCTCAACCTTGAATTGCTTGTCATGCAAAGCAGATATTCAGGGGACAGTTTCATACCATTTCTCAGGGACTGAAGAAAAGAACTTAATTTTTAATTAATTAATTTAATCTTTCTCAATTTGTGTAAATATTCTTGTTTTTTAAAAAAACACATTTTTGTGAAAGTTAAAAACATGCTTTAGGTCCGATACAACATGTAAGGGGCACATTGTAACATGACCATGCGACAGTTTTACATATGATCTGATCTAATAAAAGAAAACAAGACAAATTAGAACACTGTGTCAATAAAAGCATTTATTAATTGTAGCAATTAAATATAAACCTTTTTTGGCACTTGACAACGAATCACACAACTGCTGTTATACTGGATTGTTCTTTTTTTTTTAATGCAATTTCTTCACGTCACCACCACAAACAGATGCATTACTTAATCACAGTTACTTAGACTGAAGTCTCAGCAAAAAGTACTGTTAAATTATTATTATACGTTTTTTTTTTTTTTGCTGTTTGAGGTAAGGCAAGGTACGCTTATTCACATAGCATACACAAAGGTAATTCAAAGTGCTTCGCATAAAAAGAAGAAATAAGAATAAACTGAGGATACATAAATAAAATTAACTGCCAGCATAAAGTATTCAATTTGTTAAATTAAAAGTTTACTTAATCATTTTGTCTTAGGACTATGTGAAACATTTTTTACATGCATCATATCTGCTGACAACTGAAATTGAACAGTGGATTTCTAGCAGCCATGGTTGTTAAAATATGTTATTTAAGGCAAATACATGCTGTTTAATGTTAATGTTGAAACTTAAATCATTTTTATTTTTTTTTAGTATTTTTTTATTTTCACACTAATGTTGCAATTATGTGGTCTTTGGCATGTGAATATCATAGACATGAATACTGACATGAATATTATAAACATGAATACAGATGATTATTTTACAGTGTGAGCAAAAGTTCTGTCCATTTGCACCATCTGGTGGTGATTTCATAAATTATCATTACCATTATTTCTGTAATTTTACGTACATTTCTGTGTAATTTACGAAAACATAAAAATACACTGATCCATCCAGAGTTTGGCACTGAAAAATCATCTAACAAAATTTAAGGTCAGTCTCTCAAATCCTTTATTTTCATTAATTATTCAAATTTCAAAATTCACAGGTATTTGAAATGTTTATATTAAATCTAAAACATGCTTTATACTGGATAAATCATATGTAGTATTTTACTAAGTACTTACCCTTGTTATTAATGGAAAAAAAAAAAAAAAGAAAAAAAAAAAAAAAAAGGAAATTACCTCTTTCAAAGACTTTGGTGTTTTGACATCATTGCCATCTACTGGTCAAAACGTGTAAAACATTTACTGAAATGAATTAAAATTTTAGAATAAGGTAGTCTTTTACCTCTTACACATAACAGCCTACGGACTAGAGATTCAAATAAATTATCCGCCCGCCACCCAACCGCACCTAATTTTTCTCTGATTTAGATAACCGCACCCGATCGTCGTTTACGATTATTCTAATTCTTAGTTTTGCATGATGATATGATGAATGGATGGTTCATTTTTAACAGCAGATTAATTCAGCTGATCTGCAAATCGCTGCACATTTATATAAGCTTAATCGTTCGTGCTTTTAAGCCAAAGCCACGCTAAAAAGAATAACGTTAACTGACATCTGGACGTGACTCTCCGGAATCTCTGATGAACGTCTACTGGATCCCTGGAGAAAAGATTACAGGGGTTCACCCAGTTTAAGAAATTTCAGATCATAAAAATCTAATTCTTTTCATTTTCAAGGTATTGATTTCGTTATAATGTACTGATTCAAATTAGTAATCAATAATAATAGTTAATTTTACTACTCGGCAAATCTGGTGCTGGCGCGGACGGAGCGGGCGCGGTCGCATGTCAGGCGCAATCATCAAACATATTTCAAAGGAAGCCGGCGCCATTCCCTTACCGTCTTTACTATGTGTTTTGAGCGAATCTTTGCATTTATTTACATACGATTGAATTAGAAATGGGGGCCTGTCATGATTTTGGCTAATGCAGGTAGCAGGTAGTTGCTAGGTAGCAGGTACTGCACTACACCACTAAATATTACCCTATTCAATAGCATTAACACAGGCGTAACTCCCTTCAAACTTGATCTGGAATGTCTTTTTTTCTGTCACAACTTCTCGAACTGGTGAACACACAGACACACACACACACAAATGAAATCGTTTGCCTGAAAAAAGTATTTAGAACAGGTTCATATTTTAGAAAATGCAGTTAATATTTGCCTCATTATTGATTCATCTCATCCACCCGCGACCCACCCGCAAATAATCAGAATGCATTTTTTTATTACCCGACCCACCCGACCCACCCGACCCACCCGACCCGCGCGACCCGCGGATTATCCGCAGCGTCCGCGGGTATAACCGCCATCCGCGCATCACTACTACGGACACATAACCTTTTTCCACTTTTACTCTAACAAAGTGTCAAACCCATTCTCACAAGAACCCCGTTATAAATGTCATCAGCACATTTCACAGCAAATACCACACAAGTTTGGTTATCAGGCTACCAAAATCACCTAAAGGTGCTGTGTTTTTTCTTCCTTGTATTTAACAATGACGACTAACGACAAACTGTTTACTTAAGTCAGGGGTGTCCAATCAAACACACCTGCCTGTAGCTTTCTGGTGATTCTGGTGATTAGCTTGTTCAGGTGTGTTGTGTTTTTGAACAGTGCTTTACAGGGATTCCATACTTTCCATGCTTTCAATAATTTCCTTTCCTCAGAGCACACTCCTTCGCCAAAACATTATGGGAAATGTATTCTTAACACTGATGTCCAGTTTCTTATCTCTGTGAAGAAACTGTTACAAAACTGACAGAAACGCTTCTTCGTCAAGGTAAGGTGCCACTACTGTCATCTACCCTGCGTCCCAATGTGCATACTATCCTCCCTATCTGCCCTAAATAGTAATGAAATTTACTAGTATCACAAAGAATTTAGGGTAGATAGTATGTACAATGGGACGCAGGCCTAGTGCTTTTTTCTTCAATGCAGAAGTAAGCCTATAGGTGGGACTTCAGGTTCAACACATTCTCACTCCCAACTCGTCACATATTCGTCACGCTTGGTCAGAACCCTTTAGCATCATTTTTCGACAAATAAAGCAGTCTGTTTGTGCGTAAATAAATTTTAAAACATGTTCGGGAATATCTTATTGAATGAGATGTGAGGGCATTAACGGAGCAGTATCATTTTCAGCTAATAAAACCTTATGTTTTACTCTCTTCTCCACATAAAGGTATCGTATGGCTTCAGAAGACCTGGAATGCAACACGACTTGTTTGAAATGCATTTATACTGCTTGTTTATGGTCAGTTTCTGCAATAAATACTTGTGACTGTACTTATATTTGCCTGTTACGTGTTTTATATTGTTCAGAAGTGGGTAAGTTTGGGGTAAGGGTGGGTTTAGGTGCTCCAATGAAAGTATAAATGTATATAAAAGTATTAGTATTTTTTTTTTTTACAAATGCATGCAAACCATTAAATTAAAGCAAACATCTGAAATCCCTGAAGGATCCTGCACGTCCAAAAGTGACGCTAGGGGTACCTTAAGCGTCAAAATGACGCCAAAGGGTCCTGACCAAGCGTCAGTACGTGATGGGTTGGGAGTGAGAACGTGTTGCGGTTCATAATCTGCTATAGGGAATTAACAAGAAAAATAACAACGTGCACTAGACGTTAAAACTGTTTGCACCACAAACCAGTGTGCTCATAATTGATAATACATTAGAATAATATGGTAACACACATACATTTGCAATATACAGTAGTAGTGATGGGTGAGACAAACCTTTTCGAAGCATCAAATCAATCGAGCCAATTGCTTTGCAAAATGATTCACTGTTTCGAAGCGCTAACTATATTTAACTATAGCTATGTATAATATATTAATTTGCAGGGCTTTTTTTTGTTTATTTTATGAAGAGCTTGTATTTAGAGGCCAGTAAGAGACTACTTCTCTTCCTTTTAATTACACAAATGTCAGGTTAAAAATGTCTCTAAATAAATGAAAGTGATGGGGGGCGATTTTTACTGAAATCACGTGACTTTTTGACGGCAGTTTTTTCAAACAATTAATTCACAAAAGTTTCAAAGCTTCACAAAGTAGTGTTTCGAAAGTGCCCACCACTATAAAGGAGCAAAATTAGCTGTTTCATTCGGCTAAAAATAGCTAGATGAGATAAGCGAAAAGATGAGACCAGAAGCCAGAGCCATAAAATTTACAAATGGCCACTCTCACTCTTATGTAAAGAAAAAGATGGATAGAAATGTAGGCTGCTCTCTATCGTGACATCTGAACAGCAATAATATCAAAGCAGCCTAGACTGTTACAGATTTATGACTAATAAGAGAACCAGTGTGCATGTCAGCTATTTGCTGTATGCAGTTGCATTTACGCTTCAGATCTAAATGTTTGTTAAAGATACACTGTATCTATTAATGTGTGTCTTGGCATGAAGAATGAATTGACTGATGAAGATCTGTATCTCTTGCAGATTCATGTTTGATCAGAATCTGCTCATCAAGTCAAACCTGTTTTCTGGTACTGACATGACAGAAACTGCCCTGTGTGAAACCACATATACACCAGACTCTCACTCTGGATATGGCATTGAATTCAGTTGATGGCCAATATGAGGGTTGTAGAGAGAAAATGGCAAACCTGGTAGAGACAAAATATCTAAAGAAGGAAATTAACAACTCAAATGATTTTGAAATTGCTTGGAATAAAGGGAAAGATTTTGTCAAAAAACAAAATGATAAACTGCAAAATGATAAACTGCTATTTATGCGTACAGTGATAGTAATGTATTTAAGTATTTTAATCCTGACACTCGTGGTTAAAAAAAAAAAAAAGTGGTAAAAAAACAGTGCAAATGAGATACAAATGGTATTCACTTCACTTTCTGTAGAAAACTCAAAAGAAATATTCAACTTTTCATGGTACCAAAGCTGAATTTAAAAAGCATGTTCTGAACAAAGAGGTTTGTTTTGGCTCATTTGCTTTATCCTCTCTTGATCATAAAAAAAACATTGGGTTTTGGAAATGTATCTTGTTTTGAAATCCACATTTGTAAAGGTGCTGATGTGTCAAAATACTCTAAGCTTCTTCATTATAAAGAGGTGCTGATTCCTCCATATGAGAAGTTTAAATTCACTGCTGTCAAAACAAGAAAAGGTCAGAAAGATCTCTGATGTAGCGAAATAAAGAGTGGCCTGTAAGAGATTTTGTTATTCTGAAACATTTCTTTATTTATACTAAATTTTAGTTATACTATAATTTTAGTGCTTGCTATAGCTAACTGCCAGCAATATCATTGCCACCAATACAGCTTGCAGCAAAAAATGTTATAACAATAAAGTTTTTTTTTTTTTTTTTTTTTTTTTTGCTGCTTGTTGAGTTTAATTTTAGTAAACCTGAACTATGACTCAATCCACTTAAAATATTTAAAAATAAAAATTGACTTAATACTTTTTTGCTTCATTGCACTGCATTTGGACCCCAGTTTCACAGACATTGCTTACACTAAGCCAGGATTAGGCCATAGTTCAATTAAGATATTTAAGTATATTTTATAAATGTGCTTAGAAAAAAAACATTACTGGTGTGTCAGTGATCAGTCAGTGTAAGTTGCTTTCAGTTGAAACTGCTAGGACTCACAAGGGGAGGGAAGGACACAGCAGTGAGATTGTGGGAAACATGTTGGTGTCTCCCCTTGGTAAAATTCAGTCCTGAAAGGAACCTATAGGCCTAACTATATATTGAACCTGTTTAGCCCAGTTCCTTCAATTACCACAGACAATTTTACACACATTTTAAGGCTTAAATTACTTGGACCAGATTAGGGATGGAAAGATTACCGGTTTAATAATAAATCGTGATAAAAACCCTCCACGGTTAGTATTACCGTTTCACATTTAATTATCATTAAAACCGTATCCGATTACCTTGATTTGAACAACTGAGGATAAATAAATACTGTCCAGCATAAAGCAAAGTTTTAGGTAACAATCTCACATGCGCACAGCAGGCAGTGTAGTTTCTTTTTGTGTGAAAATGTGGCGGAAAGATGCAAGGTTTTGAAAGAGTGCTAAGGGATTAATCCAATTGAATATATGAATGAGGAATGTACCTCTGAATGTTCTGACTTTTAGAAAAGATTCGATGGCATTTTGTTTTCATCTTTGCTCCCTGTAATACTTGATTCTTTAATCGTATGCTGCTTTATCCACAGAGGTTACGGGAAACAGCTCCAATTTAGCTTTTCCATAAACGCCATCTAGTGTTAGAGAGTGGATTTACAGAGTTACATGTACATTCAGCCTTTGTGCAGTTTTTGTCTGGACAAAAAATTGGACCGAATTTGCATGCCCTGCTGTAAATTTTGACTGGTTGATGAAAAACTAGCTTATGTGGGTTATATACATTTAAACAATTCAGATAGGTATCTAGAAATATTTATGACTCAAATAAAATACATATAAACATTTGTTAATTAAATATAATTTTGATTTAACCCTTTTCTTTATTTAATGGCTTAAATGTGAGGTTTACCATTTTATGAAACCTTTTCGAAGTTTTATTTGAACATTTCATATGAGATAAACTGTTGTCAGTCATGTTGTCATTTAAAATCCAGACATCATAGGTAAAGTTATTGTTTTAGTGTTAATGCAAACAAAAAGTAATTTTATTTAATTTTTGTTGAATCTAAATACAAAAGGTGGTGAAATGTTTCATGTGTCAGTACTTTTTGAACATTTCCAGCACATTTTAACAATACCGTGATAATACTGATAACGTGATAATTTAGCTCACTATAATCGTGATGAGAAATTTTCATATCGTTACATCCCTAGACCGCATCAGACCTTCACAGAAAGGGCTCCCATGCTCTTCCAATCAGACTGACCCCAACATCCCACACTATTCGACACAAACCCAGAATTCAGACGATTCGTCTTGAAAAGACGGGAACCGCCGTATTGAAGGCAACACCTGCAGACAGACAGTCTATGAGAGAGACTCACAGCTGGAGATGTTTGATCTTGTGTGTCACGCAAATGGAAGCAGAAACCTGAACCTTTACTCTCTACTGCCACCTTTTGACTCCTTATTTCTCTGTATACATTTAGTGTCCAATAAAGTCTTCAGTTTTTCTCTCAACATCTGTGCTTTTGTCTTTTCTTAACCATTGGTTTGTCCAACTCTACAGTATAAAGGTAGTATTTGTGTCATGCTTAACAGTCAACAGTTTATAATATAACAGTTTATAATATAAGATTTCTCATATTATAAACTGGTGCAAATAATGGTGCACCAGCACCAAAAAAACAGCACCACCTACTGGCCATTGTCTGAAATCCATTGGAACTTTTTATTACAACAGCCAAGTCATGATTCATCTCTGTGTATTCCTAGACACTTACTTTGAGATTTGGCTCAGATTATTAATGAGCTGGATCTCTCACCAGCCATACATCTGACCTTCAACCCTTATAACCTATATTTTCAGTTTTAACTTAAAAACTTAAGTTCAGCAGCTGCCTTAAAATTTTAAGTTAAATCAACTTAGTACTACAAGTCATTTCAACTCACAATAAAGTGAATTGTGGGTCTAAGGTAAGATGTTCATGTTAATCAACTATCGTGGGAGCGACGTCATACCGTCAGGGAGCTGAGAATGGCTCGATTTGAAAAAGGGGATATTATTTTTACAGAACAAAACCACTGGGTGGATTTTTATCATTATAGGGTGGCTGTGTACACACACTGCCAACACACATTTATGTTCGAACAACATGTAAAAGTGAAGATTGTATCGGATGACTCCTTTAAGCGGATTTAACTCAAAATTATGAGGCAGCTGCTTAACCTTTTAAGTTGAAACTGGTGAAAACTACAGTGTAGAGCAGAATGATAAAACAGATCCATCAGTATATGCTGAAAGCTGATCAAAACATAATTCAGACCAGATTTGAACTTTTCTGAGGACAATGTGAGTGGGTTTTGTCTGTGTATAGTACCGGACTTGATCAAAAGTCAAGTTTTAGGAAATAAGGCAAATTACCTTGATTTCAACATTGCTATCTGTTGAAAACACTGTTTTTCCCCCTTTTGAACTCAGGTGTACACTGGTGACAAAGTCAACAACAAACATGCAAAAACAAATCGAAAGTGACGGAGTCAGAAGAAGCCTAAAACGAAATTGATAAGGATGTTCTGAACTAAGAGGTTTGTTTTGTTTCATTTGCATAAGTCAAATTTTTTTAGGCCATATCTTGTTTTAAAATCTGCATTTGTAAAGTGGCAGATGTAAGTAATCTTTTTTGCATCACATTACTGAATATTTTCGATTTGCCAGACAGGTTTTCTGAACTTGAAAGAGAGATTCCTTAGAGTTGGGCTGAGGTCAGATAAGCTCAACATTTTAGATGAGCTAGACGCATCAAGAAGACATTATTTAAGGCCATTTGTCACACAGTTGTTCTCGTCTGGCTGTGAGTGAGTTTTCTGAAAAATAACGAAAAGAAAACACAGGATCTGCCAAAAAGATAGGTAAGTTTGGTGTGAGAAGGGTCAACTTTCATCAGTGAAGATCATGTTTATTTCAAATCCTTTTGCCACTTATGTAAATGTAAACCTGTTTTATGATAGTGAGTTTTATTGTGCAAATCTCTTTAAATATTCTTGTTTAAGTCATAGATTTTATGCTGTCTTTGTTGCGTTCTTGTCTTTCAGCAACTGTACCTAACTAAATCTACTAGTTCTACTAGACTGAGTCAAGATGCTGCTGATCATTGAAGCTTTTCTTCTCATTTTAGCTGCTCTAGGACAGGTAAGCTTGTGTTCTGGTGTGCATATTACAGATGTGAATACTGATGATCGATTATTATGATTCCTGTTTTTGCAGGATTACAGAGCTGCTGTTGACAGACAGATATTTCCACTGGATATGGCACCGAATTCAGCTGATGATCAATATCACGGTTGTACTGTGAAAATGATGAATCTGGTGAAGACAAAATATCTAGCGAAGGAAAGATCTGAATCAGCTGTATTTAATAAGACTTGGCAAGAAGGTGAAGAGAATGCCAAGAAAGCAGAGGATAACTTGCAGCACATTCATTCAGTTGCTATTCATGTTTACACTAACAAAGACTCTAAAATATACAGTAATTTCACTGTTGCCACTCGCACTGGCAAACAAAAGTATAAAGAGGGGACATTCACATGGTATTCACTTCACTTTCTGTTAACAGATGCAATACAGATTCTGAAAAAAACACAAAGTAAATGCTATTCAACCTATCGTGGTACAAATGCTAAATATGATGTTCAGAGCAAAGAGGTTCGTTTTGGTTCATTTTCATCCTCCTCTTATGATCGGGCAGTAGCAGAGGGTTTTGGATCTAAGTCTTGTTTTGAAATCTACACTTGTGAAGGTGCTGATGTGACAAAATATTCAAAGTATCCTGAGGAGAAAGAGGTGCTGATTCCTCCATATGAGACGTTTAATGTCACTGCTGTCAAAAACAGGACAGATCAGCCTCATCTCTGGTGTGAGACTGTGTTTGTGTTAAACAGCACTGGAACAAGCAGTGACCTGAACTGTGCTTTGTTTAACAGCTTTCTTTAATGAGGTAATCATGTAGTAAAAATTGTTTTGCAAAGTGTTTACCTGGTAAACCTGCTAACTTGTAAATTTAATGTTCTACTTTGTTACTCAACTCTAGTGGTAAGTGAAAAAGAGGCTTTTCTAAACTTAAAATTGAATCTTTTAGCTTTCTCAATATGTGTAAATACACTTTGGATTAGTATTTTTCTCTTTTACATTATTTTACACATCCGGTACAATTTGGTCTTGTTTTAAGAATGCACATTGTATATTTTTGTTAAATGTTTTTGTTTCCCTACACTGGAAAGTGAGAGCATATTACATATATTTATGTGACAGTTTAAAACTTCATTTGGACCTATAATAAAAACACTAGATAAACGAAATTATTGTTTCATTTATTCACTAAGTAGTAAAAAATAAACTCCTTTGGGCACATGACAATGAATAAACAACAAAATAAAGTCAGCATGAACAATGCCGGTAAATATACACACCCCTAACATGCAACTCAGATAACAACTAGAGTGAATGTCTAGAATGTTGGAATCTATCTATCTATCTATCTATTACATTATTTTACCCCTAAAATTACCTGAAAATACTGTTGTTTATTAATATTTTGATGTATTTCAGGAGCTCAGAAGGAGATGAGAGAACAAGATCAAGATCACAGCTGGATAAAAGCAACACTTCAAAAGTAACTACATGTAACAGAGTTATGTAATTTAATTACAAAATAAATGTAATTGTAATCAGTTACAGTGTAAATATGTGTAAATAAATTACAGTTACTTTTTACAAAGGGGTTTAATTACAAAAGGGGTTTACATTAAAATAATATGTTAAGACACACCAATTTGCAAGCAGCAAAAGGAGCAGACCCATAAAATTTATAAATGGGCGTGCCCACTCTTACAGGAAAAATAAGGTGGATGGAATAATGGCCTAGTGTTAATCACTATTGTTTAGTTTACTTCGTGTTTTTATTATTACAGCAGATCATTGTATATATGGTCATGTTACAGAGTATTTGATTACAGTGTTTTTGGTAGAAAGAAAATATACAATGAGTTTATAAAACAAGACCACATAATTGTAAATGTAAATTTAATGGGAATAAATAATGAACATAATTCATTAATAAATAATGCAATAATGTGTCACACAAATCAATAAAACTGCAAAGGTTCATTTAATTTAAAGCTTTTTTCAGAATGAATTAAGTTCAGTTAACAATAAGAAATATCTACAGTACAAGTTTACTCATTAGTGAATAAGCACAATAATGTTAAAAGTAATAAAAGATTAAAGACAGCAACATGGTTTTCACTGTTAAACAAGGTACAGTTCATGTAACTCCTTTTTCCAGTGCTGTTCAACACAAAGACAGTGTCACACCAGAGATCAGACTGATTCTCCCTTGTCTTAACATCAGTGACTTTAAACGTCTCATATGGAGGAATCAGCACCTCTTCCTGTGTAGAATAATTAGAATAATCTGCTATATAAGCACCTTCACAAGTGTAGATTTGAAAACATGTCTTATTTCCAAAATACTCTGCTGCTGTCTGATTAATAGAGGAAGATGCAAATTTACCAAAACGAACTTCTTGGTTTAGAACAGTGCCTATATTGTATGTATCTTTTGTTCTACGATAAGTCACGTTGCATCCTCTTTGTGTTTTTTTCAGAATCTGTATGGCTTCAGTTAAGAGAAAGTGAAGTGAATGCCACTTAAATGTTTTGTCTGTGTAGGCTTTTTTACCATTGGAAACAGCATCATTGAAATAGTCATATACTTCAGTTTTATTGATAGTGTATGTATAAATGGCAATTGAATGATTTGAATGAATTGTCATGTTATTTGGTGGTGATTTAGCATTTTTTTCAGCTTCTTTCCAAGCACTATCAAATTCGTCTGAGGAAGTTCTTTCATTCACTAGATACCAATTAAACACGTTGTCTGCCATTTTCTCTGCGCAGCCCTTGTATTGGTCATCAACTGAATCCAGTGCCATATCCAATGTCTTTACTTCAGCAGCGGCACAGTTCAGGTCACTTCTTGTTCCAGTGCTGTTCAACACAAACACAGTCTCACACCAGAGATCAGGCTGATCTGTCCTGTTTATGACAGCAGTGACATCAAATGTCTCATATGGAGGAATAAGCACCTCTTTCTCCTTATATTTCGAATATTTTGTCACATCAGCACCTTTACAAGTGTAAATTATAAAACAAGATTTAGATCCAAACCGCTCTGCTACTGCTCGATCATTAAAGGAGGATGAAAATGAGCCGAAACGAACCTCTTTGCTCTGAACATCATATTTAACATCTGTACCACGATAAGTTGAATTGCATTCAGTTTGTTTTTTTTTCAGAATCTGTATCGCTTCTGTTAACAGAAAGTGAAGTGAATACCATTTGAATGTACCCTCTCTGTATTTTTGTTTGTCAGTGCCAGTGGCACTAGTGAAATTACTGTATACTGTAGAGTCTTTGTTAGTGAAAACATGAATGGCGACTGAATGAATGTGCTGCAAGTTATCCTCTGCTTTCTTGGCATTCTCTTCACCTTCTTGCCAAGTCTTATTAAATACAACTGATTCAGATCTCTCCTTCGCTAGATATTTTACCTTCACCAGATTCATCATTTTCCCAGCACAACCCTCATATTGGTCATCAATTGAATCTGGTGCCATATCCAATGGAAATATCTGTCCGTCAACAGCAGCTCTGTGATCCTGCAGCAACAGGAATCATAATGATCAATCATCAGTATTTGTGTCTGTAATATTCATACTAGAACACAAGCTTACCTGTCCTAGAGCAGCTGAAATGAGAAGAAGAGCTTCAATGATCAGCAGCATCTTGATTCAGTCAAATTTCTCTCTGAAAGACAGCAAAAACTTAACAGGGCTTCACTAAAACAAAGTCTATAACCATAGTAGAAATATGTAAAATTGCACAATAAATCTTAAATAATACAGTTTTAAATTAATTTAACTGCTATATCTCCCAAACTTACTTCAGAATATTGCAGTCCCTTTTTGTCAGATTTTGGGTATTCTTTTGTTGTTCAGGAGTCCAGGAGCAACAGCAACAAAGGAAAACAAGAAAAGGCAGTTGCTCACAGCCAGACAGCATCTTTATATAAAAGATATAAGGAAGTTTGCTTTCGTATCGACAATAATCAGTGTGTATTCTGGGTGTGCGTGTGATAAGCAGGGGAGGAGCCATCATTTCAAAAGTGAGGGTGACAGAATGTCAAATGGAATACCAATTTGTTCTATTCTATTCTATTCTATTCTATTCAATAGTACACAGTTCAGTAAAGAAATAAAGTCACTCAAACCATGATATTGCAAAGAGACTATGTAATAGAACTTAACTGACAAATATGTCATGCTAAGGATACAGCTTAAGCTAATGTATCTCATCATAAATAATCATCATCTTTATTCTAATTTGAAGGGTTTTGATAACATATTTGTGTGGGGGGATCAGGAAGAATGAGATCAAAGGCTCTGTTTGAGATTGTTTAACAGTTAGTTAAGCCAGAAGAATCACCATTTGTTTAAAATGGTGATTCTTCTGGCAAAGCAAACGTTCACATAAAACTAATCTTTGATCATGTCTAAATATATTTCCAAATGCAAATAATAATAAATGTCAAGTCACCTTTATGTATATAGTGCTTTATACAATACAGATTGTTTCAAACCAGTTTTACAGTGTTAAACAGGAAAAATACTGTGATAATAATGCAAACAAAAGAGGACTGAGGCAAATGGTCTTTTTTCAGTTAAAGTTAGTTCATCATTAATTCAGTTCAGTTTATTAAATATATATATATATATATATATATATATATATATATATATATATATATATATATATATTTTTTTTTTTTTTTTTTTTTTTTTTTTTTTTTTTTTTTTTCCACTTATACCTTATTATTTGTTGTGTTTACCTGTTAATGTAACTGGTTAACTGGAACTTTTAATTGCTTGTCATGGTCAGTTAAACTAGATTATCTGGGGACAGTTTGACAGTTTGAAACCATTTATTAGTGATTGGAAAAAATAAGCTTTTCTCAATTTGTATAAATGCACTTAGGTTTAAGGTATTTTTTCACATTGATTTTACATATCTGCTACTGTAGTCTTGTTTCAGTTTCAGGAATTTTAACTGATAATATACTAATGGTTTGTTCTTTAGTTGAGGGATGAGGGTGTTATCACATGGATATTTCACAAGGAGGTTTGTTTTCGTTCATTTGCATCCTCCTATTTATTCAGCAAATGCCATTATTTAGAAGCCAAATCTTGTTTTGAAATCTGCACTTGAAAATGTGTAATGGAATGTAATCAGGTTTTCTTAACTTAAGGGATTTCTTGCAAATGGGTTAAGACCTTTTTTGTATCATGAGATGAGCTAAATTTTTTGCACCATGTTTGTAGATTAAATACATTTCAGAAAACACAGTTTATTTATTTATTTTTATTTTTTTCATTTCTTTTTTCTGTATAGAGGGAATGCATTGACGTCATTTTCCCGTCGGGACACGCCCCCTCAGCCAGACTGAGTGGCAAAAGAGCCTTCAGCGTGAATGGATTTAATAGGAAAGATGCGAAAACACGAGTAAAACAGACAATAATCAGTTTAAACTAAAGGTTGCTGACATTTATATAATGTTCCTAATAACTTTTAGGAAAGTTACTAACAAATATCTAGTGGTCAGTGAATATTGATGCAGCCAAGAATCGTGTATTCTAACACTTATATGTGTCTGATTTTGACAATGGGGAAAATAAAGCAGATTTGTAAATACAAAATAGGTTGGTCTAAACCCCGGTGATCACTTATATCAGTGTTATAGTCATATCGTCCAGCTGAAAAACGTATATATAGTTTTTGTCAGTTTATTTAAAAACATCCAATCATGCAGAATTTAAGATGGTAAATATTTAGTTGATGAGTTGGCAGTGCGATATACTATAATACAATAAATATTATAGTATATTTATTTAGGATATTTATTTAGGATATTCAATACAATTTAACATATTAACATGAAATGGTTCATTCAACTGGTATCTAGAAATGATGAATTCTTTCAATTGCAGCGATTAATTTGCTAAAATTTGTAAAAATATACCTCAGGTTTTTTCTCAAATCTCTTTGTACAGTCAATCGCAAAGCTCGTTCTGGTTTTTAGAGGTGTTTTGTGTGTTCTGTCGCAGCGTTCACTTTGAAACCAATGCTGCCACTCAGTCTTTTAGCCACTCAGTGGGAAGAGCCGCAGCCACTCCAGCTGACGGTGAAGTCACATGCATACCCTCTTTAGAATTTTATCAGAGTGTCTATGTACACTAAGTGCAAATAGCTAGCCTTGTTGGCAGAGACAATTTACACTTACTCCACCAACCACCATGTGATTGGGCTAGTCAACACTAGAAAAGTCACAACAATCTGGCATCATCCACAGTGTTGTAGATGCAGTGGCGTACGGGACACCCCCGCAGCCCCCGCGGTGCGTGGGGGCCCCGACCTTTTGGGGGGCCCCGTTGCAGGACATTTTAAGGCAGTGCTTCGTGACACTGCAAAAAACGCGAGACGTTAACGCAAAGGTAGTGCAGTGGAGCGGGATTATGTTCTAAAATAACAACCGGGGAAAATCAAATTTTCTCACATTTCACTTGTCATAAACACTACTTCTAAGACAACCGCGCCGTAATGAAAGAGGATATTTTTACGCTTAAATTGGCTTACGGAGCCCCACACGTGACAGGAAAAAAAATTAAATCATGGGCACAGTATTATTCACTCCCTCGTTTTAAAAAATTCGTTGATTTGATCAGACTAAATCCTGGTTACGATTTAGTAATGTCGTGTGCACGACTTAGTAAAATGAGGAAACGAATATCCTTGATCCAGTATATCTTGAGTCATAACCAATACAGCATCATCTTTTCTAGATTTTGGCCAAATTTTTGAACGAAAGAAAAAACTTTCAATGCTTTAAAAGACATTTAAAGTATTTTTTTTTCAAGATATTTCAAATGTTTGCTGTATAGTTAAAAACACGCTACTTGTAAAAAAAATCGTTTTGAAAAACATATTTCGCATTTAATTATCACATTCAGAAATAGCTGACGTAGGCTAAAATACGGTAGCCTGAATCAAAATGTTTACAAACATTATAAACACAACTAGGCTTTTATTTTATTCCCTTCACTCCACACCAAATTATCCACAACATTATCCTTCACAAAGACTATAACAGCACATTGAGGCGCTGGTCACGCTGAATGGAACAACGGACTATTTAAATTAAACACTGTAACTTTTATATATATATAAATATATATATATTTTATATATATATTAAATGTTGTGTGCGTGCGTGAGGCGTCAGCGCGACCACTGCATTGTTTTCCCAACTGTTACTCGTAATTTAGTCATGCTGGTTGGTCATACAAGCAAGATATCATTCACCACTGTAAAGCTTTGGCGAAAAAGGAAAGAAAAGAAAAATAAGAAAACTGTAAAGATTTTACAAAATAAAGAAAACGGCTTTCCGCCTCGTTTACGTGAACTTTGGATCGTGTCACAATGAATCGAAATTCAGCACATTTTTTCCCTTTTGTTTTGTTAACCTGTTAATGATTTAAGTGAAATATATTTATATGTTTTGTGCGCTGGGCCGCTGCTGCGCATCTCTGACAACCAATGGCAGCAGAAATCGTCACCAGATTTTGCCATACAATTTATCATTCGTTCTCGAAACTGAAAGTGATCAAGACATTTCTCCGGAGCACAATGTTAACTGATAAATCAGTTATGTAAATGGGACAGACAGACTCAGGTGCACAGTATGTGTTGCCCAATGATGAATTTGGTGCAAATAGTCCGTTGTTCCATTCAGCATGACCAGCGCCTTAATGTGCTGTTATAGTCTTTCTGAAGGATAATGTTGTGGAAAGAAGAGAATAAAATAAAAGCCTAGTTGTGTTTATAATGTTTGTAAACATTTTGATTTAGGCTACCGGTGTTTTAGATTACAATCAGCTATTTCTGAATGTGATAATTAAATGCGATGTATGTTTTTCAAAACGATTTTTTTTTTTTTACAAGCAGCGTCTTTTCAACTATACAGCAAACATTTGAAATATCTTGAAAAAAACAAAAACAAAACGTTAATGTCAATTGGTGCCCAATGATGAATTTTCGTGCATGACATCGCTGCCGGTGAGAGGGGCCCCATCTCCTTTTTTGCGGGGGGGCCTCTAAGAAGTGCGGTACGCCACTATGTAGATGTTAGCAAGTGCTGAAGTAATTTTTGACGTGAGCAACTCTGGTTCGAAACTGCCTTTTGGAGAACTCTTTTTCTCCCTTTTCTCCCATCTCTTATAACATTGGAAAGCCATTTATTTTCATTAAAAATGAAGGAAATAATTTTAAAAGCTTTAAAAGCTGAAAATAATGTATTGGATAGGGTTAGGTGTATGAAAGGCCTTGTTGTATCAATAAGGTGGCATATCTGAATCATTTTAAATAAAATTATAGATTACACTGCATTATTATTACTACATACTGTTTTATAATGTATACTGAGATGCAGATAACTGCCACTCTTTGCAATAAGTAGTATAAATAGCAGAAAACCCTGCTATTTTAACATAGTGTAAATAGAATCTATAGCTATTTGCACTTAGTGTAAACAGAATCTTTTGTAATTTGCATTTAGTATCCATTGCTAAATTGTATTTAGTATCCATTGCAGTTAGTGTAAACAGCATATGACTATGAAAACCCTGCTATTTTAACATAGTGTAAATAGAATCTATAGCTATTTGCACTTAGTGTAAACAGAATCTTTTGTAATTTGCATTGAGTATCCATTGCTATTTGCACTTAGTATAAATAGAATTCATTGTTATTTGCACTTAGTGTGAATAACATCTATCGTTAAGAAAATATGCTATTTTTAACTTATTAGTGAAGATAGTGTAAATACCAGTTAGTGTAAATACCCTCTATTGCTATTTACACTTAGTGCAAAAAGCCGCTGCCTATTTTTATTTACAATTCCCTTATTTTTAGATCATGTCTCCATGCTAAAAATGTTTACAGCAAGTCTTTGGCCCAATATTTGTGACGTGTCTTAATAAAATAAATTGTTAAAGAATAAAGATTGCCATCTATTAATGAGCAACTGACATTTCTGATTTTCTCCTTTCATCATTGCTCATGAACTTCTAAAAACATTGAAAAGAAAACACAGAACCTGACAAAAAAGTAAGTTTGGGAGAAAATACCAATTATATGAATTACTGGATTATGTAAAAAGTTGGGGAACACTAAACACAGACGTGCACATGTACAGTGCATACTCATATTACAGTCACAGGTTTATTGATGTACAAATGTTACTTTTTAACTATTTAATTAGAAAGTTCTGAACAGGTATGTTTCGTCCAGTTTGCTTCCTTCTCCCCTTGGTCATAACGTAACAAAAAATTTTGGAAATAAATCTTGTTTTAAAATCTACACTTGCAAAGGTGCTGATGTAGTAAAATTGCAAAGATCTTTCAACATGCCCCTATACCTTTCGACAAGCTCATTTCTCTCTGCAGCTATACCTGTCTCTAAATTTTGGATGCACTGATAGAAAGTCCTGAATTAACTTGTATGGTGTGGTTACAAAACTGTGCTTATGACCATGTTTAAAATTATTTTTTATGTTTTATATTTGACTGTGATATATTCCTTTGAACTTTGACTTTTAAATTAGAGCAATATTAACCAAAATTGGCTCAGATCATTGGTGTTTGGGTCCAGTATTTTCTGTAAAATTATTAGAAATCAGGTTGCAGACCACGTCAGCTATTATGTCTCAGAACACACACATACACACACACATTCTTGCATTTGTGGTTTACGGGGACTCTCCATAGGCGTAATGGTTTTTATACTGTACAAACCGTATTTTCTATCGCCCTACACCTACCCTACACCTAAACCTAGCCCTCACAGGAGACTGTGCACACGTTTTGAATTTCATAAAACACTGTTTAGTATGTTTTTTAAGACTTTTCTTTTACGGGGACACAGGAAGTGTCCTCATAAACCATGTTTACGTTGTAGTACCCATGTCATTATACACATTTGTGTCCTCATATACCATATATACCAGAACACACACACACACAAACACTATGTACTACGTAAGAAAGCAGACTTCCTCATCCCTTTTGGAGCTTTGTCTTTATCATCTCTGAGCAACTGGATTTTCTGGTCTTCTGTTGATGACCAGTATGATGGTTTTTCAAAGAACATGTCACACCTGGTGGAGATGAAGGATATCTAAAGAATGAAATCTTCAAGTCATCTAATAACATTTACAATAAAGAGTGTTCTGAACAAAGAGGTTTGTTTTGGCTCAGTCAAGGTTTTAGACCTTTATCTTGTTTTGAAATCTGCATTTGTAAAAGTGTCAGAGGTATGTAATCTTTTTGCATCACATCACTGAATGTTTTCAATTTGCCAGGCAGGTTTTCAAAACTTAGGAGCTCCTTGCAGTTGGGCCGAGATCAGATAAGCTCAACATTTTAGATGAGCTAGACACATCAAGACAACACAGATTATTTGTAATATACAAAAGCCACTTGTCACACTCTCATCTAGCTGTAAGCGACAAACTTTTCTGATTTTCTTTTGTCATTGCTCTTGAAAACACCTGAAAAATAGCAAAAAGAAAACACAGAATCTGACAAAAGTGGATATGGCACTGAATTCAGCTGATGATCAATATGTCAGTTGTACTGTAAAATTCATGTATCTGGAGAAGACAAAATATCTGAGAAGGAAAGATCTGCCTCAGCTGAATTTAATAAAACTTGTCAAGAAGGTGAAGAGAATGGAGAATGCCAAGAAAGCAGAGGATAACTTGCAGCAGATTCATTCAGTTGCTATTCGTGTTTACACTAACAAAGACTCTACAGTATACAGTAATTCAGTAGTGACATTTGCACTGACAAACAGAGGGTGCATTCACATGGTATTCACTTCAATTTCTGTTAAAAGAAGCGATACAGATTCTAAAGAAAACACAAAACAGATGCTATGTTACTTATCATGGTACAAGTGTTAAATTTGATGTTCAGAGCAAAGAGGTTTGTTTCGGCTCATTTTCAAGTCAAGTCGAGCTTTATTGTCATTCTGCTACATGTGTGGACATATAGTGGAACAAGATGTCGTGTCTCACAGGACCACGGTGCTACATGCTAGTTAAGCATAATATAAACACAACAATACACGAATAAGAAAAGCAATTATAGACTTATACAACGGTTAACCATCTGACTATACATATACTATAAATACTATAACTATAATAAATAGTTGACTACACATATAAAACTGAGACAACAAAAACTTTACATAAGTACTGTACATGACGTTTTACAAAAGAGACATTTGTACATGAAATTGTGCAAAAGAGATATTTTGTGCATTAAATTGTGCATAAGAGAGATTTTGAGGGAAGCAGCACATAGTGCAATGCACAAATAAACATTTATAATCCTACTTTGAGTCTTTGTAGCAGCAAGTGTTTATAGAAAGTGTCTAATGTACATAAGTGTGTTACTACAAGAGGTTTGTATAGCCAACTCACCTGTGTGTAACACACTCAGAATTGCACTTTAAAAGATTGTCAGCAGTTTTAATGAGTTGGGAGGAGGAGGCTGAGGTTTTCATGGTTTCAGAGGGGGACAGGGAGATTGGAGTTAAGGACTCTCACAGCCTGGGGGAAGAAGCTGTTGAGAAATCTGACAGAGCGAACTTTGATACTCCAGTACCTTCTACCTGATGGCAGGAGCTGGAAGAGATTGTGGGAGGGATGGGTGGGGTCCTTCATGATGCTGGAGGCATATATATATATATATATATATATATATATATGTGTGTGTGTGTGTGTGTGTGTGTGTGTGTGTGTGTGTGTGTATGTTTACTGTACCTTTTAAAAGATGGACCTATATTAAATCATATGTGATAATCATACCATCATACCATAACTTGGTACAGTAAAAATGTTGTAATATTTTTATGGTGACAGACAGACAGACAGTCACACCAGGTATGAGCCTGTAATGAAACTTTCAACGCACGGTCAAGTACAGCTGTGATAAAGCGCCTCCAATAGGGCAATCAGTGCAATGGCCCATTCCACATTCACGTATGATTTAATATAGGTCCATCTTTTAAAAGGTACAGTAAACACACACACACACACACACACACACATATATATATATATATATATATACACACACACATATATATACTAACAAATGTGGACAATGCAAGCAATCAAAATCAACAAAAGAGCATGATATATATATATATATATATATATATATATATATATATATATATATATATATCAATAACAGTGTTCATTGCTCCCCACTCCCTGAGCAGTGGAAATCAGTTCATGTCTTGCACACTTTAATGTTCGTTGAATGGAACATTCAGCTGTCTTCGAACTGTAATCAGGGCGGAATATTTCGCAGGGCACTTACTTTTGAATAGAACAGGCATTTGAGATACACACAAAATGTGCAGAGCGGTGGTTCACTTATAAGATCAACTGGCTGAGATCAATAGTGTGTTTATTTTATCTGGTAGATATATCAGTGCCACCTAGTTATTAAAAACTGCAAAAGAGAAATTAATTCGGTCCTGTGTGTGGTACTATAGAAGGCGGCCGTATGATTTCTGTGAGTGTGTATGTGTCGTGTTCTGGCCACACGACCAGTGCTCGAATGAAGGCAATGGATTCAAATATTAGTACATTTATTCTAAGCAAGTGCAAGCAGCTCTTAAAAAAATATTAACGCAAATACAGTCGTTTTTTTCCTCTAGTGGATTGTATTTATTGTCATTGTACGCTATTAAGCGTGTCCTAAAACATGGCGGCGACCTCCCGAGCTCTATTTTGAGATTTCATGGAACGCGGAAAAAGTCGGAAGAGACCTTTTATTGTAAAATACGCTGACGCGGTTTTTGTCTCAGAAGTAGTCTTAATGACCTCTTCTACTAAACGGAAAATATACCTTTAATGCAATGTCTGTGAGTTTCATATGTCATATTTACAGAAGGTTTGGGTGTTAATAGAGGGTTATTAACAGATTTACATGTGTTACATAGTTTCCTAAAGAAAATGGCGTCGTGTAATGAAGACTAGCCTAATTATTTTGAGGCTGATGAAGTTTTAATTGTTAAAAGTAATGTTTTGCATGTAATATTTAAGACTTGTTGAGCTTTGAGTCTTCATTGTGCCCACGCCGGGAGTTAACAGCACGGAAGACTGCGTGTGAGAGGAGGCGATCGTCTCGGCTTCTTCAGAAGAGAGGTAAAGACGGTATAAGGTAAGTAAAGGTCATAATTTCTATATTATCATTTTTTGACTATTATTAAAAGAATGTTTGCTTTTTTGTAGATGTTGAAAGCAGAGACATAGGAGAGCTTCATTTTTTCAGGATTAATGTGAGTTAATTTTAGAAAATACATGTTTCTGCTGTCTCCTGCCTGTCTACTTAACATTTTGATGCAACAACAGTATGATGACTTGATCACATTTTATTTAAACCATTGATGTCCTTTTTTGCAGAACTCAAATCAACTTTGAGGCTAACACCACAGAAGCTTACTTGTGTGAGAAGGCGATTTTCTGAGCTTCTTTCATTGCAGAACTCGAACCAACTCTGGAGTTAACGGCACGGACTGTGTGTGAGATGAGGCGATCTTCTCAGCTTCTTGAGAAGAGAGGGAAAGACGGTTTAAGGCAAGTAAAGGTCATAATGTCATGTTATCAATTTTTTTTTATTTTTTTTTCTAAGAGTTTTTTTTGACCAGTAGTAAAAGAATGTTTGCTTTTTTGTAGATGTTGAAAGCCAGAGACAAAGGAGAGCTTCATTCTTTCAGGACTGATCTGAGTTATTTTAGAAAATACATGTTTCTGTTGTCTTCTGCCTGTTTACTTCACATTTTGATGCAACAATAGTATGATGACTTGTTCACGTTTTATTTAAACCATTGGTGTCCATGTTTTTTGTTGCAGAACTCAAACCAACTTTGGAGTTAACAACACAGAAGACTACTTATGTGAGGAGCCGATCTTCTCAGCTTCCTCATAAGAGAGGGAAAGACAGTTTAAGACAAGTAAAGGTCATAATGTCATGTTATCAATTATTTTTTTTTTTTTTGTCTAAGAGTAAAAAAAGTTTTATGTAGATGAGCCAGAGACATTATGTAGGAAGCCAGAGACATTGGTGAGTGCTTAATTCTTTTGAGACTGATGCAAGTTATTTGTACAAAATAAATGTTTCTGTTGTCTCCTGCTTGTTTACTTAACATTTTGATGCAACAACAGTATCAACAATGAACAAGTCATTTGTTCACGTTTTTAATTAAACCACTGATGTCTGTGTTTTTCATTGCAGAACCTAAACCAACTTCGGAGTGAACGACACAGAAGCCTGCTTGTGTGAGGAGGCGATCTTCTCAGCTTTTTCATAAGAGAGGGAAAGATGGTTTAAGGCAAGTAAATGACATAATTTCATGTTATCCTTTTTTTTTTTTGACTAAGTGTAAAAGAATGTTTTATGTAGATGTTCAAAGGCCAGAGACATAAGAGAGCTTCATTCTTTTAAGATTGATGGGAGTTATTTTTTAGAAAATAAATGTTACCGTTGTCTGCTATTGTAGTTTAATAATGTATTACACTGTGGTAGACAAAGACAATAAACAACCACACAATATGGTTGAAATTATAAAACAGTCTAGTTACCTATCCTTACCGAATTGGCTGCACCTCTGTTTGAAAATGGTTACATTTTAACTAAATGTTTTCTTTTTTAAATGTTTTTCTCTTTTAGGCCACTGATGAAGAACAGGTGGTGACTGGGATGAATGCTGGACAAAGAGGAGAAATGATCTTTCCCGTAAACTGATGCAACAGTGGTTTTAAAGGAGGAGGCCGCCCTGGATACTGTAAAAGATGTCACACGCCTTTGCTGAGCTGATGAGGCTTCATGACTACATCAATTATCTTGAAGAGATAATGAAAATTGTCAGGGATGCATGTTCTGTATGATCATGGACTATGAAACAAACCGTAAGTGTATAGTCCGTAAAAACAAAATGTCAAATGCTTGTTCTGTGTTGTTCAGTAGCAATGGAGTTCACACTCATTCATACACATGTTCACAACACTTTACACATTTGCTTGTGTTAAATGTTATAATATCAGTGTTAATGTAGCGGTTTATTAGTGCACTGTCATGCCAGAATAGTTTGTGTAAAAAAAAAAAAAAGAAAGAAAGAAACTATTAACTAATTGTACAATTATTGTAAAGTAGTGTTTTTGTATAGTAGTTTTATACAATATACAAAATTTACCAAAGAAGTCAAATTTGGTCATAAACGTTATAGTCAGCAAATGTTCAGTGCTTCATGTATAAACTATGTACCTGCTAATGCCATACTTTTGAATGTTTTCTCTTGTTGTAGTTTAATAAACATTTATCTTTTGATAGTCATTCTGTGTGTGTTAAAGTAATTTTATAATGAACATGATTTGTGGATTTAATCCCTAGCTCAATTTTGGGTTCATTTTAGCCTAGCAGTGTAGTAATTTTAAACCATAAAAAAGCAACCCAGCATGCTGGGTCAATAATTCAACCCAAATCGCTGGGTTAGAACAACCCAGCATTGGGTTCGTCCCTTTCTGACTCAGCGCTGGGTTGCCAAAATATCCCAAATTGGGTTGTTTTTAACCCAGCGTTTTTTAGAGTGTATATGTTGAAAAACTCTGATCGTATTTTCTTCCTCAAAATCATTTCAAAATCATCCTACATCACTGCAGAAGAACATGCAAAGAAGATCAAACACCCTTTACAAAAAAGATAAAACAGTGACATAGGACAATTTTGAAGTTCAGGGAGAACATGAGATGGGTTTTTTTTGGCATAGCCTAATTGCCATTAACAGGAACAAAAACAGTCCAGGCAGAGTAAGACAAGATGAGCATTTGACATTAAAAAGTTTATATATTGTATTATTTTTATGAAATTAACCGGTCGTTTCACGAGATAAGACCCTTCTTCCTTGGCTGGGATCATTCACAACTGCATTTGGGATCGTTTGAAGCCGCGTTTAAACTGCATTTTGGAAGTTCAAAATCGGGGCACCATATCAGTCCATTATATGGAGAAAAATGCTGCAATGTTTCGCTCAAAAAACATCATTTCTTTACAGCTGAAGAAAGAAAGACATGAACACCTTGGATGACAAGGGGTGAGTACATTATCTGTCAATTTTTGTTCTGGAAGTGGACTTCTCTTTTAATGGTCTGGTTCAGTTGTTTTTGATCAGGGTTGAAACTGAACTTTGCTGGAAGGTAGATCTCCAGAAAAAGGATAGATACTGTGATCTCTTTGAAATGCACCTACTGACATGAAGCCCTGAGTGAACTTGTGCAGTGTGGTTACAACACCATCCACTGGTCATTCTCTGAAATTGATTTTAAACTTTTAACACCATAGTCATGATTCATCCTCCATACATGCCTAGAAACATGCCTAGAAACATAGCATTTACTATGAAGTAGACAAAGCATGTGAAGCTCAGCACTTCATTGTAATCTCAATTATGTCAATCATTCTCAAAAATAATAAAAGTTGCTAGGCAATTCAGTCAAAACTACAGATACAGTACTCTGATATACTGTACAGCATTGAAGTTACATACAATATAAAGTGATGAAATTTGCCCTAGAACAAATAATGGATTAATGCCATTAGATTTACCCAAAACAAATTATATCTCATGTTGAGGCACTATAGAGCCAGCACCAAATTCCAGAAGATCTGGCCAAGGTAATGCTGCTCTCGGTGGGTTTATGAGTGCTGAACGCTCACTGGCGCCCTGGGGCTCACATCTCCGAAAACGTTGAAGCAAATTTTCAAATAAACTTTATCTTTATTAACAAACCACATATTTGAAGTCTAAACAAGTACATTTTTACCTACGAAAACTCTTAAAACTACATTTTGTGACACAAAACAATATATTTTTTTAAATTATAGTGACTTGCTATAGACACTTGCTGTGAGAAATACTGTAAGCGCAGTGATACAAACGATGAAACTGCTGTTGGAGTCCTGTTGGACTATTGCACTCTTATTGGCCAATCAGATTCAAATTGTATAATGGATGGCAAGTTGTAAATTTAATATAAACAATAACCATTTATCATGATCATTCTGCAGGTTCACCTGTCTGCTTATGTTTCTTTTTATATTTCTTTTGGATGCAGAATCCTTTTGGCATCTCTAACTTTTATAGTCATAAGTGCTCAAAATATTGATATAAAGTAAAAATCTTAAACCATAAAAAGATAAAGTTTTTTAACCTTTCACAACTTGTCCAGTGTGAAAACACACACAGATCTTCACAAGTGTTGCGTTATGATAAGTTCGGCAGCTTAGTTGAGCTAAATGCGTCAATATCACACTTCAGCTGTTAAACCTCAGAAAACGGCCGACCTGGTGGAGACAGAATATCTAGAGGAGAAAATGCAATCTAATTTTGCAAGTGCTTGGAAACATGCTGAAATGAAATACATGGCACCAGGAGATAAAAACAAAAGAAGGAAAACAAAGAAGGAAAATTCAGTATTTTTTTTTTTTTTTTTTTTCAGCAACACAAATTGTTTCAATTGATTATTGCAAATAACCGATGAAAATGTAAATTTAGTGTGAATTGATGCATAATTATAGAATTTCATATTTCCAAAAAAAAAAAAAAAAGTGAAATATACAGTGTAGCTAACTAAGCATGGCAGCACTAGCATGCTAATAATATTTGAGTTGAATTTTGAGTGCAATGCAGCATAACACAGCATAAAGAATTACATTTGTTACATGAATGTTTACTTAAACTTTTTTCTTAGGACTATGTGAAATGTCTTTTTTCATACATCATTTGCTGTTAACTGAAAGTGAACAGTGGATTTCTATCTACCATGGTAAATGTGAAAGTATTCGTTATTTAAGGTGAAGACTGACATGATCGACAGGATTGACAAGATCTTGTGTGTTGGAGTTTTTGTGGCTGTCTTTGTGCTGAAAAAGCTTGTGGTTTTATTGTTGTTGGCTTTATTACCAGCATGAAGTTTTACAAAATGTATAAATTGAGCAACGGCTCTCATAAAAACCACAAAATGCTGAGTCTCAAACATTACATTCAGTCCCAAATTATGTTGCTTGCTGTAAATGAAAAAGATTAGATTTCAGTAGTAAATAACTGATAACCTCAAAATAAAATAGTCAACTTCCTCATATCTTGGCTTAATGATTGGTGTCTGGCTGTGAGCGACTGCCTTCGCCGATATCTCATTATTTCTCCTGAAACACAACGAAACAAGCCAGCATTACCAGGTAAATCTGAAGTTAAACTAAGAATTCTCTATAATATTTCCAACATCAAAGCTTTCTGTGACACATGCTTGCTTTATTCCTCTTGTTGTTTTATCTTAACTGCTATGTCATTACTCTATTGTAAAGTGACCTTGAGCTGTTAAAACGGTATTATACTGTAGTGACGAGTATTTGTAAAATCCTTTTGTGTTTATTGTCATGTATCAGCAGCTGAGGGCTTTGACTGAATCAAGATGCTGCTGATCATTGAAGCTCTTCTTCTCATTTTACCTGCTCTAGGACAGGTAAGCTTGTGTTTTAGTATGAATATTGCAGACATGAATACTGATGATTGATCATAATGATTCCTGTTGCTGTAGGATCACAGAAATGCTGCTGCAGGACAGATATTTCCACTGGATATGGCACCAAATTCAGTTGATGACAATTATGACGGCTGTACAAAGGAAATGGCAAATCTGGTGAAGACTAAATATCTAGAGAAGGAAATGTCTGACTTACCTGAATTTAAAAAATCTTGGCAAGAAGGTGAAGTGAATGCCACGGCACCAGAAGATAACTTGACAAGGAATCATTCAATTGCCATTTATGTGTACACCAACTCAGGCTTTAATGTATATCGAGATTTTAATAATGCTGTTCGTAGTGATAAAGACAAATACAAAAACAACACATACAAATGGTATTCACTTCACTTTTTATTAACTGAAGCGATACAGGTTCTGAATAAATCACAAAATAAATGCTTTTCGACTTATCGAGGTACAAATGTTCAATTTAACAAGGATGTTCTAAACACAACAGTTCGTTTTGGCCAATTTGCTTCTTCCTCTCTTAATCGTACAGTAACAGAAGGTTTTGGAAGTGTATCTTGTTTTGAAATTAAAACTTGCGAGGGTGCAAATTTGACAAAATACTCTAGGTTTCCTGATGAGGAAGAGGTGCTGATTCCTCCATATGAGACATTTAAAGTCACTGCTGTGAAGAGAAGAGAAGATCAGGAGGATCTCTGGTGTGACACTGTGTTTGTGTTGAACAGCACTGGAATAAGAAGTGACCTGAGCTGTGTATTATGTAACTGTGGAAACCAGGCTGCTGTCTTTAATGTTTTACTAATATTAACAACATTTTGCAAAGTGCTAATCAGTTAACGTGCCACTTTACTGCATGCTTCTCATTGTGTCATCTGAACTTTGAACTGTTTGTAAAGACAAAATGAACAAAATAGCCTGGAGCCACTTTGACGCCATTTGAAGGACGAAAAGATGGTTTCATGTATTTTTTTTTTTTTGAAAATATATTCTGATGTAAATATATATTTCGGGAAATATATCACATCCCAGGCCCCCTCTGTCTCATATATAAGTAATAAAACATAATAATTTAAATTAATGTTTTTTGGGGGGGTTTTTTTATTGAGAAACAAAAATACAAAGACATTCACTTTGCTTTCTATTAACTGAAGCAATACAGATTCTGAAGAAAACACAGTAACACTTTATAATAACGTTCAGTTTATAAGCAATTAGTTAATGATGAAATAAACATCTACAAAATATTTATAAAAGATTACTAAGTGATACGCTAATAATCTGTGTATGTTTTGTTAATTCATTTACAACCAATTTACAAGTAATTAGTTAATAATTAACTAATCATTTACAAAACATGACTATGCATTCATAAACGGTTAATAAGTGATGTTACTATTTTTATATATGCTTTGTAGATTAAGTTATAAATCATTTACAAGTGATTAGATAATGATCAACTAATAATTTACAAAACATCACTATACGTTCACAAATGATTAAGTAATATGCTAACGATTTACGAATCTGTCGTAAGTTATCTTAAAAAAAAATAGAATACCATGAAATAATCAAACAGATCCCCAATGGGTAATAAGTTACTAGTTAATATTTGAAATACAATACAATTGAAATGTTTATCCTCCATTGAAGGTCACATCATGAATAAATCATTTACAAATCTTTCTGCATCCCCTAATCTAAAGTGTAAACAATTCATCAGTTGTAATCGTTTTACTCATCATTCGTAGATTTTCCTCACCAGTGTGTATACCCACACAACCTGTAGCCAGCAGGTTTGTAAAACATTTACAACTGATGAGTAGTTTACACTAGATTAGGGGATGCTGAAAGATTTGTAAATGATTTATTCATGTGTTTACACAACAGGTTTTGAATATTTGTTGTGTGTACTGCAATGTAAGGGCTGACTGGTGAGGGTAAAGATGGTAAACACATGGAGTATTTTAGCGCTGTGCACCTGATGTGATCTTCAGTGGAGGGTAAAACTGGTTCACATTATCACTAGATCCCACACACTCCACACAGAACACAAGTCTGTGCTGATGAGAGAAAGGGTTTACACGTTTTTTCACTTGGCAGCAAATCATTTATTATTATTTTAAAAAAGAAAATAGTTTTAGAATAATTGCATTTTTGTGCTTTTCAACATATCACTTATTAATCATTTATAAACACATAGTCATGTTTTGTAAATGATTAGTTTATCATTAACTAATTACTTGTAAATTAACTTGTAATTGACTTGTAAATGAATTAACAAAACACACAAATTGTTAGCATATCACTTATTAATCATTTGTCAATGTTTTGTAAATGATTATTTCATCATTAACTAATCACTTATAAATGACTTACAACTGAACGTTATTATAAAGTGTTACCTAAAACACAAACTAAATGCTATTTGTGACTTATCGTGAGCTCGATAAGAATGTCCAGAGCAAAGCGGTTTATTTGTGCTCATTTATATCTTCCTCTTGTAATTGTGTACAGTAGTAATTTTTAGGTTTTGCACTTAAGTCTTGTTTTGAAATTTATACTTGTGAAGGTGTGGATGTGATAAACTTTTCAAAGCAAAAGTGTAGTCAAGACCAGACCACCAAGACCAGTCTAAACCAGATGTGTGGTCAAGACCTGACCAAGACCATTCAAAAACTACCAGCAAAATCCAGTGTTTTTTTCCCCCCACAATTTATGAGTAAAATAAGGGCTGTGGTTAACATAACTTGACGATTCTTTAATATTTTGCTCTACAATGTAAACTACACACACTCATATCGACAACGTATCTCTGAAGCTGTGTGAATTTTGATGTTTATTAAAAAATTAAGTTTGTTTGTAATAAGTAACTACATAAGACAGTTTGGGGTGTGATTGTACAACACATCTGAAGTTGAAGTGTTGTCAAGTTATGTTTACAACAGACCTTATTTAACTCATGAATTGAAAACCTACGATGAAGCAGTAGTTACTAAAAATGAATTAGCAATTACTTAAAAAATTACAATAAAAGAATCTAAAAAATATATATTCTGGTGTTAATGGGTACAGTTTAGGTCAAAAGTTTACACCCCCCTTTCAGAAGCTGCAAAATGTAAATTATTTTACCAAAATAAGAGGGATCATACAAAATGCATGTTATTGTTTATTTAGTACCGACCTGAATAAGATATTTCACATAAAAGATGCTTAAATACAGTCCACAAGAGAAAATAATAGTTTATAATTTATAAAAATGACCCTGTTCAAAAGTTTACATACACTTGATTCTTAATGCTGTATTGTTACCAGAATGTTCTACAGAATTTTTTATTTTTTTTTTTGTCCTCAGTGTGAATAGATGGATCTCAAAATCATACAGTCATTGTTGGAAAGGGTTCAAATACACAGAAATGCTGGAAAACCAAAGAAATTCTGCGACCACGGAGATTTTTCTGAACAACAGCAGGCAGTTTCCCAGGACAAACAAGCGACTCATGAACAAACAAACAAACAAATAAACAAACACAGCTGTGGTTCATTCAGGTAACAACACAGTATTATGAATCAAGTGTATGTAAACTTTTGAACAGGGTCATTTTTATAAATTCAAATATTATTTTCTCTTGTGGACTATATGTAAACATCTTCTATGTGGAATATGTTACTCAGGTCAGTACTAAATAAACAATAACATGCATTTTGTTTGTATTCAAGAAATTATGTTTAGTTCACTAATTCTTTGTTAGAAAACAGTTTGTTCACATAATTTCAGCATAATAGATAAATGTTTAAGTGACTCAATTCAGTGGCCTCAGTGTGATTTTATATGTGTAATTAATTTTTGATTTATACATACATCTTTTGAATTTTGGATTGCTGAATAGGGTTTGTTATCTAGTTGTCTGTTAAACTAGTTTTATGAGTTTCAAGCAGATGTTCAAAGTGCAGGGAGAGAAATGTACTGTTTACATCTATACTTTCACTTTTCTTTCAAGTCACGTGCACTTTATTTTTGGTTTAGTCAGAATGTTTAATTTCCAACCCTAATCAAAGACACCTCAATCTGTTAGGCTCTTTAGGATTACTTGCAAACAGGCATTTGTTTTGGAGCAGGTTGGATCTAAACTCTGCTGGACAGTGAATTTCTGTTTGTCCTAGAGTGCTGTCAGTAGTGTTGAGTGCCTTATTTGATAAATATCAATAAAAGATTGTCCAGCTCAGTTTAATTTTAGTCATACATTTTGATTAGAATATGTTTACTGAGCACTATCAATATTATATTGCATTGATCAAAGTTCAGTAACTTATCTTTCTCCAAAACACATGTCCCATATAAAACAGTCAACTTCTCCTTAAAGAGTCATTGTCGTCTGGCTCTGAGCAACTGACTTTTCTGATCCTCATCTCTCATCATTGCTCCTGAGCATCTGAAATATAACCAATACTAAATAAATAAATTAATTAATTTAAATAAATAAATACATCAATAAATAATAATAATAATAATAAAATAACCGAATAACAATATTGTCTGGTAAGTGTTCAGTGTTTCTACCCCATTTCTACTCATCTGAGGGATTTGACTGAATCAAGATGCTGCTGATCATCGAAGCTCTTCTTCTCATTTCAGCTGTTCTAGGACAGGTAAGCTTGTGTTCTAGTATGAATATTACAGACATGAATACTGATGATTGATCATTATGATTCATGTTGCTGCAGGACCACAGAGCTCACATAGAAGGAATGATATATCCATTGAATATGGCACTGGATTCTGTTGATGATCAATATATGGGCTGTGCAGAGAAAATGCTACGTCTGGTGCAGACAGTGCATCTGCGAAAAGAATTGTCTAACCCTCAATCTACATTTGCAATAGCTTGGAAAGATGGCATTCAGCATGCCAAACAACCAGAAGATAACTTGACAAAGAATCATTCTATTTCCATTTATGTGTACACTGATAATAGAGTATATAACGACTTCAACAAGGATGTTAGTGCTGGTAAACGAACATACAAAGACAACACATTCAAATGGTATTCACTTCACTTTCTGTTAACAGAAGCGATACAGACTCTAAAGAAAACACAAAAAGAATGCAAGCCAACGTATCGCGGTTCAAATGTTGAATTTGACAAGAATGTTAAGGGCAAAAAAGTTCGTTTTGGCTCATTTGCTTCATCCTCTCTTGATCGTAACACAGCACAAGGATTTGGATCTAAGTCTTGTTATGAAATCTACACTTGTAAAGGTGTTGATTTGGCTAAATATTCTAAGTATCCTCATGAGAGAGAGGTGCTGATTCCTCCATATGAGACGTTTAAAGTCACTGATGTCAAAACAAAAGGACAGGAAGGTGCCTGGTGTGACACTGTGTACACATTGAAAAGCTCAGGAAAAAGAAGTGAACTGAACTGTGCATTGCTTAACAGTGGAAGCCATGTTGCTGGTTTTAATGTTTTACTAATTATAGCATTATTTTCCAAAATGTTTATCTGCTAACCAGTTAACTTTTAGACATGACATGTTTCTCATTGTTGTAACTGAACCATGTTTAGTAAACAAGTCTTGCAATGTAAGCAGACTTGTCTTATCTGGACATCAACAAAATATCATTCAACATTTTGTTTAATTGGATTTGTTATTGAGTGTTTATTTTTTGCTAAGCATATATGTGTCAGACCCTTTGGACTGTTGTGTGTGTGTTTTCCCTGTGTTGCCCTTATTTGGTCTTTCTGTTCCGTTTCTCCTTAATTTCGTCACTGTTTGATTGTACTGTCTCCCCCTGATTGGTTGTTCCTTGTATTTAAGTTTGGTTGTGTCCTCTGTTTGATCTTCGGTTCTTAATGTCTTTTTACCTTGTGTTCGCTGGTTCCCTGCTGTTTCCTGTTTGTTCCTATTTCCCTGTGGATTGTATTAATAAACTCTATGCATTGGACCTCCTCGCTCCTCCTCGTCATTCCCCATACACAACAGCGTGACAATATGGCTGTCAATATAATTCACCATTTGCTCTCAACTTTATTCATTCCCAGTAAAATTGTAAAATGTCAGTAAAATCTTTTGTTTTGCATTAACTGAAATTGCGCAGTGGATTTCTAGTTCCCTGCATGTTTTGCATTATGCTCTATGTTGCTTTGGTTCTGTGTTCTGCCTTGTCTTGCCCTAGTTAGTCTCTAGTTAGTCCTGTTCCCCTTGATTGCTTTTCTTGTGTATTTAAGCTCTGCGTGTCCTTAGTAAGCTAGACTTCGGTGTTCTGATGTCATCTATTGGTCAAAATGTGTAAATCATTTACTAAAATGGACTATAGTTTTTTGTTTTTTAAGACTGTAGTCATTATTAATTCCTTGCTGCAACTTCAAACTGGTTCACACACCTCTCTTCACTTTTATTCTGACTCTGAAGTGTCAGATTGTCCTTACAAAAACCCCGCTGTAAGTGTCATTGTCACATTTCATTGAGAATAACACATACGTTTGGTTTTCACGCTACCAAAACCACCTGCAGGTGTCCTGTCTTTTAAGCATGCAGTAATGATGACTGACAACTTGAATTAAAACAAAACTTACAGCATGTAACGGCCACCTAATGGTTAACGTTATTTATGTTAAGGTCCCTTTAAATATATTTTGCTCGAAGTTTGAACGCTGTTTTGTGAACGCGCATGGAGAAAGAGTCGAGAGTGAGGAGATAGATGGTCGCTCTGCTGCTGACAATGCTCTAACTTTCTTTCTGTTTATCACGTTACCAGAGTGTTTTATTTACTGATTTGTACTCGCCCTCTCGCGGGGTGTGTAAGAGGATTGCACTAGCACGAACAACTATAAATATGTCAGTCAAAATCAAACGACTGATTGCCTCGAGTTTGCTTTCCTTGTTTCTTGTTGTTTCATCCGGGTGCACTCTCTGACAGACGTTACAAGCAGCACTTCTTCCTCGATGTGTGTGTGTGTGTGTGTGTGTGTGTGTGTGTGTGTGTGTGTGTCAGTCATCTAATGGTTAGTCTAGAAATGTGCTCTCTATCGAGACACTGAACAGCAATAATATCAAGACTGTTTATTAATAAACATTCATGACTATCATTACTGTAATGAATTCACAACAGGAGGTGTTTAAAGTACAAGTGTGCATGTCAGGTATTTGCTGCATGCAGCTGTATTTACTTTTCAGATCTAAACATTCATTAAAAACTGAATATCTACTGATGTGCAACTTATTTAGTATCAAGAATGAAGTGAATGATGTATTTGTGTCTCTTGCAGGAATCTGGAGGAAAAAAATGATCCCATAATCAGAATTTGCTCATCACAAAAGTTCTCTGGTGTGACACAAACTCAGAGTTTGTACTGCATGAAAAACCACACAAACCAGACCTTCAAACGTGTTGCATTGAGCTGATGCACTATGGTCACACATAAGCTAGCATATCCCACAACACCCACAGAGATATAAAGACCCACTTTCCTCATCTGTTTTTAGAGTAGTTGTTGTCCAGCTGTGAGCGACTGACTTTTGTGATCTTCTCGTTGCTTCTGAACTCCTAGAAAATAAAAAATAAACAACAATATTCTCAGGTAATTTAAGAAGTAAAATGTCGATATATCAGTGAACATCACAGGTTTAATTACACATTTGATATGGTTTTTCTCTCTGGCAAAATATACTACAAATTAAAATCTGTAATGTAAGATATTGCAGTACAGTTTTAATATACAGATGTGTATGTATGTATATATCTAGTATTTGTTAACCCTGTTGTTTCTGGTTGTATTTCAGCATCTGCTCTTCACTAGATCTACTAGATCATCTGAGGGATTTGACTAAATCAAGATGCTGCTGATTATTGAAGCTCTTCTTATTTCAGCTGTTCTAGGACAGGTAAGCTTATGTTCTAGTTTGAATATTACAGACATGAATACTGATGATTGATCATTGTGATTCCTGTTGCTGCAGGATCACAGAGCTGCTGTTGCTGAAAAGAAATTGCCATTGGATATGGCTCCGAATTCAGTTGATGACCAATATGAGGATTGTAGAAAGGAAATGGCAGACCTGGTGGAGACAAAATATATGAAGCAAGAAATGTCTAACCCTGAATCTAAATTTGCAATTGCTTGGAAACTTGCTGAAAAGAATTGCAAGCCACCAGGAAATGACTTGACAAAGAATCACTCAATTGCTATTTATATGTACACTAACTCAGTTAGTTTAATGAAGCTGATCGTAAAGACAAGAAAAGATACATAAACAAAACATACAAATGGTATTCACTTCACTTTCTGTTAACAGATGCGATACAGATTCTGAAGAAATCACAAAATAAATGCTATTCAGCTTATCGTGGTACAAATGCTAAGTTTAAACAGAATGTTGTGAGAAAAAGTATTCGTTTTGGCTCATTTACATCCTCCTCTATTAATCGCAACAGAACATAGTTTTTTGGAAATATATCTTGTTTTGAAAACTACACATGTGAAGGTGCTGAGGTGACAAAATATTCCAAGCTTTCTCATGAGAAAGAGGTGCTGATTCCTCCATATGAGAAGTTTAAAGTCACTGCTGTGAAGAAAAAAATAAATCAGAAAGATCTCTGGTGTGAGACTGTGTACACTTTGAAAAGCTCTGGTAAAAGAAGTGACCTGAACTGTGCTCTATTTAAGAAATCAACCAACACCGTAACAAAATACTATGTTGAGCATTGAATAAAGTGCTTTGAATTTCCACATGAATCAATGTCAAAAATGTTTTCCTCTTAATTAAGTTCAATAATTCTTTGTTAGAAAACACAATTTGTTCATAATAAAATTAATTTAAAGTGACCCATGTGGCCTCAAATTGATTTTATATGTCTATTTAATTTCTTCATTTTAATGTTTTTGCATCCCATTAATGAATAATTGGCATTTTATATATATATATATATATATATATATATATATATATATATATATATATATATATATATATATATTAGGGATGTCACAATACTCAATTTTTTGCATTTAAATAACTTACTTGTTTATTTCTCTCGGAATTTGCTGTATGTGTGCCCGTGGTCTGTGCCCACGTGCTGAAATGAAGAAATGCTTCCCCGCTTATATTTGAAAAAAGCAACACACGCAGAGCATCTTTTATTCTAATGATGTGCAATGATAAGCCTTTCTAAACCTGTTGTCCAACAAAACAGTTATAAAATCAAAAGTTCTAAACTTGTTTTTAATTCACAACATCAGTCAAGTGTTTGAAATAACCTCCTTATGTGATCTGATGTGGATTCTCATCACAGAATGAGGCAGACAATAAATTCTATACTCGTATTCTATGTATGTCGACTATCATTGGCTAAAAATGAAAATGAAAATACTAGAGATCGCTTGAAGAACACAGATAAACCATATATTATTGCAGACGAGTGTTTATTGTCCTTACATTTCAAAACGTTTAACGTTATATCTTGTTTTTATTCAGTTACAGCAACAGCGATGCCTTTATTCATATTAGAGAAGCTGAAATGGAACATAATCAGTGCTACTTCTTTGACGCATATGTGTCTATATATATATATACACTACCGTTCAAAAGTTTGGGGTCAGTAAGACTTGTAATAGTCTTTAAAGTAGTCTCTTATGCTCATCAAGGCTGCATTTATTTGATTAAAAATATAGGGAAAAAACAGTAATATTGCAAAATGTTTTTACAATATAAAATAATGTTTTTTATTTTAACATACTTTAAAATATAATTTATTCCTGTGATGAAAAGCTAAATTTTTATCAGCTGTTACTCCAGTCTTAAGTGTCACATGATCCTTCAGAAATCATTCTAATATGCGGATTTATTATTAGAATGATCAATGTTGGATAATATCAACAGTTGTGCTGCCAAATATTTTTTGGAACCTGTAATTTTTTTTTTCAGGATTCTTTCATGAATAAGTTTAAAAAGTACAGTGTTTATTCAAAATATAAATATTTTATAACAATGCAAATTATTTATTATTAACTTTTAATAAACTTTTAATTATTAACTCAATACATCCTTGGTGAAAAAAGGTATTAATTTCTTAAAAAAAAATAAATAAATAAAAAAAATAAAAAATAAAAATGTACTGACAAAAAAACAAAAAAAAAAACAAAAACAAAACATTGAACCGTCGACTAACTGTATTGTTGCATCTCTAATATATATATATATATATATATATATATATATATATATATATATATATATATATATAATATTACAGACATGAATACTGATGAGTGATCATTATGATTCCTGTTGCTGCAGGATCACAGAGCTGCTGTTGAAAGACTGAAATTTGATGTGGCACTAAATTCTGTTGATGACCAATATAAGGGCTGCAGAGAGAACATGGCAAAGCGTGTGGAGTATCTAAAGAAGGAACTTAGAAACTCAGATGCATTTAATAGAGCTTGGAAAAAAGGTGAAACGAGATTTATAAAACCAAAAGATAACTTGACAAAATCCCATATATCAGGGGTCTGCAACCTTCAACGTCAACAGAACCATTTTGGCCCCTTTCACACCGAATAAAATCACATGGAGCCCCAAAATATTTGATCAAATGTAATAATAATAATAATAATAATAATAATTGACAAAATAATTTGACAAGAAATGATATAAAAACAAACTTTTTTTATTTCTTACTTTTAATTGGCTAAGAAATAAAATACACTGCCGGACAAAAACAATAATTTGTCTTCTATAGTATTTTTGTTTCATATTTTACTAATGAAAAAATAAATGTTACTAATTGTATGGTCATGATTGTATAATCAGTGTAATAATTTATACTAAAACACTTTTCCATTTCTATCACAGAATAAGACAGAAAATATAGTTTATAGCTTCTTTATTGTAATTAATGCTATGTGAGTTACCACTGCTTTATACATATACTTTAATTATTACCTTACATTGTCGCAATCGTTTACTGACTTCACGTTTTATCATCTAGGGATTATGTTTGTTATTCAGCTAAGCTACAGCGATAGCGGGATGCCTTTGCCCATATTAGGGTTTCCTGGCACGTCAAAAGTTATTACTTCTATCATACAGGTCCGTTTTGGATATTCTGCGCAAGAGCGCCCTCCGGCGTCGAGTATGAATGAAACATACACTGCATGAGAGTGTTAAACACTCCGTGATGTTCACACCCTCTCCACTATTTGGGATAAGAATAAAACGTATCCAAAACGACGTGACTATTTTGTCTCTTTTAATTTAAATCTAGATTTATTCACATTGGCCCTTGAGTTTAGTCTTTATTAAAAGTCGGGGCACACCCTTGCTACAGGGAGCCACTGCAGAGGGATGAAAGAGCCATAACCCCCTGCCATGGCCCCTGGTTGCCATGGTAACCAGGGACCTGGTGGGCCATTGGCGATGTCCCGGCAGCCAGTGTTGTGGCTTGAGTGAGGGGTCTGTGATTATTTGTTAATTCAATGAAAAATTGATTTAGTAAATCGAATGAACAATTGTGTGTCTGATTGGCCCAAACGCTACAGATCACATGAGGAGATCATCTTATATTCACATATATACTTTTAGAAGTAATTCTAATGGCCATATAGTCTTCAAATTCATATTTGCAGAATTCCCTGTTTTCAAGGGAAGGACACAGCAGTGAGATTATGGGAAACAGGTTGGTGTCTCCCCTTGGTAAAATTCAGTCCAGAAAGGAACCTATAGGCCTAACCATACATTGAACCTGTTAATTCCAGTTCTTTGAATTACCACAGACAATTCACACACATTTTAAGGCTTAAATTACTTGGACCGGATCAGACCTTTGTGGAAAGGGTTCCCACTCTGCTCCATCAGACTGACCCCAAAATCCCACCCTTTATTTGACACATTCTCAAACCCAGAATTCAGACGACTCGTCTTGAAAAGACGGGAACCTCCGCATTAAAGGCAACACCTGCAGACAGTCTATGAGAGAGACTCAAAGCTGGAGATGTTTGATCTTGTGTGTCACGCAAATGGAAGCAGAAACCTGAACCTTTACTCTCTGCTGCCACCTTTCGACGCCTTATTTCTCTGTACATTTTGTGTCCAATAAAGTCTTCAGTTTTTCTCTCAACATCTGTGCTTTTGTCTTTTCTTAATGATTGGTTTGTTCAAATGCTACGGTATAAAGTTATTATTTTTGTCATGCTTAACAGTCAACATTTTTAACTGAGATTTCTTATATTATAAACTGGTGTAACCCAGTCAGTGAATGATGGTGCGGACAAGTGAAGCCTGTTCATTGTGATTTTTTGATTGTTTTTCTGTCAAAACAGCACCACTAATACTGGCCATTGTCTGAAATCCATTATAACTTCTTATTACAACAGCCAAGTCATGATTCATCTCTGTATATTCCTAGTCACTTACTTTGAGATTTGGCTCAGATTATTAATGAGCTGGATCTCTCACCAGTCATAGATCTGACCTTGAACCCTTATAACCTATATTATATTCTAATCCTTTTTACCAGTTTCAACTTAAAAAACTTAAGTTCAGCAGCTGCCTTAAAATTTTAAGTTAAATCAACTTAGTACTACAAGTCATTTCAGCTCACAATAAAGTGAATTAAAATTACTTGCACTTTTGATTGTTGATTTAACTTATTAGTTGACTTTTCAGTGGATGCCCATTTTCCACAAGTTGATATGATCCTTTAGGGTCTTACTGAAAAGTCTATAACATGTTTTGGTTAAAATATCTCAATGGTAGTGTAAAACAACACCTTTTGTACCTTGCCAAAATCAGCTTTGCAAAAATTAACCTGTTATGGTCGATGTTACTTTAAATGTTAATGAGCTCTGCTTACCCCACCCCTCTCTTCTTTCTGTGGAGTGACGAGCCTGTTTACTTTAGCCGCATTTAGCCGCTAAACTTGCTAAATAGCATGTTATTAGGAAAAGCGATCGTAAAGATTCATAAAAAAAAACCCTTATACTCACTTCTGCTAGGTGAAGCTGGATCACGAATGATTAGCGCAAACATAGACGGATATATGTAGGTAGGGAGGAGCATTCCCTTCACAAACAAACGTAATCCACTGCATCTTCAGCGGCTCAGATGTTCATTATTACATCTAGCAACACAAAACCTCAATCGCTCAATCTGAGATATTCTTGTCTAACTTGCATCCCTGCTCCGGCATCAAAACATTGGAGGTTACTGGACTGTTACAGCTGATTTAAGGTGGGTCTGAGGTAAGACGCCACACCAACAGGCATCTGAGAATGGCTCTATTTGAAAAAGGGGATATTATTTTCACAGATTTATTAAAAACCACTGCATGGATTTTTATCATTATAGGGTAGATTTGTACATACACTGCCAACACACATTAATGTTCAAACAACATGAAAAGTGAACTTTGCACCCAATGACCCCTTTAAAATCTGCATTTGTAAAGTGGCAGAGGTATGTAATCTTTTTGCATCACATTACTGAATGTTTTTGATTTGCCAGACAGGTTTTCTGAATTTAAGAGATTCCTTAGAGTTGGGCTGAGGTCAGATAAGCTCAACATTTTAGATGAGCTAGACGCATCAAGAAGACATTATTTAAGGCCACTCGTCACACAGTTGTTCTCGTCTGGCAGTGAGTGACAGGCTCCTCGAAAAATAACGAAAAGAAAACACAGGATCTGCTAAAAAGATAGGTATGTTTGGTGTGAGAAGGGTCAACTTTCATCAGTGATCATGTTTATTTCAAATCCTTTTGCCACTTATGTAAATTTAGAACTGTTTTATGGTGGTGAGTTTTATTGTGCAAATCTCTTTAAATATTCTTGTTTAAGTCATAGATTTTGTACTGTCTTTGTTGCGTTCTTGTCTTTCAGCAACTGTACTTAACTAGATCTACTAGTTCTACTAGACTGAATCAAGATGCTTCTGATCATTGAAGCTTTTCTTCTCATTTTAGCTGCTCTAGGACAGGTAAGCCTGTGTTCTAATATGAATATTACAGACATGAATACTGATGATTGATCATTATGATTCCTGTTGCTGCAGGATCACACAGCTGCTGTTGACGGACAGAATTGAAGAGTTCAGATGCAAAACCAGCTAAATCCATCTGACGTCCTTCTTTAAAAAATGCATTTTTATCAGGCTCAGATGTATAGGTTTCTATGTACGTACCAGTACTTCTGATTGGGCTGAGGGTGGTATTTTAGCGAGTTTGAAGAAAAAGTATTTGATGGATGTATAATATGTGTCAGGAGCATTCACTCAGTATCATTATCTCAGTTTTGACCGAGATGGCTTTTAGCTGGTTTTGCATCTGAACTCTTCTTATCTCTCTCTAAAACACATAATGTCCCATATTAAACAGTCAACTTCTCCTTGAAGAGTCATTGTCATCTGGCTGTGAGCAACTGACTTTTCTGATCCTCTTCTCTCATCATTGCTCAATGAGTATGGTGTCATTTTCCCAAGCCAGTTTATTGTTCATTGCAAAGCGATGCTTCTGATAATCATTGTTGATGTATATCAATCAACATTCTGTTTAATTTGATTTGTTATTGAGTTTATTTTTTGCTAAGCATATATGGCTGTCAATATAATTTGCCATTTGCTCTCAACTTAATTCAATCCACTTAAAATTGTAAAATGAAAGTAAACTTAATCTTTTGTATTGCATTAACTAAAACTGGGCAGTGGATTTCTAGTTCCCAGCATGTTTTGCATAAGGCTGGATCAGAAAAGTAAATGGTGAATTTAATCATATATTTTTGAGTTAAATGAGGAAAACATTATTTAATGTTGTTACATCTGACACTTGGAGTTTATGTTGATGTTTCTGTGGTTATCATTAAGTGTTTCAACCTTTAAAACTTCACTCATTGCAGTTCTTCAAATTGGAAAGTTACTTCCATTATGATTGCAATATCTGATGGCTTGGTGAATGATAATCAATCAGTACAAGTTTTAGGTCAGAAGTTCAAAGTGCTAAGAAAGCTGTTCACATCAACACTTTCATTTTCATCTTTTGTGTTTTCATCTCATTGGTCATAGATAGGATTCAGGTGAAGATTAACTGGGTTCTAATTAGTCCCACACTTGTTTCTGTTCTCATTGATTGCTTTTCTTGTCTATTTAAGCTCTGCGTATCTTTAGTTCCATTGTTCAGTCTTGTCTATGTCGTTTGTGTTGTTGTTTCTCCTATATGCCTGTTAGATTCATTATTAAAGACTGTTAGTTTTAAATTCTCAAGCATCATGTAGAGGTGGTGTATCTTGAAAAGTGGTTCATTTCTTGAAGCTTCAAATGCACACTAGAGACACCTGCTGGCCAATGCAAATATAGTGCACCACAAATGTTTTTTGACCATTTCCTCAGTGAATGGTCCACCATTTTCAGCAGTGGGATTACTCTGGATCCCACCAAAAAGCCACGTCCTTTTGTCAAAATCACTTTTGACCTCACTTCACTAAAAAGATATCAGCCTCAATACGGAGCTCTGTCTGGAAGTACCTGACATTCTCGATACAAGCTTTCAAGGTATCAGGCATAACATCACTAACATCATGTACTTATAGTGCACTTCCTTATAACTTTGTTATTAATGCAAAATTTGTTTACCATTTTGCAGGAAATTACATCTTTCAAAGACTTTGGTGTTCTGATGTCATCTGTTGGTCAAAATGTGTAAATCATTTACTGAAATGGACTACAGTTTTTTTTTTTTTTTTTTTTATAAGACTGTAGCCATTATTTATTACTTGCCACAAGTTCAAACTGGTTCACACACCTCTCTTCACTTTTACTCTGAGTCTGACTCTGAAGTGTCAGATTGCCCTTACAAAAACCCCACTGTAAGTCTCATTGTCACATTTTACTGAGAATAACACATACGTTTGGTTATCACGCTACCAAAACCACCTGTTTTTTCTTCTAAGCATGCAGTAAGGATGACCGATGGCTTGAATTAAAGGGGTCCTATTATGCTCTTTTACAAAGTCTTGAATTTGTTTTGGGGGTGTACAAGAACATGCTCTCATGCTTTATGGATCAAAAAACATGTGATTTTTCACATAATTTACATTATTACAATACATTTCTCCCAGCCTGCCACAAATGGCTCGATTAATTCTGGGTTTAATGAAGGCCCGCCTTCCGAAAAAAACAATGTGTTGTGATTGGTTAACTCTTCCACTGCATTGCGACTAGCGAACAGCTTAGACGGTGTTTCCGTCCTGCTACGCCCCTTTGGCAGAGCAGTTAGCGCAAGCTAGATTCAAGTGATTCTTACGTTTTAAATATGGATATTTTTCTTACAAAAACGCATTGATTCACTACAGGAGGCCTTTATTGACCCCCTGGAGCCGTGTGAGGCACTTTTTATTATGGATGGATGCTATCCACACTGTATGATGAATAAATCTCTTACCACACAAAGCACACGTCTGCAGCGTTACAACTATACGAAATGGCAACCGGAGTAGATCACGGCTTCAGCATGTGTTTTGACCCTGTACTGCACACGTCTACGACACTAGTGGCCACTCTAGTCAATGCTTGTGTTTATACCTGCCGCGCTGCAGCTCATTGAAGTGGCTCTCAGCGCTGCATCGCTAAAGTTAGGCTAATCCCCCACCTCGACCCTATACACCCCCCAACAATTCGAATTTCTGTAGGCGGGATTTCATTTAATGATATTCTAATGGACCGCATTGTGACATCATAGCATACGGAAAACAAACGCCCCAAACAAGATCTCCCTTTGGAGTGAACTTTGAGATTTGTAAACTTTGTAGATCTTTTTTATGCCCAAAGATGCACACCACACACTGACTAAAATTCAGAAAGTTAAAAAGCATAATATAGGGCCCCTTTAAAATAAAACTCACAGCAGCACTTCTGCCTCGAGTTAAGTGTGAGTGTCATCTAGTGGTTAGTCTAGAAATGGACCATCATGACACTGAACAGGAATAATAAACATTCATGACTATTGTCATGACTATTGTGTTTAAAGTACCAGTGCAAGTCAGGTATTTGCTGTATGCAGCTGTGTTCACTCTTCAGATCTAAACCTTTGTCAAATATGGCCTGTCTACTGATGTGCAACTTATTTAGTATTAAGAATGAACTGAATGATGTATTTGTGTCTCATGCAGGAATCTGGAGGGAAAAAATATATATATATTTCCATGATCAGAATCTGCTCATCACAAAAGTTTCCTGCTGACATGACACAAACTTAGAGTTTGTCCTGTGTGAAAAACCACACATACACCTTTAAAGGTGTTGCATTATGAAGACCTAAACAATTCAGATGAGCTGATGCACCAAAATCACACTTTAGCTATTATATCCCACAACACATACAGAGAGACAGACATTTTGGTGATATAAAGACCCACCTTCCTCATCTGTCTTCCAACTTTTCTGGTCTTCTCTTCTTCTTGTTGCTTCTGAGCTCCTAGAAATTAAGACAAACAGACAACAATATTCTCAGGTAATTTAAGAAGTAAAAGGTCAACATATCAGTGTAAATTGCAGGTTCAATTACATTTGATATGTTTTTTCTATCTAGCAAAAATACTAAAATAAATTAAAAACTATAATGCAAGTTTGTAATGCAAGTCACTTTCAGCATCTGCTCTTCACTAGATCTACTAAATCATCTGAGGGATTTGACTGAATCAAGATGCTGCTGATCATTAAAGCTCTTCTTCTCATTTTAGCTGTTCTAGGACAGGTAAGCTTGTGTTCTAGTATGAATATTACAGACATGAATACTGATGATTGATCATTGTGATTCCTGTTGCTGCAGGATCACAGAGCTACTGCTGAAGGACAGATATTTCCATTAGATATGGCATCGAATTCAGTTGATGACCAGTATGAGGGTTGCAGGGAGAAAATGGCAGACCAGGTGGAGAAAAAATATATGAAGCAAGAAATGTCTAACCCTGAAACTAAATTTGCAAATGCTTGGAAACCTGCTAAAAAAAAAAGCCACCAGGTGATAAATTGACAAAAGATCATTCAATTTCTATTTATATGTACACTAACTCAGATACTGGGCTATATAAGGATTTCAATGACGCTGATCGTGAAGACAAGAAAAGATACAAAAACAAAACATACAAATGGTATTCACTTCACTTTCTGTTAACAGATGCGATACAGATGCTGAAGAAATCAGAAAAGAAATGCTATTCAACTTACCGTGGTACAAATATTAAATTTGAACAGAATGTTCTCTGAAAAAATATTCGTTTCGGCTCATTTACATCCTCATCACTTAATCGTACAGTAGCAGAAGGCTTTGGGTCTAAATCTTGTTTTAAAATCTACACTTGTGAAAGTGCTAATGTGATAAAATATTCAAAGTATCCTGAACAGAAAGAGGTGCTGATTCCTCCATATGAGACGTTTAAAGTCACTGCTGTGAAGACAAAGAGAAATCAGAAAGATCTCTGGTGTGACACTGTGTTCACTTTGGAAAGCTCTGGTAAGAGAAGTAACCTGAACTGTGATCTATTCAAGAAACCAACCAACACCATAACAAAATATTATGTTGAGCATTAAATAAACTGATTTGAATTTTCCCATGAATCAATGTAAGAAATGTTTTATTTCATTAATTCTTTGTCAAAAACACAATTCATAATAAAGTTAAGTGATCAAATTCAGTTGCAACTTAGAGTGATTTTATATATCTCTATTAAATGTATTCATTTATATAAAGAAATTATATACATATTTTTTTCATATGATGCTTTATTAAATGAGCATTAGCTGCTAAAAATTGTGCAATGAGACGAGTCTTTATGTGAGAAATGTCCATTCATTATATTTAGTAACAAATGTTATTTCTGTAGTAATTTTAATTCCGTTACTTCAACAAAATGTTATTTGGTTTATGGATTTATTCTAGATTTCTTGTGTGAATTTAATTGTGTGGAAAAGATGACCTCAATTTAATTAAGGCAAATTACCTTAAAAAAGACTTTTTGTGTGTGTAGTGTAAAATGTATGCATTTGTAATATCTATGCTATGGCTATGCCTTGACGTCGGGCCTGCTTTCTGTACGTACACAAAACCAGAATTTAAATTTAGGAAATTCACAACCTTTTTTTAATGCAGTTGTCACTCCTGAAACTTCACTTGTTCAGACTTTTTTAAAACCATATTGTAAAATGTAAAAACTATTGATGTAATGTGAATACAGCACCACCTACTGGTCATTGTTTGAAATTCATTCAAACTCTTATCTTGTCTTTATTATGTTCATTGTCTTTGCTATGACTTAAGAAAACCACAGTCTTAAAGCACTGGATCTCTACCTTTTTGACTCCATTTCATAAGATGCTGGACGTTTCCTACTAGACATCCAATCGATATAAGCAAAAATATAATTCCCCAACATAATCTCATGGAGCTTGTGTTCTAGTATAAATATTACAGACATGAATACTGATGATTGATCATTATGATTCCTGTTGCTGCGGGATCACAGAGTTGCCGCTGAAAAGATATTTCTGCTAAAAGCAATCATCTCTCTCTCTCTTTTTAACAGTGTGAGCAAAGGTGCATTTGTGCATTTGCATCATCTGGTGGTGATTTCATGAATTATCTATTGCCATTTTTTGCAATTTTACATACATTTCTATGTAATAAAGGAAACAGAAGAATACACTAGAAATAAGACAATAATTTCCCTTATAAAAGAAAGAGTTAAATAGATTTAATTTCCATAAAAGAAAAGAAAAAAAAAATACATTTTTATTATTTATTTATTTATTTATTTATTTATTTATTTTTATAACAAGGCATCTGCTGATATATCCACCTCCTGTAAGGACTGGAGTTTGGTACTGAAAAATCATCTGACAAAATTTGGGGTCAGTCTCTCAGGTATATGAAATGTTTATGTGAAATCTAAATCATGCTTAACTGGATAGGTTCTATGCATTTTTCAGGAAATGACCTCGTTCAAAGATATTGATGTTTTGACATCATTGCCATCTACTGGTCAAAATGTGTAAATCATTTACTGAAACAGGATTGAAGTTTTGTAATACGGTAGTCATCATTCACTTCTTAAAATACCTTTCTGCAACTTAAAACATCACATAACCTTTTCACTTTTAGTACTCTGACAAAGTGTTAGACCTGTTCTCACAAAACCCCCGTTGTGTCATTGTCACATTTCACGGCAAATACCACTTAAGTTTGGTTATCACACTACCAAACCACCTGGAGGTGTTATGTCTTTTCTTCTTGGCATGTAATAATGATGAACTAACGACCTGAATTAGAACAAAACTATTTACTTAAGACAGTGGTGTCCAATCAAACACCTGCCTGTAGCTTTCTAGTGATCTTGAAGACACTGGGTGCTTCTCAATATCCCTCCTCGTCTCCTCGCTCCTTCGTCCTCCATCCTATGACCCAGAAACCGATCGAGCTCAGCCATCTTGCAGGACATCTCAATTCTCTAATTGCACCGCGAGGAGGCAAAGATCGAGGAGTGAGGAATCTTCCTGAAGAGTCATGAGCAGAATACAAAGGTGTGTTCTTTGCAGAAGTGTTTTATGGACTAAACGTGACGCACGTATAAATTCTCCTCATCCTTCACATCTGTCGTAATAATTTACATTTATATTTTACTTTTGCAGTTTAAATAATGTCAAATATTTAAACAGAGCATCTTGCTTTATTCATATTTTTTTATGATTGCCTTAAATAACGAACTTTAACAACATATGAGCAGATCCCTTTAGCGCAGCTGATGGCGCTTTTTCTTCCCTTGCGTCCTTCCCTCGCACCCTGAAGGGGTGGAGCTAAGATGCGAGGAAAGGAAGCAAGAAAAGGAAACGAGGATGCACAAATAAGAAATGAGAAGCACCCATTGATTAGCTTATTCAGGTGCGTTGTGTTGTGTTTTTGAGCAGTGTTTTACAGGAGGCAAGTTCAAGCTCAAACCGCTGCGCAACGTTTTGCTACGGTTTCCTGGTTGAACGACATGTTTCCTGGAAACGGTGTGCAACGGGATTTGAGATACGTTTTCTCTTGTTTGGTGGGTGTGTCAAAAATGTCAGCCCAATCAGCAGCAACATGTACATAAACCACGCGGTATTAAAGAGACACTGATTAATGTAACATAAAATACTATACATATTTATATATTTTTCTATTGAATTGTGGAGTGACACTTTCATAAACGTTTCTATACTCCTCTGATTATATAATGGTAAATATTACAATATCATAGCACAACAACAGTGATCAGCAATAATGAAAAGCCTAATAAGGTTACACACAATAAAAATAATAAGGTCATATAGATCTCGGAGGTAAGGAGTGGATTATCCTTCACCTGAAATGTTTGTCTTTTCATCCTGAAATCCGAGGCATATGTTGGATCACAATAATTAGGAACCACAGTTTCCATAAACCCCTTCACTCAACTGGGATGTTCTCTTTTTTCTGGATGGTAAGGGCAGTGACTGTAACATCGGGTGTATTTTGCAGTATTAAACACGTATTTATATAGATTTCATAATGCTCCGAAAATACTTCAAAAAGAACACAAAGAATGGCCTTCTCAACTGCCTTAGTGGCAACTCTTGTGTCATCAGAACAGGGTGTTCAACACACCATCGTTTCCATATGAAAAACATTTTGCAACGTTTTGTTGGGGCGGAACACAAGGTAGAATCCAAGTGACACTGTAAATGTGTAACCTCTCTGTGGGTGGGAGCAAAACTGCTTTAAAAGGAACTCAGCACTCCTAAGAGTGATTGATTACACAGTCAACACATCGGTGTACAAGCAAACATGTTGGGACGTATTGTTTTGGTACTCTGCTTGGCAGGTGAGTCTGTAACTGCTTTTGATAATAAGGAACATCAAAGTCTGATGTTTTGAGAGCATGCTTTGTAACATAAACAACATGATCTTTTCTTTAATCCTTTTAAGTCTAAACTACAAATAAATACACAGCAGGCACTAACGGGATGAGATTTTTCTTTCTCTGTGTGTTTTATATTTTTCTAAACAGCTTTGGTAGGAGCTGCTCTCATCCATGGTGCCAGAATGGTGGGTTGAAGATTATAACCTATTCATGATGTTTTATTTTACAAGTATTTGTATCTAATGTATTCTGTGTACTTATGTTGGCAGCCAAAATGCTATAAGTACCGACTGCCCAAATGTCCCCGTAATTACAACCCTGTGTGTGGTACTGATGGAGTCACATACGCCAACGAATGCATGCTCTGTTATAGAAATATGTAAGTAGTTTGTGGTGTTTTGTTTTTATCTATGGTTTGAATGTTTATAATGTTTTTACTGGTGTCCTTTTAAAATATTATTTGACTCTCTTGTCATAGGAAAGACAACGTCAACACGTTAATCTCCAAGTGGGGTAAATGCTGAGATGGATCCACTCTTTTATGTTCTGGAGATGTGACATGAAGGCTGGAACCACATGCTGTTTCCCCTGTTGTGTGTCATGTTTAAAACATTTGAATTCTTTAATAAAAACTTGCATAGGTATTTGCTTTGTGCTTTTTTCTTTAGTTAAAATTGGGACTATTTATCACGACTCATGTAGCTGTCCTAGCTCTGACAGTAAGACATCAGTAAGGACATCATGGAGGGTATGGAGACTGTTGGAAAAAATGTGGCATTAAGAGAGTATGGGGTGAACGGTCTGTGTTTGAACTGAGTTAACTTCTATGCTGGGGCAGATGCAACTTTTTTTGGCAACAGTTCTGATATATTGTAGCTATGTCAAATGTTGAATTCAGCCTGGCACATTTGTTGCAGACATTTTAGATTTGAAATCGCTACAAAAACAATAGTTGTGTCAATATTTGATTAAATCATTTATAATTTCACTTTTAATAGAATGAGTGCTACAAAATTAAACTATTAGGTAGTTTTTTAATGAAACTGTCAAAAGGAAACTGGGAATTAATCAAACGGTACAAAAAAATCAAATAATAGTAGTTCCAATGTCACACTGCATTTAATATCAACAGCACTGTAGATGTGTCTCTGGTACAAAAAATAGTGGGTAAGTCTTCACTCATTTGTTCATTTTTGTTGCCAGATATTACTAAAAAAAAAAAAAAGAAAAAAAAAAAAAAACAGCAAAACAAGAACAAGATTCATAATAACCTAAAATAAATCTAAATATTTGGTATTTAAAATATGACGAAAAAATTGTGACCCACAACTGCCCACTTTCATGAGCCATGCTCAAGCTACAAGCCCAAAGATGCTTAAAATAAGAGGACATGGCAACACAGCACGAGAAGCGCTCTGCAGAGCGCTATACAAAAAATGACACCTCTGTCAACAGTGGCGTAGATAAATTATTTTCTGCTATTTTCTGTTTTCAAGACTGTTTGGTAACAGTGCACATGAGCAGATTATCTTATATTCGCACATACACTTTTAGAAGTAAATCTAATGGCCATATCCATAGTCTCAAAATGTATATTTGCAGAATTCCCTGTTTTCAAGGGAAGGACACAGCAGTGAGATTTTGGGAAACATGTCGGTGTCTCCCGTTGGTAAAATTCAGTCCTGAAAGGAACCTATAGGCCTAACCATATATTGAACCTGTTTAGTCCAGTTCCTTGAATTACCACAGAAAATTCACACACATTTTAAGGCTTAAATTACTTGGACTGTATTGGACCTTCACGGAAAGGGCTCCAGCGCTGCTCCAATCAGACTGACTCCAAAATCCCACCCTTTATTTGACACATTCTCAAACCCAGAATTCAGACGACTCGTCTTGAAAAGACGGGAACCACCGTATTGAAGGCAACACCTGCAGACAGTCTATGAGAGAGACTCAAAGCTGGAGATGTTTGATCTTGTGTGTCACGCAAATGGAAGCAGAAACATGAACATTTACTCTCTGCTGCCACCTTTTGATGCCTTATTTCTCTGTATACATTTAGTGTCCAATAAAGTCTTCAGTTTTTCTCTCACCATCTGTGCGTTTGTCTTTTCTTAATGATCGGTTTGTCCAAATGATATAAAGGTGTTATGTGTGTCATGCTTAACAGTCAAAATTGTTAACTGAGATTTCTTATATTATAAACTGGTGTAACCCAGTCAGTGAATTGATGGTACGGACAAGTGAAGCCTGTTCATTGTGATTTTTTGATTGTTTTTCTGTCAAAACAGCACCACTAATACTGGCCATTGTCTGAAATCCATTATAACTTCTTATTACAACAGCCAAGTCATGATTCACCTCTGTATATTCCTAGTCACTTACTTTGAGATTTGGCTCAGATTATTAATGAGCTGGATCTCTCACCAGTCATAGATCTGACCTTGAACCGTTATAACCTAAATTATATTATAACCCTTTTTACCAGTTTCAACTTAAAAAGTTAAGTTCAGCAGCTGCCTTAAAATTTTAAGTTAAATCAGCTTAGTACTACAAGTCATTTCAGCTCACTACAATAAATGTTAAAATGACTTGTACTTTTAAGTTGATTTAACTTAAAATTTTGAGGCAGCTGCTTAACTCACGTTTTTAAGTTGAAACTGGTGAAAACGTTTTATAGTGTAGAGCAGAAAGATAAAACTGATCCATCAGTATGCTGAGAGCTGATCAAAACATAATTCAGACCAGATTTTAACATTTTCTGAAAACAATGTGAGTGGCTTTTGTCTGTGTAAAGTACCAGACTTGATCAAAAGTCAAGTTTTAGGAACTAAGGGAAATTACCTTGATTTTGACATTGCTATCTTTTGAAAACCCTGTTTTTTTCCCCTTTTGAACTCAGGCTTAAGTTATCGTTTTCATCAAACAATTAATGCAAATTCACCATTGCATGCAATTATTATGAAATCAGATTGCTACAATATGCACTTCAACCATTATTGCATAACACACACATTATCAGCATTGTAAAAAAGCCACTTTCCTCATCTCATAGTTTGAAGAGTCATATAGTCGTCTGCCTGTGAGCGACTGACTTTTCTGATCCTTTTTCCCTCATCACTGATCCTGCGAACCTGAAAAATAACAAAAAAGAAAACAGAATCTGACAAAAAGAGACAACAGGTAATATTACACTTTCAGTAGTGATCATCACAGATTTAAGTCATCATTTTAAGCAGTTCTGCTATCTGTCAGAAAATAGCAATACACATTTAAACAATTTATTTAGTATTTGAGGAAAAGGCTCATTTACGTCCTCCTCTCTTGATCCTAAAGTAACAAAATATTTTGGATCTAAATCTTGTTTTGAAATCTACACTTGTGAAGGTGCTGAGCTGACAAAATATTCTCAGCATCCTTCCACAAAAGAGGTGCTGATTCCTCCATATGAGAAGTTTAGAGTCACTGCTGTCAAGACAAAGAAATCTTATAATAATCTCTGGTGTGATACCGTTTACACTTTGAAAAGCTCTAGAAGAAAAAGTTACATGAACTGTGCTGTATTCAAGAAACACTAAAACAAGTGTTGCACTGAAAAACATGCTCTGAGTTGATATGAGTTAATTATTAGTTTCACACAGTTCAGAATAGCTTCTTTTTTCTTTTTTTTTAATACAATAATTCTTTGTCAGAAAACTATTTGTTTTAACATTATGAAATAAAGTTCTTTTGAGTGACTCAATTTGGTGTCCTTAAAGTGATTCAATGTGTGCCATTTCTTCATTTATACATTTACCAGCACATCACTGAACAATTTTAGGACTTGCTTTTTAGCTCTGCATAAATGTTAGCAGTAGTGTGATAACTGCTAAATGACTTTTTGAGTTCAATGCAGCATAAAATTTGTGACCCTGGACCACAAAAGTAAGTAGCATAGGTATATTTGTAGCAATAGCCAGCAATACATTGTATGGGTCGAAATTATTGATTTTTCTTTTATGCCAAAAATCATTAGGATATTAAGTAAAGATCACGTTTTATTATTTTTTTTTCTACCATAAATTATATTAAATATATTAAAACGTAATATTTTTTTGAGGTAATATGCATTGCTAAGAACTTCATTTGTTCAACTTTAAAGATGATTTATTTTTATTTTTTTATATATATAAAAATTCATATTCCAGATTTTCAAATAGTTTTTATCTTGGCCAAATATTGTCCTATCTTAACAAACCATACATCAATGGAAAGCTTTGCTTTTTTTTTTTCAGATTTGCAAAAAACAAATAAACAAACAAACAAAAGGGTCACATATATATTTCCAAGATATTTAGAAAAAAAAATATTGTGCTGATTGTCTAGTTTACTTACAATTTGTTCAATAAAAGTTAACTTTTTTTTTTTTTTTTTACCTTTTGAACAGTAAGATTTTTAATGCCTTTTAAAGAAGTCTCTTCTGTTCACCAAGCCTGCATTTATTTGATCCGAAGTACAGCAAAAACAGTAAAATTTTGAAATATTTTTACTATTATTAAAAATAAACTGTTTTCTATTTGAATATATAACAGCAAATATGCTGATTTGCTGTTCAAGAAACATTTGTTGTTGTTGTTGTTGTTGTTGTTATTATTATTATTATCAATATTTAAAACAGTTGAATGCAATTCCAAGGATTCTTTAAAAAAACAGAAAGATCCAAAAATCAACATTTATCTGAAATAAAAAGCTTTTGTAACATTATACACTGCACCATTCAAAAGATTGGAGTCAGTATATAAATTCTTGGTTAATGGTAATAATGTTCATTAATACATATACAAATATATTTTAATATTTCAAGTTGGATAAAATTGCTTTATGTTGAACCATCAGTGGTAATAGGCCAGCATTAAAAAATACTGGTTTAGAAACAATTTCCCCCTCAGAACTTGCTAATAAATTGTACAAGAAACGACAAATAACACTCTGAAATGAAATGAACATGAAGTAGAATGACTGAAATATTTATTATCATACACTAAAAATATTTTTTACAGTGAAAATGAACATGTAAATTAATAAATGCCTTAAATCCAGCCAGTCTATTCACAATGAAATAAATATTGCTTCCAAACTGCAACATTAATACAAGTCAATGATGGGGGAAACAACCTTTTTTTGGAAACTTAGAAACCTTTGCTCTATTAGACAGTGAGAAGATTCACTCTTTTAACCATTAAAGATGAAATAGAAACAGCACTTTCAAGTTGGAAGTTAAAACTACGTGATGTAATTTTGGTATAATGGATGTTTTTTGCTCATGTGTTCAGTCCAACAGAGAAAGGTTTTCTCTGCAAGAACAGAAATGAGGAAACTCTGGTGGTAGGATTGATCAACAGTCTTATCAACTAAAGAAATTACTTTAATTTCAACATTTTTATCTTTTGAAAACAGATGAATGCTTATGACTGTGGAATTAAGTATATTTTGTCACCTGAAGATTACAACATACAATTCAAAGTATTTTTTTAAATGACCTGCACAGTTCAGATCACTACTTTCCCAACATGAAAACAGCGTCGCATCAAAACTTGCTTCCTTATTTCTCAAGAGTCAAAGATGAGATAAAATATAAAATTAACAAATGATTTTATATACATAGAAAGCATAATAAATGGGTCATTCCATGAAATCGGTGCCTTTTCCACATGGAAAATTAAAAGAAATAAATAAAATAAGTTTAATCAACATTTTTTCAAAATATCTCTTAAATGAAGACACCTTAAAATGACAAAACATTGTACAGTGCCATCTCAGGCTATGTAATTTATTATTTGATCTTTATTTATTTTATTTTCTACCTCATGTCTTGGTATGTTTTAAATTTTTCAACTTTTTAAAATATTTCTTGTCATTCAGATGACCAAGAGTATTCTAATTTTGGAGTATTTTAATTAAGAAAAAATATATTTTTACAAGAGAGATATTAAAAAAATGGCTTTGTCCAAAATAAAATATAGTTAGAGTTAAAATGGTAAAACCTGGAAGGCTGTATTAAATATAATTTTTACCATTTTTATGAAATTAACAACAGTAACTTTTGTAAGGATTGACGTGTAAAATGTATGATAGTTTTTGCTCAGAATGAATGAATGAATGAATGAATAAATAAATAAATAAATAAATAGGACATGTTCTAATGTATGGGAGAAAAGTAAAAGTAAAGCATTTTTACTATTTTTTTATGCTTGAAACCCCTCTTTAACCTCTTAATATTTCAAAACATTTCAAAGTATTTTTTCTTTTTTTTATGATCTACACAGTTCAGGTCACTTCTTTCCCAACATGAACACAGTGTCATGTCACAATTTGCACCTTATTTTGGATTTAATTCACAAACTAAGTTAGTGTACACATAAATATTAAATTACAGCATTTTCTTTTGTCTTGTAATTTCACCTTCTACCTAAGCTTTTTAAAATTAGATTAGTCAAATAAGCTGGCCTTTTAGATATGTAGTAAAATGGGTGAAATTACACTGAATGACAGTTGGTGTCTTCTGTAAATCATGGAAAAAAGTCATTTTTTTTCTCAGAAAAAAAGAAATAATAATCATTATCATTAATTATTTAATTTTTTAAGTTTGAAAAACTTCTTTGACTTCTAAATGTTTCAAAACATTTTTTTATTATTTTTTTTTTTTTTGACCTCCACAGTTCACGGTCACTTCTTTCCCAACATGAACACAGTGTCACATCAAAACTTGCATCCTCATTTTGGGTTTACTTCACAATCTGTGTACATATAAATATATAATACAGTATTTTATTTTGTTTTGTGATTTTACATTCTTAAAATTTAGTCAAGTTGGCCTTTTAGACATCTAGTAAACGCCTAAATAATATACACTGACCAAAATTATAAACACAACACTTTTGTTTTTGCCCCCATTTTTCATGAAAAGATCAAAGATCTAAGACTTTTTCTATGTACACAAAAGGCCTTTTTCTCTCAAATATTGTTCACAAATCTGTCTAAATCTGTGTTAGTGAGCACTTCCTTTACTGAGATAATCCCATCCAGGTGTGGCATATCAAGATGCTGATTAGACAGCATGATTATTGCACAGGTGTGCCTTAGGCTGGGCCACAATAAAACGCCACTCTAAAATGTCAGAACCCAGTCAGTATCTGGTGTGGCCACCATTTGCATCATCCAGTACAACACATCTCATTCGCATAGAGTTGATCAGGTTGTTGATTGTGGCCTGTCGAATGTTGGTCCACTCCTCTTCAGTGGCTGTGTGAAATTGCTGAATATTGGCAGGAACTGGAACACGCTGTCGTATACGCCGATCCAGAACATCCCAAACATGCTCAATGGGTGACATGTCCGGTGAGTATGCTGGCCATGCAAGAACTGGGATGTTTTCAGCTTCCAGGAATTGTGTAGAGATCCTTGCAACATGGGGCCGTGCATTATCATGCTGCAACATGAGGTGATGGTCATGGATGAATGGCACAACGATGGGCCTCAGGATCTTGTATGGGGCCTCTGTATTTCTGTGCACCTGTGCAATAATCATGTTGTCTAATCAGCATCTTGATATGCCACACCTGTGAGGTGGATGGATTATCTCGGCAAAGGAGAAGTGCTCACTAACACAGATTTAGACAGATTTGTGAACAATATTTGAGAGAAAAAGGCCTTTTGTGTACATAGAAAAAGTCTTAGATCTTTGACTTCAGCTCATGGAAAAATGGGGGCAAAAACAAAAATGTTGCATTTATAATTTTGGTCAGTGTACATATCTCAGGGGTCAAAGACGAGACGTCTGTGTTGGTCCACATCAAGTAAAATTAACACAAGCGATTTTATATACACAGAGAGTGTATTAAATGGAAGTGTATACTATAATGTTTTCAGAACTTATGTGGAAATAAAATGTCACAATGGGTGAAATTACACTAAATGACATTTTAGTTGGTGTCTTCTGGAAATCATGTATGATAGTAATTTTTTGCTCAATTATTATTATTATTTTTTTTTATTAATTAAAACAGGACACATTTTAATGTACAGAGGAAAAATAAAAGTAAAGTTTTGTTTTTATTTATTTATTTTAAACTTGAAAACCTTCTTTGACTTCTAAATGTTTCAAAACTTTTTTTTTTTTTTTTTTTTTTTTTGACCTCCACAGTTCACAGTCACTTCTTTCCCAATATGAACACAGTGTCACATCAACTTGCATCCTCATTGTGGGTTTACTTCACTATCTGAGTTAGTGTACACATAAATATCAGATTACAGTATTTTCTTCTAATTCTTTTCTTACATTTTAATGTATGGGGGAAAATAAAAGTAAAGCTTATTTAGTTTTTTTTTTTTTTTTTTTTTTTTTTTGATGCCAGAAAACTATCTTTGTCCTCTATGTGTTCTTTGAGTTAGGGTTTAGGTTAGAGATCGGACATACTGTTTACTTCTCTAGATTGCTACTTATTTTCATGTCAATTTATGATTGTGTACAGTTACTAGAAATTCTCAAGAAACCGTGTTGAAAGGTTAATTTGTCTAGTTTGAAACCACACAAACCAGAGACAGTATTACTTCTTACAGCACACACATACACATACACATATCATCAGCAATATAAAAGCCACCTTCTTCATTTTCTTGGTTTAAAAGAGTCATTGTCATTTGGCAGTGAGCAAATGCACTTTCTGATCTTGTCCTCTCATTGTTGAGCTCCTGAAAAATAAAAAGAAAACAGAATCGGGCAAAAAGAGGCAAACAATATTCAGCATAATAGATAAATGTTTAAATGACTCTTGTACTTCCACTGCACAGCTGTTACAATCACCGGCTGGGGTGCCCTGATTGTCCACTAGAGGCCACTCGATTCTAACTACATAATCTTAAATGAAATGAACAAACATATGCACATAGCGTGTTGAATATTGAGAGCTAAGTTGCTGTATAAGTATTTTGTGCTCAGTATTTGTTGTTTAGTGGGACCTGATTTGGGTTTTTTAATGTTAATTGGACTGTTGATTGAGATGAATTGTTTTACTCCGTGAATAAATGTCTACTTATACCTCTCTTTTACCATGCAAGAAATCTTACCTTGACAAAGGCTTTTTGCCAAAACCTTGTTATTGCTACTCTAAGCCCTTGATTTCACATGCTCCTGTATGCTTTTAGAATTTTTTTTTTTTTTTTTTTTTGTCAAACCAGGTGGAGAAAAAATATAGAAAGCAAGTAATGTCTAACCCCTGAAACTAAATTTGCAAATGCTTGGAAACTTACTGAAAATGATTACAGTTATTACAAAAACATCCAATTGCTATTTATGTGTACACTAACTAACTTGTACTTTCTGTTAACAGATGCAATACAGATTCTGAAGAAATCACAAAATAAATGCTATTCAACTTACAGTGGTACAAATATTACATTTGAACAGAGTGTTCTGGGAAAAAAAAAAAAAAAAAAAAAAGTTCGTTTTGGCTCATTTACATCCTCGTCACTTAGTTGTACTTAGTTTTGAAAAATAAACTTGGTGAAAGTGCTAATGTGATGAAATATTCTAAGTATCCTGAACAGAAAGAGGTACTGGTTCCTCCATATGAGAAGTTTAAAAGGAGTAGTCCACTTCCAGAACAACAATTTACAAATAATTTACTCACCCCCTTGTCATCCAAGATGTTCATGTCTTTTTGTCTTCAGTCGTAAAGAATTTACAGTTTTTGAGGAAAGCATTTCAGGATTTTTCTTCACATAATGGACTTCAATTGTGCCCCCAGTTTTGAACTTTCAAAAACGCAGCTTCAAAGGGCTCTAAACGATCCCAGCCGAGGAAGAAGGGTCTTATCTAGTGAAACGATCGGTTCATTTTTTTTGAAAATAAAAATTTGTATACTCTTTAAGCACAAAAGCTCGGGTAGCACAGGCTCTCGGATGCGCGTCCACGGGTCGTTCTTGAACGATTCGTTCATTTTGAACGAATCTTTAAAGTGACTCGCGAAGAACGAGTCGTCTCGGGGAGTGATTCGTTCAGTCGCACATGCGCAACAACCTATTAGGTTCTGTACTGGAATTAGTTCACCTGTTTCTAATTCTTTGGGTTTTTCGAGTCGTTCGTTCATCTTATGGGGCTGTCACGTGATGCTGATTTCGTTAAAAATTAACGAAATGACTCGAAAAAAGGTTTGTTCACTACTACGAATCGAGTTCAATCGTCTGTGTACTCCGGCTAAAAAAAGGTAGAGTATGCATAGAGTACTCCATCTCATTTTCTCGTACAACTTCAGAATCGTCCGACACGTTGTACCTTTTTGTTTGTAAACAGTGCACTTCCTTAGTCTTTGCGCATTCGCTTTGTAAACACTGGGTCCTGTAGTTCTGCCTACATTCGGCGTGAGCTTTGGACATGATTTAATATGTAGCGTCGTGAACGTGCACAACAGAACCTGTGCTACACGAGCTTTTTGTGCTTAAAAAGTATACACATTTTTATTTTCCGAAAAAAATGACAGATCGTTTCGCTAGATAAGGCCCTTCTTCCTTGGCTGGATCATTTAGAGCCATTTGAGGCTGCATTTTAAACTACTTTTCGCAAGTTCAAAATCGGGGGCACAACTTAAGGTCCATTATATGAAGAAAAATCCTGAAATGCTTTCCTCAAAAAAACAATTTTCTTTACGAATAAAGACAGAAAGACATGAACATCTTGGATGACAAGGGGTGAGTAAATTATTTGTGAATTGTTGTTCTGGAAGTGGACTTCTCCTTTGAAGTCACTGCTGTGAAGACAAAAAGAAATCAGAAAGATCTCTGGCGTCACACTGTGTTCACTTTGGAAAGCATTGAAGAGCATTGAATAAAGCACTTTGAATTTCCACATGAATCAATGTAAAAAAACTGTTTTTCTCTAAGTTTATTTCATTAATTCCTTGTCAAAAACACAATTCATAATAAAGTTAATTTTAAGTGATCAAATTCAGTGGCCTCAAAGTGATGTTATATATCTCTATTAAATGTATTCATTTATATAAAGAAATTACACATATTTTTCTATGATGCTTTATTAAATGAGCATTAGCTGCTAAAATTTGTGCAATGAGACGAGTCTCTTCATCTGAGAAATGTCCATCCATTATATTTAGTAACGAATGTTATTTCTGTAGTAATCAATTGAGAATTTTGAATTCAATTACTTCAATAAAATGTTATCACAAATCTGAAAATATGAATTTAAACAAAAAAAAATCATCTTATCTTGATCGTAATGGAGTAAAACGTATTAGATCTAAATCTTATTTTGAAATGTACACTTGTGAATGTGCTGAGCTAATAAAAAAATTATATGCTTGATTGTGAGAAAGAGGTGCTGATTCCTCCATATGAGACGTTTAAAGTCACTTTGTCAAGAAATGAGATCATAAAGATCTCTGGTGTCAAACTGTGTTCACTTTTGAAAAGCTCTGGTAAGAAAGTGACCTAAACTGTGCCACAGCCAACACCTTAACTACATACATCTATTTGCGTCACATTACTGAACGTTTGTAGTGCTTTTTATCTAGCTAACTGCAGAATTGCATCGTGAGTGCAATTCCACTTTTTAATCAAAACACAAAAAGATTTTGTTTTTTGTTTAATTTACATTTTTTTTAATATTAAAGGGGTCATCGGATGCTAAGTTCACTTTTCATGTTGTTTGAACATTAATGTGTGCTGGCTGTGTATGTACAAATCTACCCTATAATGATAAAAATCCATGCAGTGGTTTTTAATTAATCTGTAAAAATAATATCCCCTTTTTCAAATCGAGCCGTTCTCAGATGCCTGTCGGTGTGCCGTCACACCAACAGAGGCCGCTCCCACAATAGTTGATTGGACATGTGCTCTTACCTTAGACCAGCTGTCACAGTCCAGTAACTTCCCATGTTTTGATGCCAGAGCAGGGATGTAAGTTAGACGAGAATATCTCCGATTGAGCGATTGAGGTGTTGTGTTGCTGGATGTAATAATGAACATAGTGGTCGTCATTTACTCCCGACATCTGAGCCGCTGAAGATGCAGTAGATTTCGTTTGTTTGTGAAGAGAATGCGCCTCCCCGATCTACATATATCCATCTTTGTTTGCGGCAAATCATTCATGATCCAGCTTCACTTACAGCAGAAGTGTGTATAAGAGTTATTTATTTATTTTTTTTTATTAATCTTTGCCTTTCCTTATAATGTGGTAGTTAGGAAGTTTAGTGGCTAAATGCAGCTAATGTAAACAAGACCGTCTTTCCACAGAGAGAAGAGAGGGGCGGGGTGAGCAGAGCTCATTTGCATTTAAAGGAACAACCCCTTAGAATGAGAGGTTTTTTGCAGAGCTGATTTTGGCAAGGTAAAAAGGGTGTTGTTTTACAAAACCATTGAAAATTTTTAATCTAAGTATATTAGAGACTTTTCATTAAGACCCTAAAGAATCATATCAACTTGTGGAAAATGGGCATCTGACTAAGATTTTTCATCTTAGTCATGTTGGAGATTGAGAAAAGCTTCTGTCATGTTGGAGTTTTTGTGGTCTTCATTGTGCAGAAGACTGAAGCTTGTGGTTTTGTTGTGGGTGGATTTATAAACACCATGACGCTTTAAATGAGCAATGGCTGCTAAAACCTACGCAATGAAGTGTTCATCCCATTACATTCAGTCAGAAATAATATGGCTACATAGCTGAAAAATTAAGATTGTTCTCAATAGAAAACAATTGAGAAATTATTAAAATAAATGTACTTTTTAGTTATATGAACTTTAATTGTGATAGGGACTTTTTTTTTTTTTTTTTTTTTGAGTATAAGATTTTGAACTATACATGAGGTTTTATACATGAAGCCCATATTACTTATCTTGAGAACTAAGAGTTTGTCCTACATGAAAACACAGGACTTCACAAGTGCTGCATTATCAGATGGGTTCAATACAACAAGACTAACTCAGCTCTATAGTGATCTCACAGTCAAATATGTTTCTGAATGTGAAAATTAATCTTTGTGGTACCACAAATCTGAAAATTGCACAAAGCAGGAGTGTTTAAATAATCTTGCCAAGCCTTTTTTTAATTAAATGGGCAGGTATACACTGATCAGGCAGCAGATCCTGTAATTCATGTAAGTTGCGAGAGGAGGCCTCTATGGATTGGACTTGTTTGTTCAGCACATCCCACAGATGATCAATTGGATTCAGATCTGAGGAATCAACACCTCAAACTTGTTGTGCTCTATAAACCATTCCTGAACCATTTTTTGCTTTGTGGCAGGGCATATTATCCTGCTGAAAGACACCACAGTCACCAGGGAATACCGTTTTCATGAAAAGGGTACATGATTGCCAACAGTGCTTTGGTAGGTGGTATGTGTCAATTTCCCAGCAGAACATTGCCCAAAGCATCACGCTGCCTCCTCCGGCTTGCCTTCTTCCCGTAAGTGCATGCTGGTGTTATGTGTTCCCCAAGTATGCAATGTACACGCACCCGCCCATCCATGTGATGTAAAAGAAAACATGATTCAACAGACCAGGCCACTGTTTTTCATTGCTCCGTGATCCAGTTCAGTTGCACACGTCCACTGTTGGCTCTTTTTGCAGCAGACAGGGGTTAGCATGGGCACCCTGACTGGTCTGCAGCTATGCAGCCCTATACGCAACAATCTGTGATGCACTGTGAATTCTGACACCTTTCCATCAGAACCAACTTTTTGGGTAATTTGAGCTACAGTAGCTCATCGGACCACACAGGCCAGTCTCCACTCCCCACGTGCATCAATGAGCCTTAGAGCCAATGAGCCATTACCCTGTCACACCGGTTCATTGAATTTGAATTGATATTTTAAACCTGTAGGATGGTAAATATTTTAAATGTACAAATCTAATTACACACTTCAAGGCACTTATATACGTTTTTTGAAATTCAGTTTATCACTGAATCATTCGTTCAATTGATTTGTCTGAACAGCTGATTCATTCAGGAACACTAAGTAGTAACTGTCTTTATGACTGTCTTTACTTGGAAATGTGCAGTGGCTCAGCTGGGACTTTGAGACTATTTTCATTGGCAAAATTAGACAATATCATTATAGTGAGACAATGTAAGTCACTTATTTATTAACTTCCTAGTTTATTTGAACTGTTGTATTAAATCTATATACCACATTTACAGACTCACTTAAAATCTTTCACACAACTTTCATCGTGATCTCTCACAAAGCATCCATTATAATCAACAAAGCTCTCTACACCGTACAGTGAATCTTGTATTTCCATTGTGTCTTATTATGACCGGATTCATGAGTTTGCATCACACTCAGGTGTTTTGGGGCAATAGTGTATTCTGATTAATATTGTGTTCAAAGAACCAATAGATACGTCTGTGATATGTTACTCAACTACTGCAAAAAACATGGTGTAGAAACCTTTGAAGCTCTCTTGAGCACAAACACTCAATTCTGGCTGATTGGGTCAGTCGCACTGGTGCTCCTAAATATTTTTTCAGATTCGCACTAGTAGTTAAATGTGGTGATTAGTACTGCGGCTCCAGTCTTGCTTTTTTTATGCCTTTGTGTCAGCAGCGGTGTCCTACTGGGTTCTCCTACCATAGCGTCCCTTTTCAGTCAGATGGCGATGGATAGTGAGAGCTGGCAATGTTGTACCCTGTGTCTGCAGATTAGCTTGAATTTGTTTTGGGAGTTAATTCGGGGTTTCTATATCCACCATTTGAGCAATCCTTCATTGTAATCCTTCATTGTTCTGTGTGAAATTTAATCAAGTTTTGATTTTTCTTCTCTGTTTTTTTGTGTTGTTGCAGTGCAAAACAAAAATTAATAAGCATGTGAACACCAACACATTTGCAGTTGGAACAATTTTCTGAGAGAAGTGGTTGCATTTTCTGACAGAATTGCAAGTATGCCGATATTTTTGGCCATCACTGTACTGGAGGTATGCATGCTTCTATAGCTGAAACTTCGCATCCACATGCATTGCCACGAAAGTAAAGTACTGAGAAAGAACATCACCTATATTCATTATCTATTTTGTTTTTTCACTGTACAACAAAAATGTGTGCAAGAGAGCCAGATGACAACGTTGTTTGTCCTCAATGTGTTTTTCTTTTCTAGTCACGTTTGATCTCATGATTCTCTGTAAGATCTCATGTCCCAGTGAAATTGTTCCTACAATCAATAAGTGTGTGGTCTCACAGTCTGGTCAAGCGTCTAGTTTGTGCACTCAGAGGATTATAAGGCTAAAAATAAGTTGGAAAAAAACTGTCTTCATGTCTGTGGTCTCCCATGGTTTTAAAAATTAGTTAAGAATTTGGTCCCAGGCCTTACTCTTTCTTAGTTAGAGGTCACTGTGCAGAAAGAGTGAAGCTTGTGGTTTTGTTGTGGTGGCTTTATTAACTCAAACCTATGCATGACGAGTCTCTTCATAAGTGTTCATCTTATTACACTGATAAATGTTCCAACTAGCAGATAAATGGTAGAGATTCTCTTCAGAATAAATAAATGATGAGAATCCAATTAAGGTCCCTGATAGCACACATACATCACAGAGAATGTCTAATTTGGCATCTGCATTTACATTTGAAAGATGGATTTTTAAGAGTGTTTGGCTCATCTGAAATGTCTATAGGAGCGTTTCTAATCAGATGTCAAAAAAGACAGTACTAATAGATGTCTTTGAGATGTTATCGATTTAGATTGTATGTAAAACTGACGATTTACTGTCTGTCAGATGTGTGTAAACAGCAGATGATTTCGAGACCAAGAGAATCTTTAACAGACATCCTGCAGACATACATATGCTATCTGGGGTTTGTTCAATAAGATATTGTGACGAGTCGGCTGCCTCTCTACTACTTATCAGCCTCTCCCCGTCCCTTAATCTCCACCCTTCACAGGCTCCCGACGGGAGTGGGCGTGCAAGAGAGGAGGGGCACCGAAAATAGCCAGGTTTCTGGCGGTGTTGTGATTGAGGCACACACCTAGCGTCAGTGAAGGCCTCATCACCGCCGCGTTTGAAACGCTGAGCGCGCTGCTCCTCGGAAGACCGGCTCTTCCTCGTGGGTCCAGGAAGGGAGCGTTTAAGGGATTGAGCGCGCCGAAATGGACGAGCTGCTGGACCCTGTGGTCCGGACGTCAACCGCACCCAGACGGCTGCGGGCCAGGATGCGGGCCGATTTACTCCCCAGGATGTGCTGTGGGCCAAGGTGGTCAAAGCCACTAGATGATGACTTCACTTGGTCCACAAATGTCATGGCACTAGTAAAGTAAAGCACAACAAAAGACTGTTTTTTTTAACGACATTACGTAAAGATTGCTTGCCTCAACAGATGCTGATTATTTTTATCGGGTTGTTGTACCATAGAGAGTATTCTAACATATTGTATTTCTGTATGGTTTTCTAGCTGTACAGTAAATGATAAGAAAGCACTCCAGGAGGGTTGTGTTGCTAGCACAGAGGAGACTGAGTTGAATTATACCAGCATTAGAAGACATCTATAGGTCACGCTGTTTAGTAAAGGCTATCAGTATCTGTAAAGACTCTACACATCCATGCCACCACATGTTTGAACTTCCGCCATCTGGTAGTGCTTTAAGTAATTTTATGCCCGCACTTCACGTCTGAGGAACAGGTTTTATTCCTAGAGCCATTAACGCTTTGAATCAAGCTAATAAAATGACTGAGATTTCTAGTAGTGTAAATCGTGATTTAATAGCTAAATGAGCACTGTTTTATTGTATTAATTATTAAGTCTGTTATGTCTATTTATGTATTAGATTGTTATTTTATTTTATTTATTTATTTATTTATTATTTTTTTTTATTGCATTTAGTGTGGAGATTGCATGTGAAATTTTGTTGGTGGATACAATTGAAAGTTTGTAATGCATACAATAACAATAAAGAAATTCAATTCAATTGAATGAAGCCTCCGAAGAAGGAAGCGTGTGCAGCCGCCGGGGACTCCGCACTTACCTGGACCCTTCCCTTTCGATCATGCCTTCCTTCATGGAACCCCCAGCACGACAAGGACACCAAGATCCCCATATTTATTTTGGACACTTTTTATTTCCCCCTTTTTGCACACTTGTTTATTATTATTGTTTAATAAAAGCCTCTCCGTAGGCTGACGTCACGCCACCGTGTCTGTCGTTTTGCTCCTCCCGCCACAATATTGTTGTGTTTAAAAAAAAAAGGTTTTCTAGACCTCATATATAAATGAGTATATCATTTGAAATGTACGTAAGATTTTTCTTTTTTTACATGAGCCTATTACTCATCTTAGCAGGAAACTCAGAGTTTTGTTCTGCTTGAAACTACACAGACCTTGACCACACAGAAGTGTTGCATCAGATGAGCTTGATGCATCAGGATTAATTCAGGTTTATTTGATCTTAAAGTGCCTGAAATCCATTTCCAAATGTGAAAAATTTACAACAAACATGAAAATATGAATCTGAATAGGATTTTTATTTTAGACTTAGTTGCATTTCCTCTCTCGATCAAAAAGCAGAAATAGACTCTAGTTTTTAATGGCTAATAGTTAGTGTACACATCATTGCCAATTGAATCACCTTCTATATAAGGACTTGTATAAAATAGGAGCTGGTTAATTCATAAATGTTACATTTTTTATGTTTATTTCTTTTGAACATTAGGTTCAGGGGTTGGAGAAGGGATGGGACATCCTGCTGTACATATACATTTTCATCAACAATTTCTGTCATGGACCATTACTACACCATGTTGAGGAGATCAGGTTGAAAAAAAAAAATCTAGCATTCATGTTAAACAGACAGGGAACATCAAGAGTCTGTCTGGTGTGAAACCACACAACCACCAGACCTTCACGTGAGATAAAGATCTAAACCTTTACGTGAGGTAGATTACATCCACAAATCACACTAATTATTTCTGTAGCGCGAAATAACGCACACATTGACATACCACACATTATACAGGAGAGTTGGATCATTGAAGGACTTGGTCATTCATGCTGAAGTGAACTGAGCTTTCGTCTCACTTTTGATGGATAACAGCTCCTGAAACTCCTGGAAAAATAACAATAAAGAAAAACATATTCTAGACACAACAAGAACAGAACGATATTCTCAGATTCAAGTTTAGGGTGTTTACATGAAAGGTCAACATATTACTTTCACTCTTATACCTCAGTCACGATGAGGTTTTAGTACATGTTGTGGGACGCTAATTGTGGTTTCTTCTTCTATTATTAGCACCTGCACTTAAACACTAGAGATCTACATAAGATCGATGCCTGAGGTATATTGAAATCAAGATGTGTGACTGAGATCATCGTGAAGCTCTTCTATGCTAATTTCAGCTGCTCACTAGGGACAGGTAAGCGCTTTGCTGTTCTATAAGGGCGGGGGGAGCGGGAAAATTAACAGACATGCATAACTGCTATGATTGACTACATCTATGATTCCTGTTGCTGCAGGATCATCAGAGGAGCTGCTGGCTAAGCTGAAAGGTTGGGCAATATATACATTGGATATGGCACTAAATTCTGTTGATGAGCCAATATAAGGGGCTGGTAGAAGAGAACATGACAATAAGCAATTGCGGAGACAAAATATCTAGAGAATGGACAATTCAATAACTTCAACCTGATTTTAAAATTGCATGGTAGAAACAAGGGGAAAGACTTTGTCAAAGAACACCACCACATGACAAAGGCACCCTGACAGGATGCAATACAGAATTCTGAAGAACACTCATAAAGCAATAATGTTACTATAACTTTTTCATTGGTCATACCAACATTGGCTGAATTTTACAAAAGCTTGACATCTGCACAAAGAGTGGGTTCATTTTGGACCGACTTCTGCACTTCCATTTCCTCTGCTCTTGAATCTTAAAATAGATAGACACGAGGGTCGTTATCTGGCAATCTATACAATCTTGTATTTGTAAATACTCTCACGTGTGAAGGTGGCTGACTGATGTCGAAATACTCTAAAGACTTCACTTTATGAGAAAGTGGTGCTGATTCACTTACCATCTGAAGAAGTTTACAGTTCACTGCTGTCAAGGACAAGAAAGGGATCAGGAAATGATCTCACTGAGTGTAACCACTGGTGTTAGAGTATTGGAAAGCTCCTGGGAAAAAAAAGTGACCTGACCTAGTGCAAGAAACACCGCAACCAAGAACCCATAAAGAAATGTAATGTGTTAGTGCGCTTGCAAACAAATTAGCTTAAAATCAACACAATAAAATCATGTACATCAGTTCCACATATAATGAATGTTTATTCCCACCATCAGTTTTGTTCATCATGACTCTTTGTTAGAACACATACATTTTGTAGTTCTAGTAACTTTAAAACATAATGAATATAGTCTCATTTTTAAAGTAGTATGAACCCAGTTCTGTGGCATTTTAAGTGATTTTAAACGTTATTCATAGAAACATTTCTTTATTTTAAACACCAAATAAAAAAAAATACAAGAAAGTAAAAAAATCAACCTCATTTATATATATCTTTGTTATATTTAACCTTGTTTCTGTAAACATTAAACAGAAAGTTGAATTCCAACTTACTAATATTTTAAACCATAAACACTAGAACTTTAATATTTATTCATGACTCAATCTTAAATCAGATGACTGAGATAGTAGTAGTTTCTGTTACGTTGGAGTTTATAGTGGTGGTGTTTCCATTGTGCAGAAGGAGGTGAAGCTTGTGGCGTTTGGTTGTCTGTAGGGCGTGCTCTATTACTAACACCATGGACGCCATTTACTAAATGGAGCAATTGTATGCGTTTTCCTTAACAGTTGTCTTATCATCATCACGTGCTTACAGGTACAAAACTAGCTAGCACAGTTAAATT